>VUYV01000134.1:108339-333210 GCA_008711295.1 Anarhynchus alexandrinus
CCCTCTACTCCACTCTCGTGAGACCCCACCTGGAGTACTGCATCCAGCTCTGGAGTCCCCAACATAAGAAGGACATGGACCTGCTGGAGCGTGTCCAGAGGAGGGCCACGAGGATGATCCGAGGGCTGGAGCACCTCTCCTATGAGGAGAGGCTGAAAGAATTGGGGCTGTTCAGCCTGGAGAAGAGAAGGCTCTGGGGAGATCTTATTGCGGCTTTCCAGTACCTAAAGGGGGCCTACAGGAGAGCTGGGGAAGGACTTTTTACTAGGGCATGTAGTGATAGGACGAGGGGGAATGGCTTCAAACTGGAAGAGGGCAGGTTTAGATTAAACATTAGGAAGAAGTTTTTCACTTTGAGGGTCGTAAGGCACTGGAACAGGTTGCCCAGAGAGGTTGTTGAGGCCCCATCCCTGGAGGTGTTTAAGGCCAGGCTGGACATGGCCTTGGGCAACCTGGTCTAGTGGAAGATATCCCTGCCTATAGCAGGGGTGTTGGAACTCGATGATCGTCAAGGTGCTTTCCAACCTAAACCATTCTATGCTTCTATGATTCTATGAAAATCCACACTGAGTTAGTCACCGCCTTCATGTTCAGGGGTAAAAAGCTGTTAATGTACAGCTGTACCCCTGGAGGGAAACCTCTTGGCCCCTCTGGAAATGAAGAGGGGCTGGATGATACACTCCAACACCTGAAAAGAAAAAGAAATGCTCACTCATGTCCTCAAGGGATGGTTCACCCTCCAACCCCTGACTGGATAATGTTTCCTCCCTGCAGTAACTGCTGGGGGTAGGAGGAAACCATGGGGTGGGGTCCAACCACCACAACCTGCCCTGTTCCCTGCGCTGATGCTTTTCTCCCCACCTCTGGGCTGCGTGCAGGCCATGGTAGCACAGGCTCTGCCCCTGGGGGAAAAGTCTGCACTCACAGGCATTCACCCCACACCCCCCCAGGGAGCACCTGTGGGAGGAAGGGCTGTTGGTACTGTGAGGAAGGAGACCGTTTTCTCAACCAAGCAGTACTTCCTGCAGGGTCATGCAAAGGATTTTTGTCTGCGTTGCTTTTCGCTCCCTTGTTGTCCCAAATCTGTTGCAAGCTGAAAACATGGTACCAGGTTTTGGGAAACTGCTGGTCCAAAGTTGGTGAGACCGTGGGGCCATTTGACAAGCTCCCTGGCTGACAGCAACAGGCACTTCAGAAAAGAGTAAGGGGGGGTAAAAGGTCTTCCTCCATCTACTGCTGGAGAGCATTTGGAAACTTTTTGGAGGGAGAGGTTGCTCTGGGGTCTCCACATCTTACAGTTCTCATGGAACTTGTGCCACAGATTTGTTTAGAAGCTTTTGCAAACCGCACATGATCCTGACATAACCAGCTCTGGTGGTAGAAGTTAACTGTGCATCTTGTGAAGCAGCTTATCCTTTCGCTGAATTTAGGACCTACTCTCTGCTAACTCCATGGAGTGTCAACCAGACCTAGTGGCATGAGAAGCTGTGAATTGTGGTTTCCCTGCTCATATTTCCCATTTGAGTCCTGGTTTCTTAGACTTCTACCCTACCTTCTCTGTTTTGCAGGTTAAGAGTCCAAGTACCTTTGCCACATCCTGGCATAGAGCTATTCCATACTTCCAGCTCCCTGGAGTCTGTCCTGTCCTGTCACTGCACCCATCTTAAGATGGGGAGACCAGAACTAGGTGGAGACCTCACGATGCAGACACACCAGAGAATTAATTAATTACCTTTATTCCCTTCCTCATAATTCTCAACCTTTTAGTTGCTTTTCTGACCACTACTGAGCACACCAAACCATTCACAGCACTCCTGGGTCCCTTCCTGATTAGCAGCAGCTGACATGGAGTCCTTCAGTCTGCAGGCATGGCAAGGGTTTCTGTTGCCCCATGCACACTACTTCATGCGGGTCCTGAGGGAACTGGCAGATGAAGTCGCTAAGCCACTAGCCATCATATTTGAGAAGTCGTGGCGGTCTGGTGAGGTTCCTGACAACTGGAAAAGGGGAAACATAACCCCCGTTTTCAAAAAGGGAGATAAGGAAGACCCGGGGAACTACAGGCCAGTCAGTCTCACCTCTGTGCCTGGCAAGATCATGGAGCAGATCCTCCTGGAAACTCTGCTGAGACTCACAGAAAACAAGGAGGTGATTGGTGACAGCCAGCGTGGCTTCTCCAAGGGCAGATCATGCCTGACTAATTTGGTGGCCTTCTACGAAGGGGTCACAACGGCGGTGGACAAGGGAAGATCGACTGATGTCATCTACTTGGACTTGTGCAAGGCATTTGACACTGTCCCACATGATATCCTGGTCTCTAAATTGAAGGGACATGGATTTGACAAATGGACCACTCGATGGATAAAGAACTGGCTGGATGGTCACACTCAAAGAGTTGCAGTCAACGGCTCGATGTCCAAGTGGAGACCAGTGACAAGTGGTGTTCTTCAGGGGTCGGTGCTGGGACCTGTACTGTTCAACATCTTTGTCGGAGACATGGACAGTGGGGTCGAGTGCACAGGGGGGTTGGAACTCAATGATCTTCAAGGTCCTTTCCAACCTAAACCATTCTATGATTCTATGTTCATCAAAGCTGAGTTTCATCTGCCCAATTATTTTGATATTGCTTCTTCTGCTGTCATTAAGTAAAGAGATACAGCTTGCTAGTTTCCTGGCTGCCATGTAAACCTTGAAAACACAAGTAAGGGAGCAGGATCCCTGAGTTTGCAAAGAGTGTGAAACAAGAGCATAAAGGTATAACTTACCCTGTCCCCAACGCAGCCACAATTGCTACTTGTCAGAAAAACAGAGAGGAAGGATGCAGAGATCTACCCCATCCACTCTTGTTTGAGTTGTTTTCCTTTCAGGACAGCCTTTGGAGATGGTTATGCTTTTGGAAAGCCTAAAGCTGCTCCAAAACCTGCATTGCACTTCAGTACCCGGTGTTGTTGCCGGGGAGTGGTGACTTTCCCCACAGCAGATGGAGCACTCATGTGATACTCTGTACACTATGTATCATCTATTTACATCTTTTTTTACATTAGCAACAGATGGCTTGGCATAATTTTTTTTTTTAAATTAGGGGGAAAATGTATCTAAAACTACAAATTTTCTGGAGCTTGTGGTTTTTACTTCTACAGCACCAATGCTGAGGTCTTTAGTGAAAGGACCTCCCTCAACCTTCCATTGCCTCCGGTGAAGAGGTATTACATTAAAGGTGCAGGTAGAGAGGATCGCAGTAAGCAAGCAGAAACTCTCCCAGTCCTGCAAGGGGGAGAGGAAAAGGCAGCTCTGAAGCCAGAAAGACAAAAGGGAGAAGAAATGGACTTAGGGGCGGTAGTAGGAGGGGAGGGGAAGAGGAGAAACATTAGTGCTGACAAACCCTACTTTCAAAGGCTGATCAGACTCAAGTCCTACAAAAGTATGACCATGCTTCAGAAATACAAAACTTAGCAAAACATGAGTTCAACAGTTGCTTTCTTCTTGTTCTTTTGGCATATAAGGTATAAGGCTGTAGGCACTGGGTTCGTGCTATCAAGTTTTTCTCAGGAAATATGAGGCTTGGTGGGGAGGGAGGTTAACGTAAACCAGGACTTTCCCATGGTCATGTGAATCCCAAAGCTGGAACTGTAAGCAAGCTGCCAGCTTCATTTGACACAGCAGTGCTGATGCTGTCAGAAGAAAAGAAGTGCTTATTGAGGCCATGGGAAGAGATACAGGATACACAAAGAGCAGCCGAGGTACTGAAATCTCTTTATCGGAGTAAATTTGCCTGGAAAACAAAAGGTCATTGGATGATTAGGGATGAAAAACATCCCCAAAATTGCCAGACACAGGCATCATCCTTGTGCACAGTGTCAAGCCTTGTGCACTGGCAGCGTGCAAGGCTGCTGCCATCTGTTAGGATGTGGCTGGGGCTTGATGGGAGAGGGCTGTCAGAGGAGCACATGAGAAGGCTGTTGTGACACAGGAGGTTTAATCTGCATCCTTACTGCAAAGGACCATATCAGAGGGAAGGGAGCCCTCCATGGGGTAGCACATCTGTCCACAACCTCATCAATGCTGTAGTATTGTCTGTAGTCAAGTATCTGATCTGCTTTGTGCCAACAGGAAGGAGTAGAGTACAGCTTTCGGTGGAAAACACTTTTGATTGCAACACTCCCTGTGAAATATCTCTTGGAGAATGAGCACACAGGCAATACCAAGATCTGCAGATGGAGCTCTGGGCAAAGGCTGCAGGGCACTTTGGTGGCCAGTGGACCAGTGGGCACTACGTTTGTAAGTATGTCTTTCCCAGCTCAGGCATGTACATCTGCTGTCTGAGATGTCGTTTTTTTGCTAGATTATTTTGACCCATGGACCCTTGCTGCAGTAAATCAGATGATGTGCCTACTGGTTCTTGCTTGATGTTTCTTAGCAAGCAAACATGGTATGGTGGGTGGATGCAAAGCTAGTTTACATTTTCACGCTAGTTTTACTCCTCTGTAAATCCTACTCAGTAATGACTAATCCCCAAGTTGATTCCCCTTTCCCATTCGGATTATTTTATTTTCACTATATTTTGGTACTTAATAAAATTTAACCATTTAGGGTCTACCTGTTGTGATTTTTTACATGCTACGAGGACAAGTGGCTGGCTCTACAGCAGTACCCCAACACTGCTTATATGTAGCAGCAAATCCCAAGTTTATGGTAAAAGCAAAGTCAATGGAGATTATAGGACACAGCCCCTCCAAGAAAGCATAAATACTTAAGGAAAATGCACAGAAAGAGCAGACTGCAAAATAAACTGTGGCAGGTGAGACACCAAGACTCGGTGCACTACCCTGAGGAGCCCACCCATCCTGGCTATATTTATGAAACTTCCCATAATGGCAGGGACAGGTTGGACCATGCAGCCTCTGCTTACCTGCCATCATCTTTACCAGGAACAACACTACCCAGGAGTCACTCCCCTGGCCAAAGCAAGGAGGACACAAGCAAGCTGATGCTATGCTCTTTTATGAAGAGTTGTGCAACTAGTTCATTCCTGCTGGGCTCAGGTCACTTTGTCTGCAGCAGCTCAAAGAAAGGCAGCAACAGACGCCCTGAGAAGCCAGGTTGGCCCTCAAAAAAGCTGGAGAGCCCTGCAGCCACATCAATGAGCACAGTGTGAGAAGATCCACACTCCTAACAACCCCACTGGCTTGCAGGGGTGTTGAGCCAGCTGCCACCTCCAGCTCAGCACTGGCCCCAGGGATCGGCTTGCCTCTCCAGAATGCAGTGAAGCTGCTCTGTGATACTGAGGGTGCAGTGGGGCAGATCTTGGCTTGTTATGGCTCCCCTCCACCAGCTTGCTGATGCTGGGACCCATTGCCCAGGCTGCAGCTGCACCCTGGCCTTGCTTTTTGGCTGTGTCACACTCTTCACAGGATCAACATATCAGGATTTGATCTCATCACCCTTTGCAAGGTAGCATTCCTTAATGGGGGCTGTTCTTTCAGGCATTTCCTGACAGGCAGGTGGTCCTCTGGCTCACTCTGTCCCTCTCTCTCATCCAAAAGGTAAAGGTCTGCCTACCTCTCTCTCCCATTCCTGGCAATGAAACACCAGCGATCTCCTGGCTTACAAGGAGATGTTTCTTCTAATCCCTACACCCCTCTGTCCCAGTTCTACCATGATGCCTGCACTGCATGATCACTGCATACTCACTCAAGTCAGTGAGCCACTTGGTGTGGGCAGCAGCCCACTGCAGAGCAGGAGGTAGGACAGGAAAAGGTCTGCTGGGTGGGCTAGCATGGCTATTCCTGCTGCTGATCTAAAATTAGTTCTATCAATCACCCATTTCTTCTGAGCAAGGTGAAATGAATCAACAGCAAAGATCTGAATCCAGGAAAGGGTTTGTCTCGCAGCACAGAACAGGAAGTTCACGGGATTTCCAGAGAAGCAGCTTTTCCGACTCCATGTTGCCAGTCCTTGTGGTTTTAATCATGTGTCTTATATGTTGGTTTGTGTTGTTTGTTTGGTTTTTTTGTTTTCCTAGGGCTCTTGCAGTTGTAAATTGATTAGCAAGTTCTCTCTTCTTTTTTTCTTATTGAGGCAATCCTTGCTTGTGGGAGCTGTGAACAAAACCATAAGAACAAGAACCCCAGGGGCTGAAAATACCTGTATATAAATAAAGGGTAACACCACAGAGATTTTCAAAGCAATGCCTTGTTTTTCATCAAGAAAAGACTTGCAGCCGACAACCTCAGTGACAGACAAAACCAGTCTCTCCAGACATGACTGAAACTATATGCAATAGCTCTTCTACCACCTCCTAAGTGCAAATACAGCCCTGCGTAACTGGAGGTCTGCTTTGATGCTGTGCTTCTTCTGGTCTTCATTCTCTGCTTGCAGTTATCAAATCAGGAGGCATTGCTGAGGGAAGTTACAGGCATAAGCCAAAAGCTTGCTGGACTTCAAGTCCTTCATCCTTCTTGGAGAAAGGCAGCAGACCCAGGGTGCTCAGCTCCTTGTGTGGGGAGGAGGCAGAACCATGGAGCTGTACTGAACTGTCTTCTTCAGGTTGCTACATAAGGAATTTAACCAGACACCTTTCTACCTTCCTTCCTGATGCATGGCCTATGAGATGCAAGAGAGTTAAGAGGTTGGCTGGAAGGAATATTCAGGGGTAAGGTGTGAACTGTTGTGGTATATGAGCAAGTGATTCATTAAAGTTTGCTTTGTGATCTTTACTGTGGTCCTTAGGCACCACAATAAGAAAGTGGGAGAGGAATGAACAAAGCTACATAAACCTGCCAGAAAAAGTAAAATGAGACTAGAGCAGCTTCAGGTTGGATGATGAAGACCCTAGATGGTATGAAAACATAAACCATAAACTGTCATAAACTAGCTCACTGATGAGGCATATTTTAATATTTATTTTGAGCCAACCTGCATTAAATTGTTTACCACGAGCTCCTTAGAGCCCAGGCTCAAAGGCAACAGCATCAGGCAACACCAACCCCTGGCACCCAGGTGGTGAAGGCGGCAAGAAAGTCAAAAGCTTTGGAGGGTAAGGACATGTCCCATGGGATGATGGGAGGTCTCTCCCTGAAAAAGGTGATTTACTCAGGATTGCTTGCACTGCCCTTTATAAAGTGTGGCATGGATTATTTTCCAATTTTTCTGCCTCCCCATCTCAGTAAAAGAAGAAATAAGTTTCCAGAATGAAGGCAGAAAGGGGGAGGGGGGAGAAAATTATTTTCCACTGTGAAGCACAACATATGCTATCGTGAAGCTGAACAGCTTTCCATGCAATATATTCTAGCCAAGCTATTAGTAACACCTGATACACCCATGGTTCCCCATCAGTTACCTGCCAACAATGAGCAATTGACTCAATATTATCAATTATGTTCCTTTCTCCTCTCCTTCCCTCCCACCAGTTAAGCATCTGTTAATCATGAGAAATTATCCTCTTCTTGGAAAATATGGGACAAACAATGAGTTTTTGTAATAAAATGGAATATTATTGTAAATAATCATTAAGGTGTCCTGAAATAAGGTGGATCCATATTGTTACCCTGGGGATTTTAAGCATTGCTATGTAGCAAAACTCCTGGGGAAAGGTAAGCTGGTCAGGTCTGACAGCTGATGCATAGAGGTAGCGTGTGTCTGAAACACCAGCAGTAAGACAGACTTGGTCAGATCAGGACTTCCCTGGTCCCATGTCTATTAAGGCCCGAACCAGCTGCCCTGAAAGCAGCCACATTTTCATTCATCTGCCCCTTCCCCAGGCAGGAGTAGCTGTGCAGAAACCAGTCCTCACAGATGTTAGCTTGCCTTCAGAAGCCTCCCAGTGGGGGTTCCACCAATGCCCTAGACAGTATCCTCTCCCAATTCACTTTAGCAAGTTTCTTCTAATCTAAGTCTCATTTGCTGCAATTCAAGCTCACTGCTACTTCCTCCAGTTGTACCTAATGCAGACAATAGCATTCTCTTTTAACATATCTAAAGACTCATGTCTTCCTCAGTCTACCCTATAGGCAAGATACCAGCCTCTCCAACCTTTCCTCCTGGATGTATTTTCTAGAGTTTTTATCATTCTTGTGCCTTTTGCTTACTATTAGCATAAACAAAGAGAGACAAGCTATTTAGATGCCTTCATGCAGGACCATACAGTACCGATAAGAGTGGATCACACAATTAGGAATTTTCTTTAAGAGGACCCTTTTTGTTCCCTTCCATCCCGCCACACCGTTTGATTTAATCCGCTCAACAGAGCAGCCCTAACACTTACCATGAAAGTTGCAATAGAAGTACCCATGGCAAGATCTGAGATTACCTAGGCATGAACAAAATGTATCTATAATAGACTTTTAGGTGGATGCTCAAGTGACAAACATCTTATATAAGGCAATATGATACAGAGCGGGGGCATACAAAGAGGCTGAATCCAAGTCATAGTATAGGAAACTCAACTGTAACCTCCTGCTTGCCTCACTTTGCAGTATTAATTATTGATTTTATTACTTGGATGGGATTCTCACTCCCTGAATAAACAAAATCCCCCATTTACAGAAAGCACCTTTACTTACCACAGTGTCTAATGATGTGCTATCCACATGAGAACAACACCTGCAGCCCTATCTCTGCCCTAAACATCTGCAGGTCCCTGAGCTGAGGGAATCATAGATGGAATGAAATTTAGCAGCTTCTTCCCCAGGTCAAAATCCCAGTGCTCACAACAGGGAAGAAGGCAACCCATTAGGATGCTACATCTCAAAGAAACATGGATAATGAGACTTACTGCTCTGTCTCCTTGGAACAAATGCCTGTGCGGCTTCCAGTGTTGGTGAGTAACAGGCAGTTGCTTCTTTGGTTGGTACCTGAAAGCAGAAAACCTACCTACAACTGCAACTTTAAAACAGATCTTTTAAAATAGCCATCTACTCTGGCAGCCTTGGCTGAAGAACTCTTGAGTGTTTAGATGAGCTTCCCACAGCAAACACAGAAGCATCAGATGGAAGCATAAGTGTGTACCCATCAAACTTTCAATGTGATTTAATAGCTTCTTACCAAATAGGTAATTACATGTTTTTCCATAAACGCTGGAACTGTGTACCAAAGCAGGCTACAAAGTTCACCCCCAAGTCCAGAAGACTTAGCCCAACTAGGCCCTGGACTTCCCAGTTAGGACTTGTTGGGCATTTCTTAGCAGAATGGATCATGCCTTCCTGATGCCCAGGGGCCTTTCATGGCATGAATCAGGAAAAGCACAGGACTGCAGCACAGTCCACATCCAGTCACATCCAGCTCTTCCCTGCCCCACCCCAACCTTCATTCTTCCTGTAAACCTACAGAGACTATATGCTGTTTCCTTCAACCTTACTTCACTAACTGGATTCTCATCCACCTACTTAATGCTTTTGTTGGCTTGGAGGATTGATGTGTGAAGGTACTAACTAATCATCTGTACTGGTTTATCATCCTGAAAGCTTAGTGCCCATGGATGTGAAAGTACCGGTCAGACTGCTCAGGGAAAAAACATCTAACACACAATATACTTTCAAGACTAAGATTTCAAAAATTTTGTAATCCTTATAATGGCAATAATGAAGATGAAAATCATTGCGTTATCTCTGAACTTCCTGTATACGGACACCAAGATAAGAATCAGTCAAGACTGCAGAAGAGCTACCACCAACTTTAGCCCAGGGAAAGGGGAAAAGGGAGAATAAAACAATTTCCAACCCAGAAAGTAAATAAAATAAACCAAGAGAATCTCTTACTTTAATAGCAATTTATTATAATTAAAAGTAATAACAAGTAGGTTTAAATCCTTTGTCTTAAAAATCTAGTGTAACACACAGGTCACTTTTACAGTTCTATGAAACCTACGGCAAAATTGTATCCCCAAATCACACCGTTCTGCCTCATCCTCATAGACATCAATGGTGTGGGACACAAACAACACAGAAACAGATTGCTTTACACAGCACTTGTCATAAAGATGATCATTAGGCATCAAGATGCTTCAAGTTATTCTGTAAGAGCTACTAAGTTTAACTTTAGCTTTCCCCTTTGTTAATATTGCTGGAACAATCAAATATTTCACACTGTTTTTGGTGAAGTTGTAAGAATCTTTTTAGAACTGTACTTTTCCCCTGTATCTCTTCTTTGCTGCTAAAGTTTTTTTTTTTCTTCTTTTCCCCTATTAGTCACACAGCTGCCCCATTTCAGGAGACAAAACTGCAGTGATGTTTGCAGTCACTCTCCACATAGCATCATGTATTTCCTTCATATTCTGAAGCCAGTGCTCAGCTTTAGCAATTACCTTTAACACTGCTGCCAGAACAACTTGGCAGCTCACGCTTCTGGAATACTATATGCTCATGTATTAATCTCCAGCTTCTTGGGAGCTCTACAGCTTCAGTTAAGCTCAAGATAAGTACCCAAGATAGCTAACTTACAACTAGTTCATATTTGTGTAAAGGAGCAGCAGCCAGACGCTGTAGGACAGATGCATCTTCACATTACAGCTGTTCAAAAAAAGGCCTGAGCAAGACGTAATACTGTTCATCAGTGATTTGCAGGACCAATAAAAAGTCTCCACAAGCAAGCACACATATTGGTGAAAAGGAAGGATGGTCCGAATTCTCTCAAGCATTTAATGTGTTGAATTTAAGCTTACAATTTTACTCAGTATTCAAAAGTAAGCAGAAGCCTCTGAGGGAAACCCTTCTGGCTAGCAGAAATGCAGTGAAGGAAGAAACAGAACACAAGCAAACTTCATATAGCTACTGAGATGTGGCTTTTATGTGACTTCACGAGAAGACCCCTGAGATGGATATTTCTGCATGAACTTCACAGTAGCATGTGGAATTGAGGAGCTCAATGAAAACAAATTGGTAAGCAGCTTCGTGGACATCTATATCCACTCTGGATTTAGACTCATGGGAAAAAGTATAAACACAATCATAGGATAAACATATGGAGGAGGACTAGATCAACAGATTCTATCAACAAGCTCCAGTTGTTCCACAACAGCAGTTCACACTCTTCTCTGAGCAGACACACAAGTTAAACTCCAGGAGAAAAGGGGGTGTTAAATTTACTCAATTAAAAATACCTTTCTGGAGTTTGCTCTCAGCTGTATCTCTTGGGAAAAAATCCCAAACCAAAACAATGCTTAAAGCAAAACTGCAAAATGCTGTTTTACCTAACATCCTAAACTACTATCTTGCTTGTAAATGTACCCAACAGTTTATGAATATCCTGTGCTTACTCAATAATATCTTAATGACTTTTAACTGAGGTAGCCACTACACCACTACCATACATTGGTGATGCCAAAACAAAGTGAATAGCTCAACTGAGATGCTCAAGAACAGTTAGTTTGCCAAAACCAATAGCATTTGCTTCCAAAAAATGTCATTTTCTGTCTTGCTCTCCTCCACCCACCCTTGTTTCACTTCCTGTTTCTCCTCTTGCCCATCTCTAACAAATAGCAACAAGGGAAAAATTAGCTTTCCAGTTAATTTGAAATACGTCTTTGGATTTTCAAAAGCAAATTTTCAAATGAAGAATCAGTGAATTTACTTTTAAATGAATGTCCTAACCACTGACATGTCAGGTGCCTGCTCTGTCATCTTCCTGTACATGCCTAGGTGCTGTGGAAAGACACCTGCATGGGCAAAACACAGAAGCTGTGAAAAGGTCCCTTTCATTGTCTCATCCCATATATGTAAACGTGCAAAATCACCTGTCTAATCACTGTCTTTCAAGTGCTCAGGAAGTTAAAAGAAAATGGCAATTATAATTCCTCTAGCTAAAAAGTACCTAGATCCATCATATCCTTGACCTTTCCTAGTGGCATTCATTTCTTAAAATGAAAATATTTGCAAATTACTTCTGTAGCTATGATAGCCTATATTCAAATTCAACACGAAAAAAACCCCAAAGAAATCAACTTGAAGGATAATTATTACCCTGGTATTTTTGAAAACATTTCCAGGATTTTGTTATGGTCCCTTATCACAGATCTTTTTCAAAGTAATTCAGAACCTCCTCTACCCACATTCAAATCAACTAACCAACCAAAAAGGAAAATCCTAATTGAAAATCAAATGCCCCAACATCTAAGTTGTTTAATACTTGTATTGCAGAATGTACATTCAAGGTAAAGTTGTGTAGTGTAAACATCCAGTTCTGACTTCTTTTCTTCAACCACTGTCTAAAATTTGAGGGTTGCCTCCATTGGCTAAATCCTTTAATGCAACTAAATGAATTCAAACTCTCACTTCAGATACATTGCATTGACCCAAAGCAGCATAAAACCCCCGCTTCCAAGATATATACCTACCAGATAAATAAGCCTGAAGAGAAAAAACATGCTCCCATTTAAAAACAGAGCGCTAACCAGTCTGGCGTGCATAATACCAATTTCTCTATCTAGATCAGATACTGTGTGCATATTCCCAAATATAAAAATAAAATTGTATGAATTTCATGCAACTGTATATAGTGCAGTTCAAGCAATATTGAGGTGTTCTCCTTGTTTTTGTGAAGCATGTGGACAACAGCAAACTGCAGGGTGATAATTGTAATGTGGTCTTTGGGTTTCTTCTTCAACAGAGACACACAAAGCTACTTTTATTTTAAAAAACTCTAGCCCACAACATGGAGACATTAAACAACTTAGTTGTGATAACTGTACTGTGAAGAATTTCTGAATTTTCTTATACTTGTCTACATTATCCAAATGGATTTTTTTAACAAAAAGTCCTTTACTAGAACTCCTTTTTCACAAACCACACACCAAAAAAGGTGTTTTCTGCTTTTATTACATACAGTTGTTCATCAGGTGGAAGTAGATGAAGGTAGTTTATTAATTATAAATCTAACCTCATCCTTATGAAGCGTATGTAATACACAAATTAAAGATTCCAGTTAAGCATCACCACATACTAACCCTTCATATTTGTATAAGATGACCAGCTATGAAATAGTAACTACTGAAACTATACACAGGTGCCTTGTTATATCATACTTATGTTATAGTTCTCTTTTTAAAACATTCCACAACCATCTCTGCATTTGGGTCATTTTCATCCATTTCATCTATTCAGCCGCTGTGTTACCACTTCTCGATACATGATAGAAATATATATCAGCAGAAGAAAAATGACAAAGAAATCATCCAAGAACCCCAGAATTCCAAAGAGGGCTTCAGGAAGAAAATCCAGAGGTGAAGCCAGGTAGAGTAAGGCTCCAAGCAAGCACAGGAATATTCTGATGCGAAACATCCAGAAGAGGCCTCCGACAGAAAACATCTCCCTGAAAGCATGCCGCAATAAAGTGGGCAGATCCATAATTCTTTCCATAATCTATGGAGAAAGAAACCAAAAGTTAGTATTTTGCTTTAGCAGCAGGCCCATGCTAAATGGGTCTTTTTTCAGTCTGAAGTTTCTATTACTACATTACAGCTTTGGAATCTGTTAGTTTCTGAGAATTAAAACAAAAAACCAGTAAGACGAGACTTCCTGGATTTAGTTTTGCTGGGTAAGAAGTCAGATTTAGAATACATATGTTTTCAGGAAACAGTCTAACTGTGTTATTCTATACTGTAAAACATACATTTAACTCACTACAAAATCCATTGGCATCTATTAAGAAGGAAAAGCAGTGACTAGTAGAGTAATGACTGAGTAATAATAAATGACTGAGAAAGTGAGAAATAGCAAATAGGTTAACTGAAGTGAAATATTGATCAGAATGGAAGACAACTAGGGATTGCAAGAAAAAAACAATAGGTAAAGTAGAATAGCTTGCAGCTCTTCAGAAACACAACATCCCCTCCCCTAGCATATAACCAGTAATTCACATAAGTTTGCAAAGGATGGATCAAGCTTCAAAGTAAACTAAAGAACCTTTAAATGAATCCATCCCTGGCTCCTTTCCATTTTTCTACTACGATTCTGTGATTTTAGTGAGGGACTGCTCAGTAGAAAACATTCAGGATTTTTTTGTGAGGCATAGGGAGGGATGAACTTCGAAATTTTTTTGATACTGATTCCTTTTCTACTTACCGTACACAGTTACTACACAGAGCTATGACATTAAAATAAGTTATTGCCACGGCTGAAAAGGTTCTCTAGAAAAGAATATTGTATGTGGCTAAGGCAACACACTGTGTATAAATCAAAGACAATTTATCTAATCTGATTAGGGCTTTAATGCAGACTTCTGGCATGACCTCAGATAGGTTAGCAGGGACTAGACACACAGCCCACTGAGAAGTCTAATGGAGCCTGAAAGGTAGCTTCAATCTATTCTGGATCAGAAGCGTAACTGTTTCGTGGTTTAGAACATGAAAAAAAAAGATCCCATCTTACACATCTTTTGACTCGTTGGATTGTAAATTTTTCTTGCTAATGTTTTGTTAGTATTTCCAAACCAAATGAACAGATGAAGACAAGCAGGGAAACTACTAGTATGCATGTGTGTGCATTTCACCTTGTGGATCAGAACATGCACATAGAAGAAAGGCTCACAAGGCTGAATTTCTGAAGTTCATAGAACTTCAACCATTTCTCTTTGCTATTTATCAGAAGAATCCTGTTTTCTTCATTCAGAGAACAGAATAAAGACTGTAATATAATCTCGGAGGAAAATAAAAAAATCAAGACAGCATATAGCGTGAAACCTGAGGAAGAAAGGCACAAAGTAGAACTTCATATTCTTCTAATCAATGTGAAGAGATCAATCAAGTGAATATTCTTCCTTGCAGGTCATGTATTTCATTAAGTACTTTTACTGACTATTTATAAATCCTTTCAAATTAGCGAGTCACAATTAAAAAAGAGCTTAACACATGAATAGGGAACTCAAGACTTATTAGCAGTTTTCACAAAAAAAAGTTATGTGAGTTTCCATACATTTCCACAAATTACAAATAAATATTTTCAAGGTTGTGGGTCTGCCCTAACTACATGAATTTCTTAAGGAAATAAACATTAATTTCCTAAGGAAAACGTGGATAGTCCCTAAGCATCATGAAGAGAAAATTCATATCCCAGTGGGAAAAAAATGGGAAAAAAAGAAATCACAAAAATACTGTTAATCTTCCCTAAAATCACTGACTTCCACCCAAATTTACCCACAACTTACAGATCTAGGCTGTCCTGAAAATCTCCGATTGTAATCATTAACATCTTGAAATACTTGGGTTGCATCCTGCTGATCTTCACCAAAAAGTGGTAAAAACAATGTTACCTAGGCAGAGCAGGGAGATTTTGTTACATTTCCAACTGTTTTTTAAATGCAGGGGCATTATGAAGTATAAATGAAAACAGTAATCTTCAGTTAACTACATGGAACAAACTTTGTTTTAGTTGAATATGTAGTAGCAAAATAAAATGAAAACTACTAACATGGATACTGCTTCTAAGTTTTACCAAATTCATTGCTTACAACTTTTTACAGAGTATTAATGTTTAAAAAGATTGTTAAAAACAAGCATAAGAACCCTCCTTCTAAGAGAGGCTTCCAGGTAATTTTTCGAAACATCTAAGTGGTTTATGTTTCAGAAGTGCAACAAATCATTTGGAGAATAAAGTTAATTTACCAAATTAACATAGTTTTGTTTCTTAAACTGAAAATCAAATAATGCAACCAATGAGGCCACTCCTCTTCCATCTTTAGAATTCCATCTTTAGAATGCATTTCAGCAAACAAGAAGCAAAACTCACACTTTTCAACATGAGACCACACTTTTCAACCTACCAAGACCACGAAGGATAATACAGAGTAATAAGTTAACAGAAAAAGATATTAACCTTCAGCTCTTTTGTAAGCACAGAGAATTCTGTTATGTTCTGGGTTAGCTTTCATGCAAACACAGAAAAATATGTAAGGTCATATCCACGTATATTTTATGTTATCTGTCTGTATAGGAGTTTCTGAAACTTAAGACTTGCATTTGGAAGCATGTTCATGTATAAAATGCAGATTATCATAGGAAACAGAAAATGCACAGCACTTTAAGTTATTACAGTTCTCAAAAGCTGCCTCTGTACCTGACCAGTAAATATATACCTTATATATGTGCAGCAGTCACATTTAGCAAATGACAGCACAAGCAGATCTACATTAAACTCCTAGCCCTGCCACAAACCTTCTGTATCATAGAATCAGAGAATCATAGAATGGTTTAGGTTGGAAAGGACCTTGAAGATCATCGAGTTCCAACACCCCTGCCATAGGCAGGGACACCTCCCACTAGACCAGGTTGCCCAAGGCCACGTCCAGCCTGGCCTTGAACACCTCCAGGGATGGGGACTCAACAACCTCTCTGGGCAACCTGTTCCAGTGCCTCACCACCCTCATACACCCTCTGTATGACTCATGTTGTTCATGAGCACATACCTCCATCCCTATTTATAAATCAGACCTACTTTTCCCTACTTCACAGGGTGAGAATGAATGCATAACCATGCAAGCAGTACCACCCAATTTACCTGTTACTCAGAGGAAGGTAGACGAATATCTGTGTAAGCAGAAACACTAAAAAACCCAATAACTTATTTTCACTTTTTCCATGTTTCTCACCTTTATTTTTTGTGTCTCTGTCCTCACTGGCTATGCTTTAATATATACAAATTCTTTCACTAGTCATACCTATTTTTCTTTCCTTCCTCTGTGTTCTTACAATCATTTGTCCTGCTGATACACACAATCAAAGCAGGACATAATGTATGTGCAAGCGCATGAAGCATGTTATATAATTTAACAGAAGTTACTAGCTCTGTAGTTTGTGCACTGTTAAAATAACGATGTACATTTGTTAAAACATACACTATAAGAGTCAGAAATCCCTAAGTGTTAATGAGTTGCAGGGACATATTTCAAACTGACAATGCAAGTAAGTTGCGTAGGAAGTAAGTTAATGCTTGCTCTACAAAACTCAAATTAATAATACATACAAACTAAAAATAGGGACAAAATAAGAAATTGACATGGGTAGGATTTTTGGCAGGGAGAGAAGAAAGGGAGAGGATACTTCTCAGAAACCAGTAGTATACTGCCTACTGACAGTCTTCCACAACAGCCAGGTCTTTCAAATGCAAGTTCTGGTAAAGAAGTTGTATCGCATCCCAAACAGAAAGCATGGAAGAATCAGTTAAGTTTTTACAATTTTCTGTTTTCATATACTCCTTTACAGAGAAATGGCTGAGTTATCAGTGCTGTTCTCTTAAATTTGAGTTGCAGGAACAATCTGTATTTTTTCGGCCATTTGGAAGAGCAAAAAGTTCAAAAAAACTTAATATCTACCATCTACATCTCACATATCCATATTCTTTGAGTTTCTCAGACTACTTCTTCTGTCAGTCTCACTATTGCAGTTCACATATAAGTTCTTTTTTGGTAAGCTATACTAGATAGCCAAACTACCACATCCATGATTTCTTAAAATATTACCGTTTGTCTGCAGATTGGACAACGGATGGCACCAAGCCATGAGCCATACCTCCAGTAGGCAATAATGCAGGAACCTGATGAAGGTAAGTTACAGACATTTAAACTTCTGAGTTTAAACACCCCCTGCATGAAATAATACATTACACACCAAGGAAAACAACACAAGTGTACAAGCAGTTAGGTTAAATCTATCTTTTCTGGTGTAATTTTGTATACAGCATTCACTGAAGATACCAATAAACTAGGTGTTCAAATTCATTGCTGTTAATGAGAAAAATCCTGAATAGGTTGAACTGCATAATTAATTTTAAGGTATTATTTCCTGAAAAGATAGACAATTTCTTAATCATTAACTGAAGAAACAAATAATTAAAAATTTTACCAGTTCAAAATTTAGAAGTGACAAAAATGTCAAGAGATATAAAATTTATCCTAAAAACCTGGCTTTATTAGAGTTTCAACAGATGAAGAGATATATAAAAGTCTGAGTGCTTCAACTGTTTTCCAAATCTGTAAATTTCTTCATTGAAATGATGAGGCATGATATGCACTATATACTCCATAAAGCTAGATGAATGCAGTGAAAGAATCCTACTGGGACCCTGAAGGAGATGAAGCAAAATGCTGTGTAGGGCATTTATATATACATTTGAATAGCTGGACCTCAAAAAAAAAGGCAGACACTTTAAGCATTGAGAACTTAGTCTTAATTCTTCAGGTCTTCCAAGAAAAAAACCCCACACTCTGAGATAAAGATAATACCAAGCAGAATTTTTTACTCTTTCTAAACCAGTTTTTTTTAAACGGTATATTTCCAAGTGTTTTTCAGCCTCTTCAGTTTTTTACTAAGGGGAAATGAATTATACTCTCTGTCCTTGACATTTTTAAATTAATGGCAGTTTCAATCCTGGCAGCATAGAAAAAAAAAATGCAGCACACTCTCAAAGTTACCTTTTATTCACAAATGTATTTTCTCAACAATTTATATAAAAAGTATTTCTAATGTGGACTAGAAGATAAGCAGTTAAAATCAAACAAAGCTTTGCATTAGGGTGACTGTACTAGTGTCAAAATTTGTATTTCTGTTCTGGTTGATGGAGATTTCTGGCAGATGGAGATTTCCTTGCTTACCACAGAAGAGATGTCCACAGTTTGTTTCTATAGGGAATGTAGCCTGTTGCAAACACACTGGACAGGACATATCTGTATAGAAGTGATGTCTATCACCAGCAGAAGCATCCTGCTAGAACAGAAGAGAAATGCAAAGTGTTAGAGATACTATTTTTATATGTCTATTGAGTTTAAAAGAATAATAATAAATCCAGTATTCATTTACTAGAAGTCAGTCAAATGCAAAACTATGTGAAATGAAAGAAACATTTTTAAATTCAAAAATCAAACATGCTGAAATGCAAATCCTGATTCACTAAGCAAGTTCTTGTGACAAGCCCATTATTTTCCCATCATCTGTTATATAAGTGTGTGCTTCAATCCAGTTAAAGACCACAAAGACAGACCCTCATTGGTCCTTCACATTATGTTAGGTTAGACATGCTGAAGCATGAATAACAACTCAGATCTAGACTATTACTTCATTATCCATAGCAGCTCTGTCCACAGCTAGGTAACTAAACTCCATTGCTTACCAGTTGCAGTATTTACTGTTCCCAAACCCAAGCATAGACATCAGCTTGTGTGTGTCACTGGCATGAAATGGTTTTTCTCCCCATTTTGCCAAATTTGTTTTCCACATAAATATGCACCATGGTTAAAAATCCGTCCTTATTTCAAGTATTATGATGAAAGACTGTCCTCAATACTCTCCAAAAGGATGGCTTTTCACTCTAGGGCTGGGACTCAGCAATTTCCAGTAACCTGGCCTAAACTCTCCCATCCACTCCTCTACATATCAGAACTGGGTGCAATCATAGAACCACAGAATGGTGTGGGTTGGAAGGACCTTTAAAGGTCACATAGTCCGGCTCCCCTGCCATAGGTGGGGACATCTGTCACTAGATCAGGTTTTTTAAAGCCCTGTCCAACCTGACCTTGAACACTTCCAGGAACAGGGCATCCACAACATTCCCGGGCAACCTGGACCAGTGTTTCACCACCCTCATCGTAAAAAATGTCTTCCTTATGTCCCGCCTATACCTAACCTCTTGCAGTTTAAAACCATTGTCCCTGGTCCTGTCACTAAAGGCTTTGGTTAAAAGTTTCTGTCAGTCTTTGTTGCCTGGCTCTTGTTGCTGTTCCATTGTTCTGTTACACACAGTTTATCAGTCTAAACATCTAACCTCTGTCCTGTGGCAGCAAGCTGTACTCCAGATTTCCTTTCCTTTGCCATTAAGTTCCCAGGAACATTGCAGGAAGCACACAACATAATCTAACATACTCCACCTTGTGGCAAAAACTTGTTTAAAAAAGAACGAGTCAAGTATTTGATTTTAATTACTTAACTTACTCATAAAAAAAGGCCTACGTTATCTCACTACTTGGTAAATTTCACGGGTGCCTCTGTACAGTAAGTAAGCTTCCATAACTTTCAAGCTTCTTCCAGAACCTCAGAGAAGTCAACACTACCCCAAACCAGATAGTCGTATGATGCAAACAGCACAGCACCTGCTCAGTTTGAAGCTGCTGACGAAGAGCTCGCACTAGCTCTTGATTTTCCGGGTGTATGTTCTGATGTTCATTTCTGTGAAAGGAAATACAAGCAATAAGAAAAACTAAACACTGACCCAACACTGAAAAATAACTCATTGAAAAAAAATGAAACTTGAACAAAGGGCAAAAATAATTCTTTCCTGATATAAAGGATTTTAAAGGAAGTACACAAACAATTAAGGAAACAGGACATTTATTCGAGATCCTAAAGTTACTCTGAACACTCAGCAGCAAGATTTTTCAGGGACAGTCCATAAACAATCATTATTTAATGTTAAAACTAGATTTCTATCTGAAACAAAATTAAGCTATTAACAGCAAAAAATCAAGTTGCTTGAAAGCTTTAATATTCATCATGAAGAAATATTTTAGTTTTTATCTCCACTGCTAGTTTTTTTATCACTGGTCTACTTGTAAATTTCTTTTTTTTTCACTCACTGCCCAAGTTGAAAAATTCTAATTACTTCAATTTTATCTACTACGTGAAAGATGAAGACATAACATTTACATAAGAAGGGGTAGGCAAACTCTTAGATTTAGAATGTTGAATTTATATAACTATCAGCAGACTGGATATAAAAAGAAATCATTCTTTTTAAATCAATCTTTAAAAAGAAAGACTCTACGGGCAAGAAAACTACAGGTTAGAGATGCTGAAGGGAATCACAGGGAAGGTACTCACTGAAGAAAGAAGGCTGGATATATATTACAAGTTTGAAATTCAAAAAATGGGAACAGAATTGGAATTAAAAATGATGCTGACATTAAGAGGTGTTGAGGTACAATAAACATGAGTCAACACCATCATATTCAAAACTCTGAATTTTTATGCTTTATTCATATGGATTTCACTCAACATTCACTGAACATGTGCTCAGTAGTCTGCTCAGCATTGTTGAGGTCTCAGCTGGATTCTGTTTTTCTTTTTGGGCTAAATGCATAACAACATGTAGAGAAGTTGAAGGAAATTCAGAAGAGAATAAGAACTACTGCCCACACTTTTTAAACATTAGAGAAAGAGTGAAGAAATATCAGTTCATATAGAAGACCGCTCATGGAGAGAAAAGGAGACAGGATAAGGCTTTCATTCTATAAATATGAGCAATTATTTCCCACAGTTATCTAAGGTTGGTGGAAAAACATTTCTCACTGCTAAGTGTACAAAATCAGAAAAGGTTACCTCAGGGTATTATGATCTATCATTGACTAAAAGTTAAATCAAAAACAAGGTTGCACTGCTTCCAGAGATAATCTAGGCAAGCTGTTCCTCTGTCAGGGCTGATAGCTGGACTGGCTGAATTTTTAGGACATATTCTGGTTGCAGTTCTATTTACATAATTTCCTCAACGGCTCTAGAAGCTTCTGCAATATTTTCCTTCAGTTGATGTGGGCAATCATAATACTGCATTACTGATACCTTTAACATTTTGTCTTCTTCATTCTTTCTTCAAAGAGGAACAGACAAACTCCATATTCTTAATGTGAATAATTACATGGTTATCTGTAAAAAGTGATTTATTTAACACTAATGTGAGTGTCATATATATGAAAGTTATAAGATGGGAAGCCTTTCTTGCCCACCCTGGGTCTCCATGAGTCAGATTTTGTGGCTGCATCTTCAGTTTTCTTCATCTTCCAGAACTTTGATATATATTGAAATTCAATTCAAATCACACACAAGTGGTAGGTGTGAATTATAAGCCAGTTTATTCTGATTCCTTCATAAACAACTAATTGCAAATTTGCTGCTAAAGTGTTCATTTACATGACTTTACTCTGGTATTACATACTACGTTGAATACATGAAAGTATTTGTAGAGCTGTAGAGGCACAGTATCTACAACATCTGTCACTTATGCATAAAAAGCTGAGGTAGCAGAACACTGCACAATGTCCAGAAGGGGACAGGCAGAGCACAAGACATATCAAATTCATAACTTCTGTCATGCAATTAGTGTGAGAAAATAAATGAAATAAATGAAAAACAGTATGGTGCTATGTAATTAAAAGCATTATCAATCACAAGCCAGAAAGAAATAGATGTGGAGTCGTTTAATTTCCCCATTTCTGAGTGTTAGCACTCCATAACTTGAGGAAAAAAGTCCCATAATGTGGAAAGATCCTCCTATGTTCCACAAAGGGTCCCACCAAACTATCGTTATGAGAAGGAGGAAGGCTGCCTACTCATTGTGTCCAGTCTCACAAAGGGAAAAGTGAGGGACAGTACTCATGGGGACTGGTGTATCACCACGCAGTGATGAAGATCTCAGTTCTGCTGAAAATACTGACTTATAATCAAACCATATGATGAGATAGAAAAATTAGAGAAAAAGATCTAAATGTGCACATTCATAAACATGGGTTAGGCAAGTCATCTGGGACAACTAGGGAATCTCTGATACAAAACACTGGAGGGTCAGGCTCCCTTTAGTTTGTTGGATAAACTAAATTTTCACAGTCTCATTTGTAATGTGACAACTTACAAATTACAGATGATGGAAAAAATCTGGCTGCATGTTATCAAAATTTATAACTCAAAGACATACAGGCTTTGCAAAAGTATTTTATAGTGACTAAACAAAACATCTGCAACTTGGTATATATGTTAATTACTGCTAATAAGTTTCTCCACCAAAAGCACAGAGACCTTCAGCTCATGGACTGATGTGACGCTGCATTGAGTTCTCCCTGCTGGAAACAAGCACAGCAACCATATCCCTTAACAGTTCTTTCCATATTCCACTTCTGCCTCCTAAAAAATGTACTGCAACATACACTCCTGGCTGCCTACTCTCCCTTTTTATTCAGTTCCTGCAATCTTATTCCATTACCTTAAGCTTTCTTTCATGTATTCATATCTAGGACCTGTTCCTACCCAACTTAAATATTTCAGATGTTGCGTACAGAAGTATGGGTGGCAAAGAGACTGGGGTAATGGAAAGAGTATAAGGAACATACAGACCACTGTATTGCCTCAGATAACTAGGGAAGAAAAAGAAAATACTCCTGTTCTCCTCCACTTGCCCTTCAGTGCTAAATAAATAAAAATTACTGTACTTTTTGTACTGGACAGATTTTCTACCATACTGTGCAGATTTTGATGGAGACAATACAAAGGAGGTAGAGGGAAAATGCTGCTGAACAGACACTATAACAAGGTACCAGTGGAGACCTAAGAGGATGCTGATAGGACTTTCACTAGTCAGTCATACAATGCATAAGTAAACAAGCTGCAAGACTTCCAAAGTATGAAAGCTTTGTGTTCGAGTTTGTTTACAGCTCCAGAAAAAAAAACATCAGGGCATGTAACAGGATTCTCAGATAAACTTTTTACTTAACTCATTACACTGCAGAGGTAGTTAGTAACTAGCCCTTTTCTCCCTCCCCAAGTAACCCTTCATCATCTACGTATTGTCTCCCTGAAGTCCAATCCTGACTGAACTCCAAGCTTTCCCACTTCTGGTTTCTTTTGTAGCTTGCTCTCAAATACCTCCTGCCCTGCTAATACTTCTCATATGGACAGATCCTCCTCAGTAAATTCCATAATGCCAATGTGTCACTGAGCTCTCTTAGTTGTTAAAACTCTTCTGTGTTCAGAAATGTGCAGACATCCATAAAAAAAAAAAGAGCTAATCTCAAGCTCAGACTTATTTTCCTAAAACACATAGGCTAAGATATTTGTTATGTTGCAAAGAAAAACTCTGAAATGAAAAATAAGCTTTGATTACTTGACCATTAAAGTTATTGAATTCAGAACTTAACATTTAGTTTTATGGAATGCATATCAGGAGTGATGTATCCCAACAAAGAAGTAGTCATGCAAAAAAGCCAGGAGGCCTGTATGGATGAACAAGGGGCTCATGGACACACTCAGAAGCGAAAAGGAGGCCTACAGAGGGTGGAAGCAAGGACAGGTAGCCTGGGAGGAATATAGAGAAACTGTCCAAGCAGCCAGGGATCAGGTTTGGAAAGCTAAAGCCCAGACAGAATTAAACCTTGTCAGAGACATCAGGAGCAACAAGAACTTATATAAGTATGCCAATGATAAAAGGAGGACTAGGGAAAATGTGGGCCCTTTTTGGAAGGAAACAGACAACCTGGTCACCCAGGATATGGAGAAGGCTGAGGTACTCAATGGCTTTTTTGCCTCAGTCTTCACCAGCAAGGGCTCTCACCAGACCACCCAAGTCACAGAAGGCAAACACAGCAGCTGTGAAAATGAAGAACTGCCCGCTGTAGGAGAAGATCAAGTATGAGACCATCTGAAGGTGCACAAGTCCATGGGACTTGATGAAATCCATCCACGGGTCCTGAGGGAACTGGCAGATGAAATCACTAAGCCACCTTCCATTATATTTGAAAAGTCACGGGAGTCTGGCTTAGTTTGCACTGACTGGAAAATGGGAAACATAACCCCCATTTTCAAAAAGGGAAAAAAGGAAGACATGGAAATACACGCCAGTCAGTCTCACCTTTGTGCACAGCAATATCATGCAGCAGATCCTCCTGGAAACTCTGCTAAGGCACATGGAAAATAAGGAGGTGATTGGTGATGGCCAACATGGCTTCACTAAGGGGAAGTCATGCCTGACAAATCTGGTCGCCTTCTACAACAGGGTTACAGTGTTGGGGAGAGCAACAGACATCATCTACCTGGACTTATGCAAAGCATTTGACACCATCCCACATGACATCCTTGTCTCTAAAGTGGAGAGGCATGGATTTGATGGATGGACTACTCAGTGGATAAGGAACTGGCTGGATGGCCACACTCAAAGAGTTGATGTCCAAGGTCAATGGCTTGATGTCCAAGTGGAAACCAGCGAGGAGTGGCGCTCCTCAGGGATCAGTACTGGGACTGATGCTGTTTAACATCTTTGTCGGAGACATGGACAGTGGGATTGAGCACACCCCCAGCAAGTTTGCCAACACAACCAGGCTGTGTGGTGTGGTTGACATGCTGGAGGGAAGGGATGCCATCCAGAGGCACCAGGACAGGCTTGAGAGGTGGGGTTGTGCAAACCTCATGAAGTTCAACAAGGCCAAGTGCAAGGTCCTGCACCTGGTTCGGGGCAACCCCAAGAACAAATACAGGCTGGGCAGAAAATGGATTGAGAGTAGCCCCAATGAGAAGGACTTGGGGGTGTTGGTGGATGAGAAGCTCAACATGAACTGGCAATGTGAGCTCGCAGCCCAGAAAGCCAGCCGCATCCTGCACTGCATCAAAAGAAGTGTGCCCAGCAGGTCGAGGGAGGTGATTCTACCCCTCTACTCTGCTCTTGTGAAACCCCACCTGAAGTACTGCATCCAGCTTTGGAGTTCTCAGCACAAGAAGGACATGGACCTGTTGGAGTGAGTCCAGAGGAGTGCCACGAAGATGATCAGGGGGCTGGAACACATCTCCTATGTAGAGAGGCTGAGAGAGCTGGGGTTGTTCAGCCTGGAGAAGAGAAGACTCCTGGAAGACCTTACAGCAGCCTTCCAGTATCTGAAGGGGGCCTACAGGAAAGCTGGGGAGGGATTTTTCACGAAGGCATACAGCAATAGGACAAGGGGTAATGGCTTCAAACTGGAAGAGGGTAGATTTAGCTTAGATATTAGGAAGAAATTTTTCACTATGAGGGTGGTGAGGCACTGGCACAGGTTGCCCAGGAAAGTTGTAGATGCCCTATCCCATGAGGTATTCAAGGCCATGCTGCAAGGGACTTTGAGCAACCTGGTCTTGTGGGAGGTGTACCTGTGTGTGGCAGGGGGATAGGAACTAGATGATCTTCAAGGTCTCTTCCAATCTAAATCATTGTATGATTCTATGATATTAAAGTCCATTGTTTTCCAGCTTATTCATCTATAAACCAAACAGTCAATTTATTCAGGTTTGGGGGATTTTTTTTTTGGAAGGAGACTGCAATTAGAACATACATTGGATGATTATAGCTAGTCTTAATTGTGGAGTCGTTATTGACAAATCTGTACTTTGTAACAAAACATGACACACCAGCCATATATACTGTGGATTCTGCTATCTTCAGTCCTAAGGAATGATGAACGTTATTCAGTTTGATCATCTGAAGATAAGGAAGAGTTAAACTTCACTTTTGAGAAATGCATCAGTTCATTCTAACTGTGAATTAAATTATGAAACTCTGCTAAGCAATTAGTTAAATAGAGTAAGTGACCAAACAATCATTTCCTTAATGTCACAAAATCACAGTTGTTTTATATGACAATGCAAAAATTAGTTGAGAGTTAGAATTTTACAAATGCAGTTATGTTGATTAATTCCTGTCAACGTATTCTCACCTTAAAAGCGTATATACCAGAGCAGCAATGAAAGTGAAACTGAGCACAACTGCCACCAGTACCTGGTCACTTATTCCTTCTATAACTGAATCATTATCTAGCTTCAAACTCTGAACTTCTGCTTGGTGACTGGCCATCACAGCTCTAAAATATAAAAAGAAGCATATACATACACATATAAAAAATCATACACACGCACATATATATTTTAAACATAGTTAAAAATAATTTGTATACACATCTATTCATACACACAATAAATTCCTGAAGCAACAGATTAGTCATTGCTGGGGGAAAAATGCTAAAAGAAAGAGGGAACAGATGCATTTTTACCAAACACTGAGCTTGCTGCAGAGGACTGCAAAACATTTGTCTTGTGCAGTAGCAAACAAGTCTTAAATGACTCTGTTGTAATCAAAAGGGTTTCTTTTAAACATCAGACAGATACTTTACCCAGGAATCTTTACCAGATAACTTGTCTATGAATAGGTCACTGCTGAATTAGACATATTCTAAGGGCAGTTTATTTTAAAAAAGTGTAATGACTCTGCATTATCATGAATTTTAGCTATTACACAACACATCATTGCTGCTAGGCTGAGACAACGTAATTTTTAGAAACCTAATTTTCACCACTTATGTGAAGAAAGAAACAAGGAACTTCGGGGTTTAGTTGTTTTTAGAGTGTTAAATGCCCATCTGGATACACAGGAATCGCCCAACACACTTTATATTTTATCTGTCTTTTCTATGCTTTACCATCCTTCAGCTGGAAACATGGGAAAAACTTGAAAGAGTATTATCATGCTCCCCTTGTTAGACTTATTTGTTTTATGTTAATTTCACATAGGCAACAGTCAGAATGACTTGCTAACACTAACATTTATTAACCTACAGCATTAACCTACAGCTGGAGAGCAAAATAAAATAGTACCCAACACACTGCTAAATCAAGAAGTGAAACGAATTACAGCTGTGAATATTATGAAACCAGGTGAGTGAAGCTAACTCTGGTACATGACCAAAAAAGTCATATTGAAGCTGTGTCCAAACACAATTAAAGTATTTTTCATATAGAGCTGACATAAAATCTCAGCATCAGTTTATCAGGTCAGGTAAGACTGGTATCATTTACTTCCTGGTCCAGTGTGTGTGCCTGAAGCTTGCAAGCTTTCATCAGTGTTTCTACTTCACAGTTTGTGTCATTTTTTAATTTGAACCTTGCTGTCTAGCAAACACCACCAGACACTGCCTGGCTCTGAATTGCAAAACTGAAATGGAATACAAGTCATCAGGATTTTAGTGGATACCTGTAATGACTACCCTGGCAAGACTTCAACATGCCAATGTACTGGTAATATAAAAGTGTCATCTTTTCCATAAGCTAACTACTCTCACCCTCCAGAGCTTTTCTTGTACAAGGTGTGGAGCTTTTTCCAAGCCTCTTTACATTCGTGGGAGCTGCCCTCTCTAGCAGCAATGCAAGAGAAGATGGTATATTCTAACATTATTGTAAAAAAGCGTATGCGGTATAATTAAGTACCATAAGAGCAGAGAAATTCATGGAGAACGAAGGGTAGATTCCTTTAATTGTTGTTGTATTTTTGGGCTTCCACTTCTAAAAACAATTAATGAAATAATGAAGCATATATGAAGCGAAACAATAAATTAAGTTATGCTCAGTGTCCAAATCTGAACTGAGGCTATTATTTCTGTAACTGTAGTCATAATTTTTGCTAATTACAGTTTTCCACAACCAACCGTGTCACAGTATAACTACTGAAATGTCAGTTAATATTTGGAAAGAGTAACTTTTCTCAAAGGTGGAACACCAGTGACTCACCAAGACCCATGTTTAAAGCAGGTCAATATTGACACAGGTTTCATATATACTAATGAATAAAAGACCAAATCTTTGTGGAAAGGTCTAACATAGGAGCAAGAGCCTACACAAAGACATACAGCATTTAACTGTGTAGCTGGTTACACAATTATACTGCTATAGTTAAAGCCATGAGGCTAAGCTGTTGTGGAAGTTTTCTGAGCAGCAGTTCCTTGGCGCTGAGGATCTGGACTGGTAGGTGTGCTGTGATGCCTCCTCAGCTCAACATTTCCAACCTATATACTTTACTTCTTTGCATATCCAACCCTCAAGAAGCTGCTCTCTTACAGTACAACATTCTGGGACACTCATTTTCCACAGCTGTGGAAATTCTTACTACATCCTATTAAGTATTACGCTTTTTTTTTTTTTTCCAGAAATACACATTGTGGCAGAGACATACAGATGATTTAACTGCACCTTTGGATGACAAGTGTTTCTCACACTGACACCTGAAAGGCTTTCTGTGTCACAGCTTGCTTGGTGCACTCTGAAACCAATACACGAATTGTCAGTATCACACAACATTAACTCAGTTTCCCTGAACAGCCTTCAAGACATCCAGTTCAGAGATCTCTCTCCTCTCTGCACATTCCTTGCAACAACACTCTTAATCCTTATCAGCCTATCATTAATAGCACTCACTACATCTGCTTGCCTTCACTTCTGCTCATGCAGAACTATGGTGCCAAGGTTAGCAGCAGAAGATGAATAAGAAATACACAGATCCTCACTTTCTCTTCCTTCCTGGACATGTCAGTCACTTGTATCTCCTTCACCCCTTACCACATATGATTTTCCTAATAACCATTTTCACACAAACTTAGCATCCAAAATAAATTCCTGCATAGTCTTCCTGGCTACATAAAAGGCCTCTCCCTCAAACACTTTGTCTTCAGTTATGTATCAATACCACCAAGATGTATAGAGGGGGGAGTGGAATCTCTGCCTCATTTTTTCTCCCAGCTGCTTCTATTACTAAATTCTATAGAAGACAGGCTACCGATGTTGTTCATGTTTTAACTTACTTGCTGCTTCTGGACAGCCAACAAGCGCTGAGCATATTCCCCTCATTACTCTAGCGCTTTTTCCTGACTCAGACCATTGCACAGGAGGGCTGACATGAATTGTGTAGACTAGGAACTACAAACAGAAGGGTGTCACTTCAAAAGATCAATACTTACTTTCTCAGAATAGTCATTTAAGCCTCAGTAGAGACAGTAACAATCTCCTACTCTTATCTCTGGGCTAGCATGTAAAAAAAGCATTGGCTACACTGAGAACGCTGCTAAAATATGCGATTTGAAAAATGTCTGACTGCAGGAGGAAGGAATTTTCTGATCTAAGCTTGCTTCGAACATTTTCAAACAACAAATCTACAACTGCAAGCTTGCAGTTCACGTTTCTCCATGTGCAACCACAACAGCCAATGAACACACCCGCAGTGGTTTGAATGTACAATAGACTAACTAACAGTCCTAAAAAACCTGCTAAAGAATTTTGACCCCCAGTGCATGTGTTTAGTAGTGGGGTTCTTTCAGTTGGTACAATTAATAAGCAGGCTATAGGAGACTTAGTTCTTAAATAATGTAATGATGACCCTTCAGTCTTCAGAGACAACCAGCATTGACAAGGACTAAGTGTATGTCAGAGAAGACTTCTAGAACCAGACTTTAGCACAGATACCTAATCTCTCCTAAAATAATAACTGGTAATAATTTGACGTCATTTAATAGCAACTTGATGTGATTTATATTAAATTCAACCTTTTTATGTTGATCCATTACATTTGTCTCGTTACGTAAAAATCACAGTACTTCATAAACCTTTTCATCATATAATCCTTTTCAGATCAGCACTCTACACCACAGGCTCTTCAGACATTAAATAATTTTAATGCTGTTCTTTCTTCTCTGTAGATTTAAGCTACTTTTGTTTATTTTAATAATTACAAAGAAATTTTGAACTTTTAAATGGTGTGCCTCTATTCTTTTATACAAGAAACTAATTCCTGTCTACACTAGCTCTCTGAGAAAAGTACCAAATTAATAAAATGACCTCTGAGAAAAAAAAAGGCATTAATTGAAAATAGATTAAATTTTGAGAATTGAATTTTGGTTATACTTAGGATTTTTCCTCTTTTTAGCCATTTAACAAGAATAGTTTTCTTAAATGAAAGCATAACCCCACCCTGTGTTCCAACTAGGGGATGAAAACCAAACCACATCTAACAATACTCACATCAAAATTGGGATTTATACAATCAACTTCAGAATGTTAGAAGTATCAGTTGCAAAATTTAAAAATCTGTCAAAAATGCTGGGCCTTTTTCCTACATTTTAAGCAACAACTAAAGAGCCCAAAACTCAATTTCCAGTTTCATTTCATCTCATCTTCAAATGACTGATGCTTGCATGAAGTAAAACAATATGACTGCTCAGTGAGGGGAAAAAAGACAGGAGTTACTCCTTTGTTTCACTTGCGCTAGCTAAGTTACAGCTGGACTTTGCAGCACAGTACTTAGACTGGGATCAGGTTTATCTGCATTAGGATTCTTGATAGCTACAGAATGTAAACAACCTCTGACTGAACTGTCTGCAAAATGCTTGGAAATAGAAAGGAATGGAATTTATCGTTCGTAAAATCACACGGTTTTGTTTGTAAAAACTGTCACAGACTAACTGAACACAAAATCACCTTGTTTATTACCAATTTTCTGAGACTGATCACTGACAGAAAGCAACACTAATTTACTTACATTTCAATTAAGAATCTGCAGGCCTTAAAAATAACATTTCTCCTCTATGGTTAAGTATGAAAAATGCATGCAGGTTTATGCCAAAACAAGGAGAACCATAACGAGCAATACTGCAATTACAATGTCTTTTATTCTTGGCAACTCATACAGAACACATTGAAATGTGAGGGCATGAGGGCATACACTAGTGTGGATATATTATTTCTTCATTTTTCAGATTTGAAAAGTATTATGAAGACTTTCAATGTTCAACATACAGCACAGCTAGAACAACACCCCATGCCATGATTCAGAAAGCAACGAAAAACAATCCAGTGTTTGCAATGATATATTAAACACTTGGTGCCAGCTATCTAAAGTCTGAATATCCCCATAGCTTTCTGAAATATTTGAACTTTTCCAAGTTTATCTGGGAAGTTCCATATGCTAATATACTCTCAAAACCACAGAGATTTTAGTGCCCACACCAATAGAATATGCAAGCAAAGTGAAAAAGCCCTAAGAGGCTATCTTCAGGTAGGAGAAGTAATCAATGAGATAACAAAGAAGCAATACTGCTGTGAGATACAAATTAGTAACTAAGAGCAACATTTTATTGACTTTGAGAGCACTGTAGGATTTGCTCAACATCTGAAGATACATTGGATAACAATGTGTCCTCTCAGGGATGGGCTGGGAGTGAACTGGATAACAACTGGGTTTGAGTTTTGGTTTGTTTTCTTTTTTTGGTTTTGATTTTTTTTTTTTAAACTTCATTTTTATTTTTAGTATTTTCTTCTTGATGCAGTACTGGCATCCACCCTCAGTGCTTGAAAAAACTATAGAATGAAGACAGTGGTGGTGGGCCAGGATGCAAGTCAGAGCATGTAATACCTTTTGCCTGCAGAAGCATTACCCCCCTCCTTAAAAATGCTGCTTAATTTGTAGAGATTGCGTGTTCTCCAGGATAAGCAAAGTCCTCTCCAACTACTAAAATATTAAATCACATTTTTTTAAGACCAAAAAGGCTTTAACTCCTCAAAATTTTGTTCCATGGTATAAGGAAGAAAAAGTTTCATTTGTATCAACAGGTTTCTAACAAGATCGACCTATTTTAGATAACAGAAATCAACTTTTAAGAATTTAAGTATACTAAAATAGAGAGTATTTATTCGGTAACCCACCCCCTGCATACATATTAGCTTACACTGAAATATATAAGGCATAAATTTAGTGGTTTTCTTTAATTTAAGAGAAAAACAGACATAAATTCCCCAAATAAACACAAATTCTTAAATGTTGGGCAATAATAGATCTCTCTCTCATCAGAAGTTATCTAATTACTTCCTACTTCATGGTAGCAGCAAGTCATGGCCACTGTCTATGGTTGCAAATTGGAGTTTGTGAATGGATTTGACACAGCAAAATGAATCCTACAGTTATTTTTACTCTGTCACACGAAGAGCTCAAAGGCATGCCTAGACTGCATTCAGAAGACATTAACAACAGCAGGCATTAAGCACGCATGATGAACAGTAAATGTATGAACAGCACTGAAGACTCTAGCACAAGTTTATTAGCCTAGATCCTAAATCAGGTAAATCCTGAACTGATACATTTTATCCCAGTACTTTAGTGTACTAAAGTCAGACTTTGAAATAGCGGTGTAGACATACGTAATATTACAAAACAGAAATAAGGGAAACAACAGACAGCATACTCAGAAAAAGTGGTTTTGAGGAAACAGGATTTATTAACTTTTCATTTTTGTGAGCATAGTCTTACTTGAATAAAGCACACAATATTGTCTAGTATTAAGCATCTCCATATGTTTTAAAAACCAGGAGACCACCCAAAGGGCACATTTATTAAGGAAATTAAAAAAACCCCAAACAAATATAGCAACATATAAGCTGACAAGATACATTCTGTGAGAAGATTGTTAAAACTGATTTAGGAATATCTTACTAGGATTTCGTGCAGTCTGTTAATATAGCATTATTATGAATTATCAGCAACTCTGGAGTCACAAATCAGCTCAGTTGGTACAGCAAAATTATAGCCAAACTCAGCTGTATATTTGCTTCTCCCTTCACCATAAACCACCTTTGCTTTCAGGACTATTCTGACTACATTTATGTGCATGCATGCTCTTTGCAAAAGAGAGAGGAAAAAACCTGAAGAGTCTTGCAGGGGAGAGGGCAAGTTCAGTAGGCAACCAATAATTTTGTTCAATATACCTTAAGAATTGACCAACTGAAACACTTGCCTGGTAAAGCAGGTCTCTGCAAGGTCTGAGGTCAGCAATCTCTGAGACACATTTTTTCCTAAAGACATAAAAAAGAAAGTAGATAGTTTACTTTTGCTGGTGGAATTATGCTTTGCAAATTATAAATACTACAGATGCGAACTCCAGATGCAATTCTGTAAGGGAAAATAATCCCAAGTTAATACACCATTCTACTGGGAAAACAAAAAGCCTCCAATCATTCTTCTCATGAGCCTGAAACTATGTTGATGGCTTGAAGCAAAACCACAAATTCAATGGTCTGTATAGCATTAGTATTTCGAATATTTGTCTGGGTGACACCAGATTCCTAACAAAGTCTTTCACTGCTTTAAAAGGCTGAAAACATGCTGAAAGGTATAGAGTTCTAAAATAAACAGAGAGTGGAACTGCATTCATATGCAGACAGGAACATGAGAAAGGTGTGCCAATGCCTTCAGTTTGGATTTCTGACTTTTTTAATTGGACGGGAAGAGAAAGGAAATAATGTAACTCAATTATAATAATGTTTACTGAAATATGGTAATACTTCAGCTATGCATTAAAAGGCTTTAAATCTCTTCAAAGAAAAGTGCCCAAGAATTCTTTACTGTAGAGAGCAATGCTTCTGTACACAACCTCACATCTAAAATGGACAGAAAGACAAAAAGCATGACTCTATTTGTTTGCATCAATGAAATACACATCATGACAGCAGGCACAGCAGAGTGGGAAATGGGTACATTAAGGAAGATGTGGCAGAATACCTTAAACACAAATATACCTGTCAAAAGTACCAAGGGTATAGCTTAAAGTACACATTAAAACCTGGAATGGAAAGTTATAGTTGTGCAGCTTACATTGCTTTCTAAGACTTTTTAACTCATTCCTGAACGTGAAAGCTACCTTTAAACAAAGAGAGATCAAATTAATAACTTAAAAAAGAAAACAGCAGGTTGTACAATGAGATCAGTGAGAAGGTACTTTACTGGGAAAACTTGAGAATTTTCATAGCTTTTACAATACAATTTCATTCAAAACAGGTTGACGCAAAGGAACACTCAGAATTTGTCCATGCTACTAACTTATTTAATGGAACAACCATGAGAAAACAGGAACAAAGTGACAGGTACTAGATCCGCAAGCCTTTCTTTCTTGGTTGCTTATCCAACTCAACTCTTATGAGTGCACTGTGCTTGCTACTCCATTTTGTTGCAAGTCAGGCCAGTTGCTGACTGATAGGAACTGTACAGCTTATTATGATGCCCACCATTCTCATTGCAAACTTTGGATAGGCCAAAATTCAACTGACTACTGAGGAGTGTCTTGAACTCTTCCAGCGATGTCTTTGTAGCATGATGAAGAGGTTACTCTGGCTGGGGCAGTAAGGATGCAGAGCGACTCTGGCCACGCATGAAACACACACCTTATCTTTGAAATTAAAAATTAACTGAAATACCTGCAGCTAATTCTAAGTAAGTAACTTTTATTTTATGTCAATTATTTTTTACTACAACAAGAGTTTTGCTGAAACAAAGTTAATCACTCTCTACTCCCGGAAGACAGGAAAACCGTGGGGAGGCTGCTCTGACCACAAGCCAAATCGTATTACTTACTAGCAAGAGAACGTCTGTGGGTGCAGCCTCCTGACAAGACCACGGTCCCCAAGCCGGGGCAGCCGGGGCGCGGGGTGCTGCTGCAGGTCCCTCCCGGCCCTACCAAAGACCCTCTCAACCAGCTCCTACCTGCCACCGCCCTGCGCAGCGACAGCCGAGGGGAACGGGGCAGACCCCGTGGAGGGCTGCGGCCCCCCACCGGCACGCCTCGGGGGCTCGGCGGCGTACAAGGGCCTCCGCGGCCTGCAGCAGACCGTACCGCGCTGCGCCTCGCCTCGCCTCACCGCAGCGCTAGTACCCGCCCGCTGCCACCTCCGGCAGCGGGGTTAGACACCGCCACGCAGAACCCAACCGAACCAGGCCGGACCGGAAGAGACGCGAGCGACGAGACAGGCGGCCACGGCGCCGCTCACGCCCCCAACGGGCCGGCAGCCCTTGCCCCCCCGTCGGCTATGGCAGGGCGGGGGGAGGAGAGTCCCCGCCCCTTCCCCTCAGCGGCGCGGGGAGGGGCGCGGCGATACCTCAGCTCCAGGCGCGCGCGACCCTCGCACCGACCGCGGCCCCGCCCCCCGCCAGCGTCGCAGCGCCTCGTTGTGTTGCGTTGCGTCTCGTCTGGTCTCTTCTCGTCTCCTCCGCCCCCACCCGGCGCAGGCGCGCGCGGGCGGTTCCTGTCAGGTCGCTCTGACGTGTCGACGCCACGGCCCGGGAGGGGACGGGACGGGACGGGAAGGGAAGGGAAGGGAAGGGAAGAGGTGCCGGCGGTACCGACCCGACCCGACCCGGCCCGGCCGCGGCCGTTAGCCCTTCCGCCGTGCCCCGCCATGTTCAACGTGGAGAGCCTGGAGCGGGCCGAGCTGGGGGAGAGCCTCCTCACCTGGGTGAGTGTCGCGGCCGCCAGGCCCCCACCCGCAGTTGGGCCGACTGGCAGGGATGCGGCTTCGTGAGCCCGTCCCCGTCGCGGCCCTGCTCCGGCGGGAGAGAGGGGCCTCGCCCCGCTTCACCAGCCCCCTCCCGGGCCGCGCCCTGAGGCTCGGCCCAGCTCCAGCCCGGCTGGGGTCGGCGGAGCCCTGGCGGACCTGCCCCGCCTCGTCTAACCGCGGCGGGGCAGGCAGTCAGGGGGTTGCCCAGGGGGGGCCTCCGCCGCCTTAGCTCTATCCCCGCGTCGGGGGAACAAAGGAACCGGCGCCCCGTGGCGCCGCGACGGGCAAGGCAGGAGGGCCGGGGCCTGCGCGGCCAGAGGAAGCGCGCCCAGGTGCGCCCCCCGCCCTTCGTCGTGCCCCCGGGCACGGCGGGCAAGGTGTTGCCCGTAGCTTCGATCCGTCCCCCGCCCCCCGCGTCCATCCTGACAGGGCTCCGGTGTGTCAGTGCCGTTTTTTTCTAACCTGCCAGCTGCGCTAGCCAGGCCTTGTAACCAGAAACTTCATTTTCGTCTGTTTCTTTCTCTATTTTTAAGTAGTGCTTGAGCCTCGAGAGACAAAATTCACCTGTGAAGTCGAAGATAATACAGTATCAACATAAGAATTACCTTTTCCCATTTTAATGTTCAGAGTTTGGTCCATAAACATCTTCAGGTTGTGCCATTGTTCACAGAGCAGCCAGAATGTAGTGGATGTTGAACTTGGGTTTGCAGCTACTCCATAATTTGAGTAATGATGGTAATATTGCCATGAAATTTGTATTTCTGTAGCAGCTGGTTTATTGGTTAGCTGTTTGGAACCACTAGAATTGGTTTGGGGGCTGTTTTTTTTTTTTTTTTCTTCCCCCTCCATAAGCAAAATTGCCAAGAAAATACACACTGTGTGAAACTCTCGAGTACAAATGATTGCTGAAGAGAAACAGAGATGTTCTCTTTTAGACATTTAGTCTGTGCAAGGCTAGAGCTGGCTAACGCTGTGGTAGTGATGAGTAAGTTACTGGAGAGTGACAGATTAGGTTTCTCTGTGGAAGTCAAAAGGGGATGAGCAAGGGAAATTCAGTGATTGTTAGAGGTGCGCAGGAAAGTACAGAAGGCGGAGGTTTTGGGGAAGAGTGTGCCCCAGTGCTTCACAGAGGTCTGGAATAAGTAACCCAGTTTCTCTTTCCTTTACATTTCTCCCAGTCTTTGCATCTTTGTTGCGGTTGGCTACTTGTCCTGCATTTGGCTTCCAGTACTGTCTTTTTCAGGTGTTGGGAATGAAAGTCCTCTTACCGATAGAATTCATGAGGAAGTCAATGTGTGTGAATCTTGGCAAAGGAAGGCTGAGTGAGAGGCTCAGTGCTAGGAGAAAGAGGAAGGTTTACTGGGGGGTGCGGAGGAAGATATGTTGCTATATGCTGCTGGTTTCCATGTGGTTTCATTTTACCTGTTTTAGATTAGTTCCTCTTGTGCTCTCTGACTCTCTGACTTAGCAAGTGGTCGCAGTCCCAATGCATTCCTAACTCCCCAGATTTCCAAGTAACCAACAGACTAGCTCTTTCCTTTGCATATGAGTCTACTGTACTTGAAACACGTAAGCTGCTGCAGAATGAAAGAGATTGAATTTTCTCTTGTTTGGCATTGGCCTGTTAGGATTGATTTGAACCGTTGATCCTACCCGTTATCCAATCGCAGGTTGGACAAAATTGTTAATGACTTGGGAATATTTCATTGAAATAGCATCTGTGCAGAAGCCTTTGTCAAGTCTGAAAAGATTTCAGAACTAAAAATATTGCAACATTCTGTTACTTAAGTATTCTGTTCAAATTTGATTTTGAGGTGTTAATATTTCAATAAGGTTGTTCTTTAAACTTCGTAAAGTTAAGGTTTTTGCTAGATAGCAAAGGAAATCACAAAATGCAGAGTCAGAACGCAGTGACTACTTCCTTGTTCCCCAAACAAATTCTTTATATAGACAAATATAGTACAAACCAGTGGTTTATATGTGTTCAAAAGGTTTGTTTTCAAGTTCTGGACATGTTCACATGCAGTGGAAGTTGGATTAGTCTTGACAGAAAAATAAAATAAGAGTCACTGGTTCTTGTTTGTGGAGATGAAGCAGACAAGTGTATCTATGTGAAGTCTGTTTGAAAATGCCCACTGATTTTCTTGTGTTAAACAAAAAAAAATAGGAGAAAGAACTAGCAGTGATTTTTTTGATTTGTTTTTCCTTGCCATGTTTGAGGTTGATAGTTGAGGCAATGGATTTGTTGAGTGGCAAACTTTACTGTTACCCTTGAAAATAATTTGCACTTTCTTAGAAAAACTAAACCAGTGAAAAAAGAATTACCTTGGCACAGAAAGCTGTTCTGGAAAAGTAGATATAAAAATGGAAAGCTTAGAGAGAGAAATCACAGCAACAGAAAAAGTCTTATGGCATTGTAGGAATTATTACTTAGTCATATGATCATGTTTGAGCAGTAGTTAGTATTTATAATCTTCGGTCTTGAACTATACCTATCCAGTGGAGTCTTGTCCTGTCTGTAGTAATGGTCCATGCAGATCCTTTTATATTTCTGACTTTTGCACCCTCTCAGATATTGAGCTGATAAAGAAACTAGCTGTATCTTTTTTTGGTTAGCAGAAATAGTAGTAAAAACTTCTTAAACAACATTAGAATTAGTCAACACATTTCTTAGATGAATGTGCCGAGTTATGGGTTATTCTTACAATTTCAGTATTTTTGTGTGAATGTGGCTTTGAAACAGACTGTAAAAAAAAAAGTGGTTTCAGTTTATTCTGGGATACATGAAATTTGCAAAAGAGGCAAAGAAGTTTTTTAGTTATGAGTGAAACTAGCTGTATAAACAAGATGCTTTTTTTGCCTGGCTTTTGCTCATGTCCCATAATTGTTCCTGGGAAACCGTTCATTTAGATGGGAGAATAGAGCTGTCTTAATTGCAGTTTATGCGTACCTGGGATAGCCAGTCTTTTCCTTTATGCCAGAGAAGCTGGCTGTTCTTAAGAACTGGTTTAACCTCCCAGATTGCTTGCCACACATTCATATAGAAGTACTTGAACTGGTTTGTCTGTGTTTTAAGTGGAGTAGATAAGGCTGTGCACAAGTATGAAAACCTGTTCAGCCTAAACTGAATGTTTGCTCAGATGGATGTAGGGTGAGATGAAACTGCTCCTCCCTCTGCCAACTCATGATTATACTGAATGAGAATATCGCTCAAGCCTTTTGCTTTGCATGCCTGCAATTCCTATTCTGGTATCTTTAAGCTGGAGCAAACTGCTTACCTGTGAATACGTTTTGTTTTATTCTTTAATATTTCACCAATGCCCCCATTTTTGGTGTTATGCTCTAGCTTGGGGTGTGATTCACGGGTTCCTGAATCATTTCTTTTCAGGTTGTTAAACAGCTGGGAGAGCTTTTGCTTCCTACGACTTTAGCAGGTGACCATGATGTTATTTTGAGGTAGCCAGGGTAGTGGCAACTCAAGCGAAACTGAGAGAAGGGCTGGAGCCCAACTACTGACATCTCAAAGCTGATATTTATACTTTAGCAGTGTTTGCAGCCTACTGTAATTGCAGAATTATTACTCTACCAAAAATCTCCCAGAAGCCTCTTCTGAGACTATTCTGGGCACTGTGGTATGGTTATCCAAGCTGTGCTGCAGCCAAAGCAGTTTAGAAAAATGTGGCTGTGAGGTAAACCTGCAACAATACTAAAATTGTTTCAGCATATCTAATATAGATTCACAATATCTGTTGTGATATTGTTTAAAATTTATGCCTTGTTCACATATGAACACATGGGGTTTTTTTAATTTTTTTTTCCGCCTTGTGGGTAGTGTCAGGAGTGCTTTTAATGCAGATACATCATTAAGTCATTTCTTAAAACATGGAGAACTGTCAAATGTGCATGTGTCAGTTACACTTTATTATGTCTACACCTGAAATCAGTGTGGTGTCTACAGGCTTTTACCCTGTAATCTTATAAATTTTCTTTTTTAACATAAAACTAAGATGTGATACTGAAAAGACTGTTTAGCATTGGCGTGTAAACAGCAGGCTTTCTCAAAGAGGTCACTGCTCTCTGTTTATAAGTAGCAGATTGCTGTGGAAATGTCATGAACTTTCTTTCCTTCATTATGATAAATATGTCTTATTTTGCTTTGTGCTGCCTCCACCAAGCTGCATCTTTCTTGCTTTGTCTTCCAACCCTCAAGGCCAAATATAGTTTCTGTGGTAGGCTTGTTATAACTTTTATGATAAGCAAGGATTTTATAACCACTGTACAAGGCCCCAGTTTCGGCACCCTCCACTTTAAAATCAGTCTGGCCATTTATGTGGTATCAGTCCTTTGACCTTTGTCCTTCTTGGCTGAAAAATTTTCTCAGTCTTCTGTGTGGTAGCCGGCCTATCCCCAACTGGAAGGATTTGCCTGTGTTACTTTGAAATGTAGAGACCATGTGAGCAAGTGCTGAAACAGATTTTGATTCCTCAAGGAAGCTGCTTGTAAATGCTTTGTACGCACCCTTTTCAGAGAGGAACAAATGCTGGAATTTACTAGGAAAGCTGTGTTTTCTCCTACTGGCCAGTTACCTCCTTTTTTAGACTATACTGTTCTTGATCCTTGTGCATCTATGGTTTTAAATACTCTTCTGGTTTCTTGTAGATGCAAAGATTGTAGGAGACTTGCTAAGCGTGTTTAAACTCTTTCTTCTTTCAGTCCTTGATCATTGACCACAAAGTTGTAGGGTTTCATTTTCTTCTGATGATATCATCACATCAGCATCTCTTACCTCTTGAAGAAAACATTGAATTTCAGGAGTGGTTGATTGTGCTGGTGATGACAGTAGGTCAAGAAGATAGTTTTGTTTGAATATATTGCTGTTCAGAGGGGAAAAAACACTAAGCTTTCCAGCAGCCGTGGAGCATGGGTTGAGGTATCTGGCAGATCACAGCCCCTGTATCTGCTGTGACAGACCAGTAGGTTGAGCAACCTTTTTTTATTTTTGATGACCTCTCACTAAGATGGTAAAGAATTTGTTGTTCTACCCTTTTTAGGGGTAGTTGTCTAAGACAGTGATATTCTGAGCGTGTCATTCACTATGTTTGAAGGAGCTGGGGTGTCTAGCACCATTATTAAGTTATAGGGATTTTTTGACCTGACAGGTCAAGCAGAGGCAGAAGAACTTCTCTTAAAGCTTGTATTATAGAGCGAGTGACATAAGGCCGATAAAATATGAATATAATAATTAAAGATAATAAGATACAGTTTGCATGTATTCCCCCCTTCTTTTAAGTCCACAACAGGAAGGCTGAACACAGGAGGTGCAGATGTTATTCTTCATGTGTGCATTTTGACATAGTGTTCGATTTTCATTTCTGTGGCCTTTTTCCAAATTCTGCCTTTTTTCAATTTACTCCTTTCTGAAGAGTTGCTCTATGGCAGTGGTGTATTTATAACAATTGCTAGTTGTCTGAAGAAAAAACATTTAGATGTGATTGAGTATGTGCTCAATTTCTGCTCCTGGTCTGCCCCCTCATTTTTGGGGGGGAGATTGTGAGATGTTGTTTGGAGAAGAAAGATTTTGCTGCTGGGAACTGTGAACCTTAAACAGTATAAAGGAAGCAACTTTTCTGTTATCATGTTAATCTCAAGGTGGGAGGTGAGGAGAGAAACCTGTTTCTATCTTCTTTTTGAAATAATTAAACAGTTATTTCAAAGAGATGAAGTCAGTTGTACAAAATTCACAATTTATCTTTGTCTTTCTTGTAAGAACATTTCAAGGCTCTTGAATTGGAAGACATTCTATTCTTCCTGGACCATCAAAAGTCTTTGCTGCAATGTGTTTGACTTCTGTAGGGCAGACATTCAAGTTGTGGAGTAGGGGAGGGAGAAGAAGAGGGGCCCAAGACTCAATTACATTTGCTGCTATCTGCTTTCTTGGCTGAGCTGAGGACTCTTGAGCACTGTCATAGTTTGGAAAAACTTAACTAACTTTGGTTTGCTTCCAGCTCCAGAGCTATGTCCAGGGTTGCTTAACCAATTTAATTTGCAAGTCCTAGTCATTAATTTAAAAAAAACCCAACCAAACAAAAAAAAACCCAAACAAACAAAAAACCAACAATGAGATTATTTGCCACGCAGCAACTAACACTAGGACAAGGTTAAGGCAGGAATGCATGGCTGCAAGTGAGGGGAAGAGGGTAGTAGTGTCCTTCTTGTGGCTTTTGTTGCCAAGAGCCTGGCACATCCTGCCACTTAGGAAAGGGAGAGGGATTAACTCCTCCCCCAGCCTACTGGTAGTGGTTTCCTGCCCTGCAGAGTATGCATGTGCTCTTTTCCTGGCTGCCTTACTTTGCCATACATGACTTAGTAATTCCTATGAGTTATTTAGTACTTTTCATTCAGGGCAATGAGCAAGAGACAGCATGGAAAGGAGGAGGAACGCTTTTGTGGAGGGAAAAGCTCTCTAAGGTTAAAGGCAGGGGGAGTCCAGCCAGCACTCCACTCTTGCAGGGGGCAGGCAAAAGCTTCTGAATGGATACAAAGCTGGAGTTGTGTTTCAGTGGACTATCTGGGGCCACAAAGGGATGGCAGCTTTTAAAAGGGGGCATACAGGAAATGTTTTTGGAGTGGTGCATGTAGTGGAGGAAGTATTGCACAAAAAGCTGCATTGTAAATCTGATGATAATGTGCTTCAGCCCTAGAATTCATAGGGCTTTTCCATGCCATTTAACAGCAAGCTTCTTTGCAAGTGTGTACTACACTGGAAGTGTACTGCTTTGTGTTCTCTGTGGAAGTCACATTCACTGTTTGGAGTTAAATCTCTCAGGGTAGCTAACTTTAGATACTTAAGCTATATAACAAGTGGATATTCACACCCCATGTGATGTATGTTTTGGGGCCGTTAGATCTGGGAAATCAGCATCTGTGTTTTGTTCACTGCAGAGTTGCAAAGTACTAAATGGATTATAGCCTTTCCTACATTCCTGGATTACATAAGATAAACCTTTGAGTGAACTTGTTTGCCATGGAAGCAAGGTATCCATAGTTTTACCTCAGGATAGGAGTAAGTAGAAATAAGTTTTTGTTTGACTGCAGCGGAGATTATGGTTGTTTTAGCAATACTACTGCCCCTTTGGTGGTTAGGAAAAAACCCAGCAGGACTTGATCACTCCAACATGGTTTATCTGATTTTATTTTATGGAAAATGCCAAAAGATGGCAGCCTGTTCCATGGTGGCTCCTGCTTTTCTTAAGTTGTCATGGAATTTGGTCAGCCTCTGAAAAATCTTTTTCTGAATACCTACATAGTCTCCATGAAGTTCAGGAAAATGTTTGCTGAAATATAAATCCTGGAAATGGAGAAGACCTGAACTGCAAGATATGCTAAATTTAGTCAGGTACTATACATCTGTATTACCAGTTCTAGAATCTGCTAAATGTGAAATTTCTTAGGCTGATGGAAACTTACTGCCAGCTTTCTCTGAATCCTATCTTATAGCTGCCACATCTTTTGTACTCTTGTGATCCTGTGAAAAACTGTGTTTCCACACCGATCAGAAAGTTTGTGCAGATATTTCAGTAGAACTTTGTGCTTTTGGATTCATCTTCTGTGCCTTTGGGGGAGAATTCTTTATTCCAGCTGTCAATAGAGACAGTACTTTTCATCTAAATTATAGCTGCAAGAGGGTGAGGTTGTGGGCTTTAAATAGTTATTCTTCTTTTTCTGTATTTTGCAAGGGGAAAGCTGTCATCTGTGTTCACCTTTTTTTTTTTCTTTGTTTCAGTAATATTAGAAATACGTATATATTTGGACTACTAGTATGCAAAGTTTTTCTGGCTAACCACTAGCCAAGAAGTTAATGGACTTTGCTTTACCTTATGTCACCAAATAGAAGCTATGTCTTGCTGCCTGTCCTTTATCTTAGTATGGATCAATTTGGTCACATTTGTGTGGTGCTATTCAGGTTTCTAGTAGCCTAGCAATCTTCATTCAGGACAAAATGATCCCCCCATGGCAGGGGGCTTGAAACTAGGTGGTCTTTAAGGTCCCTTGCAACTCTAATAATTCTATGGTTTGGTTATATATATATGTGTGTATATATATATATATGGTTTATATGAAAATGTGTGGATTATATTATACATAAGAATATGTAATATCCAAATCTATGGATTCAGTTTTCACCTGTTATTTGGACAATTATCTAACTTCTATTTCTCTTGAGAATAATGAAAGTATCACATTAAGCATCTAATAAGCAATACTTTTCATGCAGTGCTGAAGGGCTGGGACAAAAATATTTTATACCTGAATGAACTTGAATTTCTGTAGGTAAAAGAAATGTTACAGAAAAATTTTGTTACTGCTTTCAGTTTGATAGATATTCTCTTCTAGATTTTTCTAACTTGCAGTCAAAAGTCACTTTCAAAGATTAAAGAAGCATATTATGTAATCCAAAATGCAACATGGGAAGCCGGAAAGTTTCAAATACTTCCTAATACGATCAATAGTGGGATTGCAAGATTTAGCAGACGTTTCAGGGATGTGCAAGCCAGCATATATGAACCAACCAAGAAAGATATAAATGACAAATCATATCACAGAATAAAGATTCCCTCTTCTTTTACCTGAAGTAGAGCTTCCTAACAGCTACCTGTGATGGGAACAGACTGGCTAACACCTCATTGCTAGTCTTTGCCTTTAGGATCAACTGACTTAGAGTCAACAATTTTACGATGGAAAACTAAAAGGCCATTGAAGGAGCCATCTCAAAGTCGAAGAATAAGTAAAGCTCATGCGGACATATTATTAGCATTAGCTTCTTTTTCCTGCCAGTAGAAATGAGCTTGTTCTCTGTAACAATTTTCCTAAAATAGCAACAATTTATATTGCATAGATCTATATGTGTGATACATATATGCTGTGCATGTATCTATATCTTTGTATACAAGCACATAAAAATATTTTTATATATACACACACAAATGTGTGTATGTTTGTGTATAATACTTACACATACACACACATATAAACCAATACTTTATTAGTAGTATCCTAGATCATATGGGTATAAATATATATATGCTTAAAGATATGTGTGTACACACAGACATACATATAAAACCTGTACATCCTGTATGTTCTAGAATATTACTGATAGCCTACTAAATCTGCCTACTTCTAATGTATGGACTTAAATTAGTCTTGTTAATTTACCCTTATATAGTTAGATACTGTACTCTATAAGAATGTTGGTTGCTTAAGTATTTATGAGAAAGAATATTGGATTTTGCAGCTTAATTTCTAGCAGGTGTCTGTCAGCATGGCAGTTTCAATTAAATTTTCTGCATTTTGCCAAGCTAATTAGGTGCAAGAAATCGGGAAAGGAGGGCAAGAGAAGGTCTTGAGGGTACTGGTGGATGAAAACCTGGGTGTAAACCAACAGTGTGCACTCACAGCCCGGAAAGCTAACCGTATCCTGGGATGCGTCAAAAGAATTACCCCTTGTCCTATCGCAGCAGGCCCTGCTAAAAAGTTTGTCCCCATCTTTCACATACGCCCCCTTTAAGCACTGAAAGGCTGCAACAAGGTCCTCTCAGAGCCTTCTCTTCTCTTGGCTGAACAACCCCAACTCTCTCAGCCTGTCCTCGTAGGCGAGGTGCTCTGCCCCTCTGATCATTTTTGTGGCGCTCCTCTGGACCCGCTCCAACAGGTCGATGTCTTTCCTGTACTGGGGACTCCAGAGCTGGACACAGTAGTCTAGGTGGGGTCTCACTAGAGCGGAGTAGAGGGGCAGAGTCACCTCCCTCGACCTGCTGGGCACGCTTCTTTTGATGCAGCCCAGGATGTGGCTAGCTTTCTGGGCTGTGAGCTCACATTGTTGGTTCACATCCAGGTTTTCATCCACCAGTACCCTCAAGACCTTCTCAGCAGGGCTGCTGTCAATCCCTTCATTCCCTAGTTGGTATTGATACTGGTGGTTGCCCTGCCCCAGGTGCAGGACCTTGCACTTGTCCTTGTTGAACCTCATGAGGTTCACAGGGGCCCACTTCTCGAGCCTGTCCAGGTCCCTCTGGATGGCATCCCATCCCTCAGACATGTCAACTGCACCACTCAGCTTGGTGTCGTCTGCAAACTTGCTGAGGGTGCACTCGATCCCACTGTCTATGTCAGCAATGAAGGTATTTGAACACTACTGGTCCCAGTACAGACCCCTGAGGGACGTCACTTGTTACTGATCTCCATCTGCACATTGAGCCATTGACCACTGCCCTCTGTATGCCATCATCCAACCAATTCCTCATCCACTGAACAGTCCACCCATCAAATCTATACCTCTCCAGTTTAGAGAGAAGGATGTTAGAGGGGACCGTGTCAGAGGCCTTACAGAAGTCCAATGGAGGTCATCTGTAGCTCTTCCCTTGTCCACTGATGTAGTCACTCCATCATAGTAGGCCACTAGGTTGGCTAGGCAGGACTTGCCTCTGGTGAAGCCATGCTGGCTGTCTCGAATCACCTCTCTGTCCTCCATGAGCCTTAGCATAGCTTCTAGGACGCTCTGTTCCATGATCTTCGCAGGCACAGAGGTGAGGCTGAAAGGTCGGTAGTGCTCAGGGTCTTCCTTTCTACCCTTTTTAAAAATGGGTGCAATGTTTCCCTTTTTCCAGTCACCAGGGACTTCACTTAACTGCCATGACTTTTCAAATATCATGGAGAGTGCCTTGGCCAATCAGCCGATTCCTTCAGGATTCTGGGATGCATCTCATCAGGTCCCATAGATTTCTGTAGGTTCGGGTTCCTCAGGCGATCACAACCTGATCTTCTCTTACAGTGGGAGGAACTTTGCTCCCCCAGTCCCTGCCTTGCAGTCCATCCACTCGAGAGGTGTGCAGAGAGAGGTGGCCAGTGAATACTGAGGCAAAAAAAGTTATTGAGTACCTTGGCTTTCTCCTTGTCCATCATTACCAGTTTGCCAGTCTTGCTCGACATGCTTTCTTTGACCTTCCTTTTCTGGCTGACATAACTGTAGAAGCCCTTATTATTCTTTGCGTTGCTTGCCAAGTTCAGCTCCAGATGCACCTTGGACTTCCTGACCCCGTCCCTGGGGGGATGGGGCAACTGGGCAGTGTCCCTACACTCTTCCCAGGATACCTGTCCCTGCTGCCACTGCCCATGCATCTCTTTCTTGCCCTTTAGTTGGACTAGCAGGCCTCAACTCAGCCATGCCAGTCTCTTGCCCTCCTTTCCCGATTTCTTACACTTGGAGATCAAAAGTTCTTGAGCTCTGAGGAAGCACTCCAGAAGTACTTGAATGGGAGAACAGAAGTCCTAGTGACTTTCCAAATTAGAAATCACTGTGGACAATTTGCATTTTGGAGAATGTACTGCTGTTAATTGTAGCAAAATTTACAAGTTTGTGAAAACAAAGATGCTAAGCCCTGTCAGTAGTTCGTTTCCTCAATTGCTCTTAAATCTAAAGCTTCTTAATTCCTAACATGTACACTAAATTTGTGGGGTTTACTCTGTTCTATTTGCTATTTGGTAGTATTTCTTTTACTTTTGAAAATCCCTTGACATTGAAGTAAAAGAATATAACCTTTTCCTTTCTCCCACAGATCCAGACGTTTAATGTTGAGGCACCATGCCAAACCGTGGAAGATTTAACGAATGGGGTTGTGATGGCCCAGGTTCTTCAAAAAATGTAAGAAAATTTTTGTTTAATGAATTAAATGCACACACTTTTATTATCAATACATTTCTGTATCTAAGTGTATTTTATTTCATACTTGGATGGTATTCCATAAAGATGTGACTTTTCCTATGCTTAAACAGTACTGTAATCTGGAACGTGACTAATACAGATTTTTCTGTACAGTTTTCAGATAAGTATCTTAAATGAAAAAAAAAAGTTTTGTTTTAGGAAGGTATTTATTCAAGTGTGAGCTTACTGGAAAGTAAGTTGGATTAAAACTAAGCTTACAAATTCAAACTTTTAAAAAAAGTTAGAACCAGTGCAAGGTAAAGTATTGGCCCTGGTAATTGTTTGAAACTGCAAACAGTGTATCAATAATGTTAGAATTAATTTCATGCAATAACACTTCCGTCATAAACTGGAACTGTCAATTTATTTGTTGGCTAAGTTACTACATTCTTGAAAGTACGTGAAAGAATAATAGCTGTTACACTAGATAATGTTATTATTTTGAACTTTAAGATTAAATAGCATAAAATGCATTAGTTTACTATCTCGGTGTGATCTAGGATGTTTCTGGGGCCTGCAGATATGCATCTGAAATGTAGCTATATGCAGAATTACCTGTTTTCACAGAAACACAAGTTTTTTTCATTCATTATGAGCTTAAGCAGCATTTACAAAGTCAGCAGTCCACATAGATCATGCCAGTTCCTACAGACCTTTATTTTTACAAAAAGATTTGCTTTATTCCTTTTAATGTGAAGAGGGTAATGTCTTGACTGTAAATGCAGAAGAAAGTGTTTTCTATGTAATTTGTTGAAAATGAAGACTGGACGGGTACAGGATAGATACGAACAGCTTTCTGTTAGAGTTCTTCTGGTTTGCATCAAAGAGTCATGGAATAGTTGAGGTTGGAAGGCATCTCTGGAGTGTTTAATCCAACTCACATGCTCAAAGCAGGATTGTGTCCAGTCAGATTCTGAGTATATGGAAGGATCAAGACTCTACAGTCCCTCTGGGCTACCTGTTCCAATATTCAATTGCTCTCACAGTTTTAAAAACCAAAACAAACAAACCAACCAAATGAAAATAAAAAAAGCAGGGGGCATTTTTTTCTTTATGTTCAGATTGAAGTACTTGTCTTTCAGTTTGTGTCTACTGCCTCTTGTCTGTTCACCGGACATGACTAAGAAGATTATGCGAGAGTAAAAAGAAGAAGGAACCATCAGGTATTTATACAAAGGATTGATAAGACTCCACTGAGCCTTCTCTTCTTGGGGTTAAACAGACAAAGCTCGCTCAGTCTCACCTCATGTGGCAGATGCTCCAGTCTGTTAATCATCTTAATTGCCCTTTGCTGAGCTTCCTTGTATGTCTGGGTCTCTCTCATACTGAGGAGCCCAAGACACAGCACTTCAGAGGTGGTCTCACCAGAGCTGAGTAGTACCTCCCTTTGCCTGCTGGCAATGCTCTTCCCAGTGCAGCCCAGGATGTGGCTGGCCTTCTTTGCCACAAAGACACATTGCTGAAATGTGTTCAGCTTGGTTTCTACCAAGCTGCTTCTCTGCAAAGCTGCTTTCCAACCAGTTTGCCCCCAGAATATACTGATTTGCACTAAATTTTGCTGAAATGCATAAGGTTCCTGTCAGCCCATTTCTCCAGCCTCTCAAGGTCCTTCCAAGTGGCAGCACAACTATCAGGTGTATCAAACACTCCTTCCAGTTTTGTATTATCTGAAGACTTGTACTCTGTTCCATCATTTAGGTCACTGTTAAAGATGATTAATAGTTTTGACCCCTTGAGTATGCTGCTAGTGGACTGTCCTCCAGCTAGACTTTATGGTGCTACTCATAACCCTTTAAGCCTGGCAGTTCAGCCATTTTTCAACCCACCTCACTATCCACTTACCCAGGCCATGCTTCATCAGTTTTTCCATGAGGATGTTATCCTGATCAGGCGGTTTGTAGTGGGCACCTTTAACAATGTCACCTATGTTTGTCTGCCTGGTCATCCTGACCTGTAACCTCTCAGCTGGCTTATCCATCCAAGGCAGAGCTCATGCATTTGTGCTGCTCTCTCACACAAAGGGCATCTACCTGTCACTGCCTTCCCAGTTTCTTCTTCCTAAAGAGCCTGTATTCATTCACGGCAGCAACCTTGTTATATGAGCCATCCTACCACGTCTGTATGATCCCAATGAGACTGTGGCCTTGTAACGACACACAGAGCTCCGTTTCCTCCTGTTTGTTCTCCGTGGTGGATGCATTAGTGCACAGGCACTTCACATGTACATCCAGTCTTGCTCAATTCCCAAGAATGAGAGCTTTCCCTGGAGTGCTTTTGTGTAGGCCTTTCCTTATTTATGTGCATATGCTTGGGGTGATCCTATTTCAGCCCTGTTTTTTTGACTACGAGGTATCTCTTGTTCGCATCATCCCACGCCCTTTGCTTGCCAACGGAGTCCACTACTTTGTCACTTAATGTTTGGTTGTATTTTCCCTCCCCTATTTTTCCTTGTTTAAAACTGTTCTTACCATAGTCAGGTGGATCCTATCTCTTCCAAGCAGTCCTTGATTCTTGAAGTGGGTTCTATGGTCATAGAAACCAAAACCCTGCTGCCAACACCAGTTCATAGCTGGTTGTTGATCTGTCTGCTCCTCAAGCCCTTCTAGCTAACTGGTGCAACTGGGGAGAACACCACTTGGCTCTTGACCATGTAGTCACACTTGGTACTTTCCAGGTCTGCCTATCTGTGTAGCTGGTGCCCAGGTGGAAGAGCAGGAGTAATAGTGTGAGGGCAAGACAAGCTTTGGCAGAGTTTCAGCAATGCCATGAATTCAAACCCCTAGCAAGCAGCAACCCTTGGATGACGAGTTGTCTAAGATGATGAGGGTCCTCCATCCCTTGCTAATGCTTGCCACTTCCCTCTTGTGCTGCTGCATGGTTCAGGTTTCCTGAACACAGATGATTCATTTGACAAAGCTCCTAGCCCCTTAACTTCTCTGAGGGCACTGAATCTGTTCCGTGGTTGCAAATCTTCAGGTGGAGCAGGAGCCTTCCCCCTACTGAAAGAAAGAGCTGCCCATTTACACAAGATAAAGGGGGGAAAGAGGAAATCTCAATGTAGTCAAATATTTCAAGGGAACACTTTTTAGTGTGTGGAAGGGTAAGATCTGGAGCGTAGAATCCTGAAGGCTTGAAGTAGAGAACAGTCTTTCTTTCTTTCCTACCTGAAACTTCAAAGAAGATGTAAATGCTGCAAAGTTTCTTTCTGCACCTAATTACTTATTCTGTGAGGAACATGAGGGATCACTTACCAAAACTATCCAATCTTTATGTATTTTTGCATCAAGCAGAACTAGTTTCAAGTAATGTCAGCAGTTCTTTTGCTTCAGAGTAATTGAAGCAGTCTTTCTACTGTTTTAATGTATTTTGCTGATACAGAAAAGATGACACAGCACCCCCCCAGTAGAAATGGATTTTCCAACCCGGCATTTAAATCAGCTCACTTGTAAGTTTTCTGAAGTCTGAACATCAAGTTTACAAGTCTGAAGGGTGAATACAACATAAATCAGATGCTGTTCCTTTTTTTTTTTTTTTAGGACTTGAAAGATAATGTCCTTTTTTACCTGCTGTTGTATAAAAAGGTGGTGAACATATAAATGGTGGGTTCAGTAAACTTTATAGTAAATCAGGATTTCAGCATAATCATCTGTGAATCTGTTTTCAGAGCATTTAGAAAAAATGTAATAGTGACATGTTTAATATGGGTCTGTCTTGAACTTCTGTAGTTCTGTAGGGTGCAGGTTCCACTTAACTTAATGATGTGTCAGTAGCTGATAAATGTATATATTCTTGATGGACTAGTTCAAAGACTAATCAGAATTTGAATCTAAAACATAATATACCTTGATACAAACCAAAATTAAACTTCAGTGTCAAAGTCTCCTCAATGAACTTACTATTTCAGTCTGGTACTCCCATGGCTTGAAATACTGCCTTCCTGCCTGCCTCAATATTAAGAAAGGAAAATGGTTTTGAGCGACTGTTTTCAGCTGATGAACTGATCTTTTTAAAAGAGATGTACAATAAAAATATTGCATTTCTGTAGCGTGATATTAAAATATTTCCTGTAGCAATTGCCATGCTGACAGTGAATGCGGGAATTCTTTACCCAGTTTATATGTAGAAATCAGCTAAGCAATTATAAGTTCTTTCTCTATGCCTTAGTTAATAATTTGAACCTGACAAAATTAGTATTTGGCTGTCTTACTTTCTGATAGTTGTGCTTCAGATTTACCGTTTTGCATAGTTGTGCAATGAATACATTGATTCTCATGCAGAAATTTAGCAATAATATTGCTAAATCTTGACTGTGCTCCTGTTGAGATAAACTTTGAAGTGCAGCAGCAAGCTAATCTTGGATTGTAAAACCAGAATGATAACGTGAACAATTTTTGAGGGAAAATGTTATTGCTTTTTTTTTTTTTTGTAATAGCAGAAGATGACTCCAATTAATTTTTGAAGTAGATACCAAGGGTTGCAGAGTAGCCAGACATCATCTGTTTCACTGGACGTGCGAGATGGGGACATAGGCCAAATACGGCAATCAGCATTTGTATAGTTGACTAGAACTGATCAGGAGCATGTTGACAAAGCCATTTTAAGTATTCTTTCTTGAAAACAAAAACAAATTCCACACTATCAGTGAAATCCTTCTTTCCCTCCTTCAAACAGATACCACAGGGAGAAAAAGTAGTCAGGAATCAGGGAATGTTCAAGGATATGAAGCAAATCTACAGCAGGCTTTTCCAGTCTACCCTTCTTTTTATATTAGCAGCACTGGCTCCCTCTCTGTGGCAAGGAAGATAACCATATAGAAGACAATTTTTGTAGGTATCGAAATGTGTGAGAGCAAGACAGTTGGGTGTTTGAGGTTATGCAGTGATGTTAAATAAATAGCAAAGAGCAAGCACAGCCTAAAAGCACCAGGTCACTGCAAACGGATGTCATTTGCAGTGAAAACTTGAACAGTTGTGGCTTTGACGTGAAAATCTCTCAATAAGTTAATCTTCAAGGGACAAATTTATTGTCTCAACTGGAGACACAGAACTTAAAAGCTGTTACTCGTGTTCCATTGACAAGGGTAAACTATTTTTGTAATGTATGTTCCTTGAAATTTGGGTGTCTTTCAGTATAGCTGCCTCCCATTTAGGGTTCTTCATCAATGTGTGTTCTTTGAGGCTAATAATACTAACAGGTTAATTATATAAAGGTGTGAGGGAGAATGCTGACAACTTTTGGGTGCATCAGGACTTTTACTATAATAAATTAATGTTTAAAAAAAGCTCAAAGAGCAGATTAATATATCCAGTGAGAATTAAAAAAAAAAAAAGTTTACTGTGAACGAGGAAAATGCCGTCAGTGAAGAACTCAAGTGAGGCAGAACGTTGATGAAAATTGAAAGATTGGGTGATCCAGTGATCTGGATATATTTCCATAAGAGAGTAAGGATAGCGTTTCTTCTTGAAAACTTTGAAGTTTAGAAGTCTGGACTCTCTATTCTATTTTTTTTTTTTTTTTTACCCTCCATCTTCATAGAAGGAGTCCATTGGTACTTAGGAGGGCAGGAGATAGTGGAAACAAGAAGAAATTAAGACAGTCATTTATGATGAGGAACAGTTTCAAAGTGATCCCTAGTTCAGGGAATTAGTTGCTTTAGATACACAGAAAGTTAACACAACACAACTCTAGGATTTGTTATCAGTAAAAGAAAAAAAGGAAGACTATTCATCAGCTGATAAAAATCAGCTGTGCCTTGTGTCAAGTGTTCAGAAGGGGCCAGCAGCTGTCTCCATTGTTCTCAATATTTCTTGGACTCAAGGTAGCAGCCCATTTGTAAGTAAGGGCCATTCATCAGACATAACTCATGTAGCAGAATTTTTTGTAATAAAACTGCTGGCTGTGAGAAGAAAAGGGTACAGAGGGAATTACTGACACTTTCAGAAGCTTTTCACTGATGTAGTGTGTGATATAAAATGGCAGAAATGGGTACTACGTAACCAAGCATAAACATTTTGCTTACAGATTGTCGTTAATAAACAGGTCTTGGTAAATCCCTGAAGGATGCTTTATTTCTTTTTATCATAAAACCTTTATCTTTGAATTTCAGATTGAAGTACCATTGAATGGAATTCTCCAGTGCTAACTATATTATCTCGGAGGAAGAAATTCAGCCTGTGCTTTAGCTTATTTATTTTTTTTGTATTATTCTGTAGGATTCACTGTTCATTTGTGTTCAGATGTGAAGATTACTGGTCCCTCTGACTAGAATTGGTTTGAAATACAGTAAAATAAGATGCCTGTACGCAATCAGTGTTGATGATTATTTTACAGAGTGCTGTACTCCGGGAGTAAAGATTGGAAGCAAAAGAAAATGTTTGAACTGTCTATGAGTAGGCTGTCTGCCTAAGATCATGTAGCTTATGCTGTTTAGAGCAGATAGAAGTGCCATAGCTTGCTTCTGCATTGCATCCTCCTTTTCTTCATGTTTTTTTGTAGTCTTCACTGATACTACTCATGGTTTCACTGTCCATTGGTCTCCCTAGAAAAGCACAATTCCCTGTTTTATACCACGGTTTTAAATTTTCCTTTCATCGCATTCTGGAGACTGTTTATTACCAGGTGTCCCTCTGGTTTTAATTCTTTCCTTGTCTGTCATACTGGCCTTGGTAAATGTAAGAGATGATACATATTTTCTTTTGTCATCTGTGCATTGTGCCCCACTTGATGAATTATTCATTTGTTATATTATACATTGCAGCATGCTGTGTATGTTTTGACACATGCAGAACACAAAAGCCATGCTTTTGTATATCACTGGGGGAGGGAAATTTTTGTAAACAGACATTTCTTAATGCAGCTTACTGTACCCCTGTTAAAATGAGTAATAGTCATGAGTTATACTACATGCTTCGTGGGTTGGTTTTCTTCAGAAGAATATTTCTGTCTTTTGGCATCTATGATGTGCAGAGATGATCGCTTAAATAAAGGAAAATTTGCATACAGAATAAGATGGAGAAGGTATAAATGAGCACTGCTGAAACAACATCACATGAAGTGGTAAAGCATTAACAACAATGTAAGTATCTTGTGCTCTGAAGAATAGTCCCAGTTATCTGTGTTACTATTCCGATACTAAGCAGCAATCAACTGATATACAAATGCCTTTATAAACCTGGAAAGTTATCCACTGGAAGACATTGTCCTGATCTAGGCTCAGGGACTTACTGAATTCAAAATGCTTGGTTCAAACAAATCATGTCATGGTAATGATGATGCTCTGGTCAATTTTCTGCTGCCCTTGTTTAGTGCAGTACCTCTTCAAAATGATCTGGTAGGTTTTGTAATCACAGCCACTCACTTCTCAACCACACATTTTCATATTTGCCTAGGTGATGCTTTTTCAAACGCTGTAAGAAATGACAGCATCTTTCTTAATGACATGGACTAATTTAAAGAACTCTGAATATGATTGAATCATGATTCCTAAAGATTCAGCAGAGGCAGATTTGTTTGCAGGAAGGTCTGGGAAAACCTAATGTCTGGAAGCTACTTTTAAAAGTAAATATGTAGAAATTTTAATGGAAATTTTTTTTTTTTCGGATTTGATTTCCATTAGCTTGGTATACAGAGAAAGCATTGCTATTGGTATTAATTCTGAAACTTAGTCGGACTTTTGAGGACAGAAATAAAATTGTAATGGCACACTAGGAATGATTCTGAAGTGATTTGTGGATGAGGAAAGGATGGTCATAGATCACAGATTTGCTTGGTGTTGATACCTAACCTATTGCTTTTCTGCTTTTTTTATTCCTGGCAAAGTGTTTTTGCAATATGGTACTAATTATTGTGTAATCTGCATGGAGGTGCTGTAAAGTGAATTATTGGTACTATTCTGACTATTCTGTTGATGATTTAGAGTGGATTCCTTATCAGCTGCTGGACCCTTGGATATTTCCATGAGTTTTGTACACTTAAAAAACAAGTGGGATCTGTGGGAGAGGACTACCACACTGAGTTTAGATTTAATTCTCAGGGACCTTATATATGTCTAATGACATATATAAAGGTGTAGGTAGCCCAGGACTTCCATGAAGACAGTGAAGGCCAGTTCCTGGTCCAAGTGTTACTTTTATTGCAGTAGTAGCTGAGAAAAGCTGCTTAGTTGCTGTTGAAGTACAGGCTTCCAGAGTGGAATGAGTTGGAGCTGACCCTGAAATTTTGTTATTCTTCCTCAGCTGGTGCCCATATTGTTTAAAATCATGTATGCAATATTAGCCATCCAGTAAGTCCAAATGTAATTCTGCTTGTGGGCAGTTGTTTATGCTTACCCATGTTGCTTGTTAGAGTAGTGATTTACAGTGAAAATGGTAAGTCAAGAATTTGTATATTCATGGCACTGCAGCCTTGAAGCAGCTGGAGATGTTAGTGACCAAGTGCAATCCTTAAAATTATAAGATACAGTCCTTAAGAAAGTCCTGTTGGTCTTTTTTGCTGGTGAAGCGCAGGTAATAAGGCTTACCTGCTTTCTCACTAAGCTGCACAAACACATTGTAGTTGTGTGTCTGTTTTAAGCAAGGCTCACTTGGCTGCTGGCAATTCCCAGAAGACCTGTCTGAAAGATACTAGGGTGCTTTTTGAAGTCCACACCTCAAACAGAATCAAGTAGGGCTACATGGGGCTTGAACTCTCATTTTTTTTCATTACTGTCCAGATGATTTTATTGTGATTAAGTGAAAGTTAGGCCATTTAAAACTTTGCAAGGAGAGCCATTTGTTTCATGTAAAAGCTGAATGTGAGCCTCCATTATATCTAGTAGATCTTGTATGTATTTGAATCAATTTCATTCTTAGATTTACCTGTTTTCTGAGGGCAGAGAGACCATTTGAAAGCTATTTGAAAACATCTATTTCAAAAGCAGATGAAACTCTGGATAAGACATTGCTTTTTCTGTTTCATAGTTTAAGATTCTGTCATCTGTGCTCGAACTGCACTGTTTTTGAATGGGAGTAATTTGGAGTCATCAGCATAACTAGTAATTAAAGCTGTTCTTCCAGCTATATGTTTGCGGATGCCATGTCAGAGGAACGGAAATATGCCATAATCTTCACCAGAGTCTGTAACAGAATGTGTAAAAATAGCAGTTGGAATGTGTCAGTAGAGAAACATTGCTGTTTGTGATCTCTCTCCATTATTGGGTATTGTATCATGGGTTGCTTGCAGATCTTGATGCATTGTGAAGAAGACATTACGGGGAAGGTGGGAATACAGGACATACTGCGCATCAGGTACAAAGTGCGGCTACAAAGTCTGTGCTTTGTACTGATGTAATTGCTAGTTTACAGCATGTATATGATATAATTGCATTTGAATCTCCAGACACATTAATAGTTTTTTTGAGCTTTTGCCAAAAGAGCTCATGGCATCTTGCCCTTAAAAAAAAGAGCTCAGTCCAGAACCCTTGTATCTGCAGAGGATACAGCAGTAAATCTAATAGTACTCAGTGGCAAATGCAGCAGTGTAAGTCCAGAAGTTAGAATACTTCACGTGAAACTCTAACCTGGCCAACCACACTGACATTTAAGAGCCTTATGCTTACAAAAAAGAAAGGTTGTTTTTTTCCCCCTGCCTATATTAACTTTATATGTTGGATGAAATTTGAGCCTTTCCTTATATTGGGTTGACCTGCTCCTTTTAAACCAGTTATTTGTAGTGCATTCTCTCTCCTTAGTTCTGATTTCCAAAATTCTGTATGATACAAGGAAAATGTTAGCCTTTTAGATGATCTTGGAACTTGATGGCAAGAGAGTCTAGGGAGTTGTCTCGAAGAAGCAACTTATTGAAGGTGCTTGTAAGAAAAAGGAAGAGAGGGAAGAAGCTTATACAAATAGAAGTATACTCTACAAGCAATAAGTGTTCTTCTGTTCTTTATCTTGATTGCCTCATCAGAAGTGCAGAAGATAGAAAAACTTTTAAGGAAAGACAATATATGCATTGTTCAGTCTCAAGCTTCCTATTTACAAGACGAATAGTTGTAAGCAGTGTATAGCAGTAGGGATCTGCAATATGTGGAAAAGTACTAATTTTTGTAACACTTTCAAGTAATACAAGCAAATATTGCTCCAGACCAGCTGATAAATTAGAAGAACTTAGAGGGAAAAAGTGGCAAAATGCATTCCAAGTACAGCAACTTCCTCAAAAGTATTAGCTCCTCATGGCACACAAATGAAGCTGTGTTGTCAACAGAGTACGAAGCCTTAGAAACATGAGTAGTAACAGGATTCTGAACTTCTATATACAGGCCGTGCATCGGATACAGAGGTAGTCATTTAAATAACCTCAGCCTGAGGAAGGGGCTTAACCACTGAGGTACCCTCACAGTTTCTGTAACCTTTTTTTAATGAATACATATTTTGTGTTTCAGAGATCCAGCTTACTTTGATGAAAATTGGCTGAACAGGATCAAAACAGAAGTAGGAGATAATTGGAGGCTAAAGGTATTTGACTTACTTCACTTGTCTGTGAATCTGTTTTTCAGTTATTAATACAATATTGTATCTAAATATTATCATATTTCTAGATTAAGATCTTGCTTTATAGTACAGCATTTGGAATTTTAGACCATTTTAGTTAGACTTATTTGTTTTTCATGTTGTTATAGTCCTACATGGTTTAGCAAAAAGACATTTTGAGTTTGTAAATAAGTTTCAATAATTTAAAAGGAAAATATTAAAATAAATTTTATGCATCAATTACCTGTCTTTTTTTTCAAATGTTGAATGAAAGATTTTTTTAAATGCAGTCTGAAAGAAGCATTAAAAAAAAGGGGATCAAGCAGCTGCATAAACATAGCAGAATAATAAGCAATTTATTTAAATAAAAATGGCACAGTGTTGTTTCCTTTTATTTTATCAGCTCTGCACAACTACTGAGCTTTAGGAGAGGAAGCTGTGTTTTTTCTGTGTTGTTTGTATTCAGCACGCTTTTTAACTGTGGTCTATTTGCTGGGTCACTTGTATCACTTGGTATTCTAGTACTTTCTCTGAAAACCTTAGAGCAATAGAATTTGCAGTGCTACAGCTGAGGAGCATTTGGTTTTATATGACCTGAAGAACATATAGTTTCATATGTAGATGTTAGTGTAGTTTCTGACCAGAAAGTAGTTTCCAGCCTGACTACTTGGAGAAACAAAATAATGATTTTCTCTTAGTTCCTATTGATAGTCTCTTAGTTCCTATTTCCTATAAAACCATTTTTTTCTGGCCACCAAAACACCTTCTGAGCAGCTGGGGGAGGGATACAACTTTGAAATGCTCTAGTGCTTACAGGCTCATCAACATCAATGGCTTAATAGAAGGGAAGGAACACACAGAGAAGTGCTGCCTGAGACAATGATGGCGCATACTGCTGCTGTATACTTTTTGACTTGGCCAGCAGACCTGTCAGTGTGGTCTCTACTGCCTGGCCAGCTCTGTGCAAGTCTGGGCTGCTTTAGAAGGTTTGTCTGCCAGGGCTGCCAGCAAAACTGTGGGTACATTGATGAGGGTACATTGACTGGCTGGTGAATAAAAGACATGATCCCTAAACAGGCTTTGTTAGTTCTGCTGCTTAGAGCAGTTACTTTAAAAGAACTTTTCAAAGTATCATATGGAATTGCAAGTGAACAGCTGGACACAAGGTTTTATTTTTCTCTAAAATATTTCTGTAGCTTTTTTCTAAAGAATATTGAAGTCTTGCCTGTTAAATTTGGAGAACAGCAAATTGATAACTGTTTGTTATAATAGCATTTCAGCTGTTTGAAAGCAGAGCAGCAGCTTCTGTAACTCTCATATGGGGCTTGAGGAATACATTTTTATGTTTCCTGCCAATTTGGCAGATACTAAGGCTTAGCAGGTGTAAATAAAATAAAAAAAAAGAGCTGAGCAATCTAGTAACTTCCTTATATGATTGAGGTTGCAAAAATATTAGGTCAAATTTCAGTTTCTTGCTGATGTCATTCCTTCTTTTTTTTCATATAACCATGTAAATAAGAACTAAAGACTGATTATGTTTTTGTTTAAAGAGGTGTATACTCCAGCTTTTTGTATACATTTTTTATATACCACTTCCCTTTTCATGAAGAATACTAAAAGGCACAAATGTGATATTTTAACTCTTATTTTGTAACCAGGAAAGTAATCCTATACTTTGCCAACTGTTCTTCTTTATATGTGAGTAAACATTATTAGTAATCTAGTTGTTCAAATGTCTATCAGTCAATCAGTCATTTATAGTCTGGCTTGTATAAACACTTTCAAACTGTGCACTTCTATTTGTCACTAGATTTAAAATGTACGCAACATACTTCTGCATGACTCGGTGATATAGATTTCCCTTCATATTTAAAAAAAAAACACCATGAGAAATGATAATTGGGTTATCTCACTACCTCACAAGTCATGAAAATGAGCTCAATTATATTCTCATTGCTAAACATGGCTGCTCTTTGCCTCCAATATCACATGGTGTAATAGTCACCACTTCTACAAGCTCTTGGTTTTATGAACTACATAAAGGCACCAGTCTAGTAGGGGAAATGAGTTAACAAAAACACACCATAATGTAATGTGCCGGTAGTTCTGCTTTGTGGAACAGTGGTTAGGAGGCCCTGGTGGTTAGTGTAGGCCTGATACAGCCCTCCTAACTGCTGTTGAAAGAGATACTCAATCATGCAATTGTTAACTTCGAATTAGATGCTGTCCTCTGTGGGAAATAAACAAGAATATATGGCTGAGCCTTCATTATTTTTTTTGTTCAGCAGTTCACTTTCCAGTAACTGCAAGAATGCAGTCTTATTAAAAATATTTTTCCTCTTGATGTACCAGTTTAAAACAAATGTATAAATTCAAAGGGATGTTGTTACATTCTTTGTTTCAGGGCAGGTTGTCTGACTTGAGAGATTGAACAATGCGAAGGGTAAAAAAAGGCAAATGTTAGAATTCAGGGGACTTGCAAAGTAGGAAGCATTCAGCAGGCATTCTGTATGTTACAGCTGACCAGACCTTTGTCTACTGTATATAGCAGAGAAACATGCTGTTACTTCTTCGGTTAAAATTTCTGGGCCATAGCATACATCAGTGTGCATAGCAGTTTATGTTTTCCCTCGGGCAACAAAAAACCCTACTTCTCACTGCTGCCTTAATTGCAATTTTATGTTGTGGTTAAAAAAAAAAAAAAAAAAAAAAGAAAAGAAAAACAGACATATCTCTTTCCTGATGTACAACTGAACACTTTAATATAGTCAGAGTTTAAACTGTGTGCACGCTAGTGGAGATGAAGGCATTTTGAAGATAAAATGGCCTTTATTGAAAATGGGAAAATTTATTGATAATGGGAAAAGAATTCTGTTGCCAAGATTTTGCAGGAATGAAATTTCCTAATCAAGAAACAAGCATAGTCAGTGTCAAGTCATACAGGAATACCAGTAACAGAACAGAAATTTAAACAGATAATTATCTGATACACACATGTCAATTTTGGCAATTACAGAGTAAGTTGTTGACTGTCTAAGGGGTGGGATGGGATAAAACTGACACCCTCCCCTCCCCCCTGGTCCCTTCCATTCAGTGTGGTCGTACCTAGCTTAGGAAAGGAAGGAAATACATTGTTCAGCTTGATTTCTGACTTTTTCCTCTGGACTTTTCACTTTGGCATTCAGACTACAGCATAAGTTTAAAGTACAATTATATTGATGTTTATAGTAGCAAGCTGTGTTTGTTCCAGTACTGAATAACACATTCAAACAATATGAGCCACGAGACTTTCTGCAGCTAGTACAGTTTTAATGCCTTGTGTTTGATACAATATTGCAAAACAGAATAACCAATGAAATTAGAGCACAGATTACTTAGTGTTGTAATCTAAGTAAACAAACCTGATTTTTAAAAATTAATTTTTACTCCCTGCAGCAGTGCAGTTAGGTTTGCTTTGAATTCTTCTACAGTACAAGCTGGGTTGGCTGGTAGAATAATGGAAGCTAGTTTTCAGTGTGCAGTATCATCTTTCCGCTACTTTCTTGTTCCTTTGCAAGAGAAGGGAGCACTTTTCATCAGCTTCCTTTTAGAGGTATTTTTCCAATGAGTAGAAGTCTGTCATGTGAATGTTTTTCTGCAAGCAAGAAGCAGAGATTATAGGCACATGGTAAACCAGTGTTCATTTCTGTCAAAAAGATAATTAGCAACTAATATATTTAATTCTGTTTCGATATACCCTTACTTCCTAAGTCAACAATGTCTCCAAATATAAGTTCAATGTGGGAATGCTCACTGTGTTCAGAGCCGCATTTAATATTTTTTTTTCTTGTCATTTAACTCAAGGAAGTGTCTGTATCTGTTCTTTTTGGGATTTCTTTTTGGAGAAGACAGGTTGGAGGTGGATAACCCCCAAAACTAGTGGTATCATCTGTCTCTAGGCTCCATTTATAAACAGTGAAGAGACAGGCTTCCACAGAATGGAGTTTTGAGCAGAAACCTAATGTATGTGGTGGGAACGATGCATGCATACTCTCGCTCCCTCCGCCCCATCCTTTCCTTTTAAGTGCAGCCAGGAAGAATATGTACCTTAATGAGATATCTGAAGCTGATTGATTAAGAATTCTCTCACCAATTTCAAATGTGCCCTAGCAACGCTTCAGAGGTTATGAGGTTCTTACTTATAACTTGTGTGAAGGGAAATAGGTCTGTTAATTACCCATAATTAGCCAGTGTCCTGGTTTGAGGTAAAATGGGACCAATTTTGTTCAGTAACTTTGGTTCTTAGCTAGGCCTCTTCTAACTACTGAAATTAGCAGCATATTTTGCAGACACTATTCGCTCTCAGAGTGGCAAGACCTATGTTTATAGTTGATGCCAAGGAATGGTATGCAGAGAGGCTCTTTCTTATACTTATTGCTGTAACACCCAAGGCCAGATAACTTTGTTATTTGCCCTGTTGGAGGGTCAGAAGTGAAAAAGTTCAGTGAGGTCCCACCTGTGGGGAGAAGCAGGCAGGACAGGTGACCCAAAACTGACCCAACAGGGTGTTCCATCCCATCTGCTTCATGCTGAGTATAAAAGCTGAGGGATCAAAGGGTCAGGCCTCTTTCTTCAATGGCCGGCATCCAAGGAGAACTCTTGTCTGTTCATCTGCCTTTGATCCTGATCCTGAATCCAGATCTGGAATCCAGTTCCTGCCACTGAGTCTAGTCTGGGACTTCCCCAGTGCTAGCCGGTGACATGATTGTCATCCTGGGAGCTTAATACATTTTTGTATATATTTCATTACTTTCTTTTTATTTTATTATTAGTATTTCATTAAAGTAGTTTAGTTCCTTCTAAACACGTAAGTCTCTCCCTCCTTTGCCACTCTCTTTGAAGAGAGGTTGGAGGAGAGCATCTGTTGGTCCCATCTAGGGTGCCCCACATCCCCAGTGGCCAATTCAGCCTAAACCATGACAGATTTATTGATGCCCAACATGGGGCACGAGCAGGGCTCGACCAGGAGCTCTGGTAGATTGCCTGAATAGTTTGAATTCCAGCTTGTTCAGAGATTAGAACAGACAGCTCACATCATGTTGTTCATAAATGAAATGTTGTATTATGCCTTTAAAGAGCTTTGTTTGCACTTCATTGAGTCAACTCCATTTAACCTGCCAAATGTGTTTATTTACTGTTTGTGTTTTTATGTGAAGGTTTAAATGTGCTGGTTTGGTGTGGTTCGCAATTCAGGTGTATAATATGATTAGTTGGATAACTGTTCTAACTGCATATCTTGGGCATCGCATGATGGATTCTGTTACTAATTACACTTTTGGTTTTACCTGGGGAAATTTTACTTTGCCCTTTGATGATTATACTGAAGTGACACCAACAGAGCAAGGGGATGGAAATCTCTCGGGTGGTGATGATAAGGATTGTGACAAGACTGATTTTGTTGGTTTTCCTGCATGTGTTGCAGGGGTGGTTCCTTATGAAACATCTTTGCAGGGGTAGCTAAAGGGTAATACACACCGCTGCCACTCAAACCCCAGTAGCTGCTCCTCAGTCTGTAGCAGTGCAAGTCATGCCCCTGCCTGCCCCTGCCAAAGCCATGTCCCCCGCCCTGCAGAGACACAGGCCCCACTGCCACCCATCCCAGCACAAGTCACTCCGCCACCATCTGAAGCTTGGCACAAGCTCCTCTGCTGCCTGTCCCAGTGAAAGTCACACCCCCGCAGGCACCATCCACTTTGCAGCCTGCGGTAAAAGTCACACTGTCACCATCTGCATCAGCATCAGCTGCCTCCCCCCACTGTAATGGCACAGGCCCCACTGTCACCTGCCCTGGCAAAAGTTACTCCAGCCACTGCAACGAGCACCGTTGTTATTCCAGCTGCTCCTATAACAAGTACCACTGCTGGTCAAACTCCATCAGAACCAGTACAAGTTGCCCTGGTAACTAGGAAGCAGAAAAAGAGGTCAGCTTGTTCCCCTGTCCCTTATGACAAGGACCAGCTCAAGCCAGATAGCTTGGGAAAGAGTTCTGATGGAGATCCGGGAGAAGGTCCTTCTGAACCAGATGAAGGAAAGAGACCTTTTAAAACAACTAAAGGAGAGGGTCATTCTAAAGCAGATTCAGGAGAGGGCAACGTCGGGCAGCAACAACACCGGAGGACTCAGATGTAGAGATAGTTGTTAAATGCTTATCTATGAAGGATTTGCGAAATATGAGGAAGGACTTTAGTTGTCATGAAGGTGAAACACTCATCTCCTGGTTGCTACGATGTTGGGATAGTGGGAATGATACCATAGACTTAGACAGCAGAGAAGCTAGGCAATTGGGAAACCTGGCCAGGGATGGAGGTATCGATAAAGGGGTTGGGAGAAAGACAAGCACTCTCAGGCTCTGGAGGCAATTGTTTTCAGCTGTAAAGTGCAGGTATCCCTTTAAGGATGGTATCAAATACCATCCAAGCAAACAGACCAGCATGGAAAAAGGTATTAAATACCTGAGAGAACTGGCTGTGCGAGAGGTGATTTATAGTGACTGGCAAGTGATTGTAGACGCTGATGAAATGCCATGCAAACGATCTATACTAAAAAGTTTGTACAAAGTGCACCATCAACGTATTCCCACACATTGTCAACAATGGTCTGGGGAGGATCTGATGCCAACACACCAACTGTAAATGAAGTGGTTAATAAAGTATGACAGTAGGAAGACAGTCTCTCTTGTCCCTCCACTGTGGCAGCTTTGGAGAAGCTGGCCGAGAAAACCAAGAAAATGGCTGAGAACACCTAGAAAATGACTGAGAAAATTGAGCAAAGGACCAAGAAAATAGTTGAGAAACATAGTGTTGAACAATATTTCAGAACATTGAGGTTCCCATTCAGACACTTCAGGAACTGAAATGTACAAGAGAATTGACACAAAGTCTTCAGCACAAACAGGATTTCCATCATGCATGTGATATAAGGATAAATGCAAAATTGGGGACTGGCTGTTATAATGTTGGAGAGAAAACAAGAGACAGGATAAGCCATGCTCTCTTTTTGTCAGCAGTCACAAACTTAAGGGCATTACTACTGACTGCTTCATCAGGCTTTCATTTTGTTGCTCAAGTATATTCATAAAGAGAGAAATCTAGATGGACTACCCTTACAGACCCTCAGTTTGGAACCAGTAAGTAAATTGTAATTAAATAAAAATAGAGATTTCATTTGACAGGTGAGGGAAAAAAAGTAGGAGAAAAACCCCACAAACATTAAGTTGTACAGTGTTGCCAGATCATGCGTTGCCTTCAGTAACTCAGGACACATCATCTCTGCTTTCATTCCACTCAGTTTATCAGGTTAATGCTGTGTAATAAGGGTTAGTCTCATACTGAACAGTGTGTACTAACTACGTAGTACTATACTACTGCCAAGATGGCTGTAAACTGAAAGGGTAATGATCGTTTAACATAAGGAATATCCGCACATCTCTGCTGTTGATTCAGAGAATGAATGATAACATGCAGGTTGCCTTTGGGGATGTGTTAGTTCAAAGCGGATATCCTCTCTTTGGTAATATGAGATTGGGGAAATAAAACAGGAAATGACAGGTGGAAAAGAGATTGAATAGAGATTCATCTAGAAACAGTAATTCATCTATTGTGAGTTGCAACAACTTTTTAAGTGGAATAAAGCATAGTTGTGACTATTTTTTTTTTCTCAGTAAGTTTCGTGTCTTTTTCCAACAGAGGTGTGGGTACAGGGAATGGATGTGAAACGGATTGGGAAGTTAGTGTACATGCTTTGTATGGAAAAGGAGGAAGTCGGGTTGCTGATGCAAGCAAATAAGCATCCCATGTGATTGTGGGCTGATCTCCAAAGGAAGATACAGTGCTTTGTAGTCATGATCGATATTGGAAATTCTATCTGTTGTGTTCTGTCATTGCATGATTCAGTGGTCTCTGCTAACTAGTTACAGTTAGGTTTTCTCTGTGTGCTTAAGAAAAAGAGAAGAAAAAATCTGATCAACAATCACCTGCTGTGATTTAGAATTCTGATGTAACTGGTTGTCTTTAACACTTTCTTGTGCTGTTATTCATTTTTATTCATCTCTGTTTGAAGTCTTCCTTTTAAGAATTTACTTAACGAATGTTACTGGAGCTACTGAGTTAAATCTCAAAATATAAATCATTTGTGGTAGTTTCCCCATGATGATTCTTTGCCAGTGGTGGTAGAATTATCTAAGTGTATTCAGTGCAGATAAGTTTAAAAAAAATAAAATTGAGACCCCTCCAAGTAATACTGAAGATCATTGTTAAGTATAAGCCAGTCTATAAAGAAGCTGCTTTAGCCTTATAATTGTCTGATTGTGTGCCAGATACAAAGCTGGTATAGTTAACTCTTGAAAGCAAGTTATCCTAGTATTGCTGATTGACAGTGGAATAAAATAGGACCTCAAAGACTAGATTTTTTTTTCATTTGCTGTTTTCTTCCCCCGAGGATGCTGCTCTATATGTTAGTTTTGATAACAGATTTTGATCGATATTGATTTTGTTCCAGCATCTCAACTCTACGCTCTGTGAAAGTTATATGGAGGAAGATGACTTTTTGTGTTTAAGGGATCTTAGTTCAAACAATGCTTACAAGGAGAGGGGAAAAGAAGTAGTTTTTAGGTGGGTACTTTCCATGTTTCTCATTTTTTGGGATTATGTTCAAGTTCAAGGTTCCTCACAATGTTCTCATCGGTAAACTGGACTTAAATTCTGCAACATGGCCTTTGTGTTTCTGTGGCACGTTCTGCAGCAGACTCAGGTAAATTACAAAACAGAAGATTTTGATGAATCAAGTTTGCAAATTATATTCCAATCAGTGTAGCATTCTTTGTGGTGATTTGACATCAAAATAAAATTATCTAACTTTCTTTAAATTCTTAAATCTGTTGCAGACTTCGGTTATGATTGTGCATAGCCTTTGGTGGTGGTGATTGCTTTTGGGCAGACAGCTAGAAGATAGTTGTAGTTCTTACAGAAACATGATGTGTTATGTGTAATATTACAGAAATAGTATGTGTTTGGAATTGGAAGGTGTAAACCCGAAAGTAAACTAATTATTATGTTGTTATGCGAGGGACAGTAAATGTTGTTATATACTTGCTATAATGTAGCATCTGCAGTTCTCATTCTAGGTTGTCAGAATATTCGATGTGTCACTTTTCAAGTCCAAGTGAATTTTTGTTTCTTGTATGACGTAAAGTTAAGTGATTTTGAAAACAATCGGGATACACTTATGTCTTAATAAGTGTTCAGCTTTTGCTACTTGTTTCCAAAAGGGAGTGGATTAATAGGAATAAGGTAATCAGATCGTTATCACTTTGGATTTCATGGCTAAATCTTTTAATGTGTGTGTAGCCTGTTCCTGTCTTGAGCTTCTCTTAGAAAAGAAACTTGATTTTGCTTTTGTTACCTCATTTTGTCTGTTGACTGCGTTGAAGTGTTGAGTTTGTCCCTGGATTTCAGTACCATATTTCCTAACTGTTTTCTGTAGTGTTTCCTCAGATCTTTTGGAAGATAGGTGACTTCTGCCAGTGGACAAAATCTCCTAGCTGGATATTTTTGGAATGTAGTCAAGAATATAGAAGTGGGCTTTCTTGTGGGCTTTAAAGACAGTTGGGATTTGAGAATTTTTGCTCTCCCTTCATTATAGTTCCACAGTTTCTCACTGTGGCTACTGTTGCCAGTAACAGCATTTTGTGAATCCTAATTCAGTTAGTTTCAGTCTCTGCAGAACCTGTTTATAGACTTCATAGAATTACAGAACCATTTACATTGGAAAAAAGACCCTTAAGATCATCGAGTCCAACCATAAACCTAACACTGCCAAGTCCACCACTAAACCATGTTCCTAAGCACCACATCTACACGTCTTTTAAATACCTCCAGGGACAGTGACTCAACCATGTCCATGGGCAGCCTGTTCCAGTGCTTGATAACCCTTTTGGTGAAGGAATTTTTCCTAATATCCAATCTATACCTCCCCTGGCACAACTTGAGGCCTCTCATTCTATCACATGTTACTTGGGAGATGAGGCTGACCCCCACCTTGCTACATCCCCCTTTCAGGTAGCTGTAGAGAGTGACAAGGTCTGCCCTCAGCCTCCTTTTCTCCAGACTAAACAACCCCACTTCCTTCAGCCACTCCTCTGTCACAGGAGACAGTGTGCTGCTACTATTATCTGAATTCCTTGCTTAAATACTGGGACAGCAATTGGTGGGAATCTGTAGCAGTTACTTTCAGGGAAGATTTCTTTTCTTTTTTTCTAAATATCACCTGTGAGATCCATTGGGCATTTTTATAATTTTTAAATGCAGTCTTGATCTCAGAGTCTTGATGTAAATGGATTTTTGCCAGAAAAGGAACAGTGCTCAGTAGCAGAGAAGTGTGTCATAGATTCTATACAGCAGGAGACACTTAACTGATGCTATTTTTTATGCAAGTGAAGAGAAGCTATCTTTGTATGGCAGTGAAGGCATCACTGAGAAATGTGAATTTTGCCTTGATACAGACATTCAGTTGTGAAGAACTGTTACGGGGGGATGAACAAAAATGAAAGAACTAAGAGGAATAATTAATGAAAAGGTTAACAAACTAAGTTTACATAGGTTGGGAATAAAGGAGGATATTGAGCAGTAGCTGGTTTTGGTTTGGAGGAAGACGTTTATCTCTGCAGAAAGTAGATCGCTAGAATACTTTAAGAGAAGAAAGGAGGAAAAGAATGTTTCAAATTCTGGATACAAAAATAATCCTAAGAGAAACAAGTACTCCAAAAAAGATTCCTGCTTTATGGTCTGATCTAAAGCCTATCTAAGACAATGTGATGTTTTTCATAAATTTAAATGGGTTTCTCTCAATTAATGAAGATTTGTGATCGGGTCTGGAAGTCTGATCATAAGGGACTATTGCATAACTTTCATGATTCTAAATTTAACTGCTCAAACAGAAGTCTCATTGTACAAATAGACATAACTGTATGATTCTTTTGTGTGATTCTTTTGTGGTTGCCTACTTTATGATCATTTCTCTAATTTATTTCCTGCATTTATTCTATTTCCTCCTTCTTGTCAAATAGGTAAGCAACCTGAAGAAAATTTTAAAAGGAATATTGGATTACAACCATGAGGTAAGAGCCATTTTAAGTAATCTACATCTCAATTCCCTTTTTGTTACATATTTTAGTTAACTTGTTTAGTGTAAGTTATATTCTACTGATTAAGTTCTGAATTTTTGTTGCAAAGTATTTGGCATACAGAGTCTTTCATGGCCTGTTGTAAGGTGTTAGCCTTCTCTAGAACTTCTCACCTGCTTTATTGAATACTCAGAGCTTCCAGAGTAGTCAGATGTGCAAATTCTGTCATACAAACAGAAGGTGTCTTTGCTGACTATGTCCTTATGATGGTACTTTAACAGCACCTGTGTTGCTTTTTTTTTTCTCCTCTGCTCCAGAAAAAAACTACCCATTTCTTTTTTTTTTTTTTTTTTTTTTNAAAATGAACATATTTTTAGAAAGAAAACTTATAAGCTTGTAATCAGTAAATGGTCAGGCATCCATGTTGAAATAACTTTTGAAAATTGATGGCTAAGCAAGCTGGTCATAACTGACAATTCTAGAAAGAAACAAAAAAGTTTTTTTTTACAGAAAATTAATATTACTGTGACAAAGTGATGCCAGCTTCTTTTCAGATAGTTGGTATGTATGATGATTAAGTTTCTGGTGTGAATACTTTACTACTAAGAAAGTTTTGAACTGTTTCAAGCTGATTAAGTTCTGCAAAGGTAATGTACATTTATAAGTTTGACTGGATTTTGGTTTGGTTTCTTTTTTTTCTGCTGAGGCAATGCTTGTGGTGATAATGGAGATGATCTGGATTGAATCCTGGTTATGTTTTCTTCAACCCGATTCCCTCTCCTAGCAGTCACCTTCTACAAAAATATGGATGTGAATGTATATGGATTTTACCTGATGTAGATAAAAGCCTTTGAAAAATGTATATGCTAATTTTGTTCATCTTCAAAAATTAAAAAATTTATATCACATTCAGGAGAACAGTCTTTCAATAGCTATCCTAAATTGCTGTCTTTGTCAAATATAGTATGGAAGAACAAGAAGCCAAAGTTACCTGTTTATAGCTTGCATGCTTTGTTGTGCCACAGTAATCTTGCTGCAGAACTCTACTGCTCTGGAATGGAAACTTCCATTTTTTGTAAAGATCTTCTTCCTCTTTTTTAAAAAAAATAAATATAAAATGCTCCTTTTCATCTCAAGATATTTATTTCAGAGTCTATCCTTCATTTTCATGTTTTTTTTCAATTTTTTTTTTTAATTAAAATTGTATCTCATGTTTATTTCAAAATCCTATATTTACACCTTCTCATCCTTGGCTTCTTCATAGTCCCTGCTGATATGCCTCTTCCCTTTAGCTTTCTTCAACAGCAAATATCAATAACTATGAAGCCATGGTAGTATCACTAACTTAAATCCGGCACTGCATTTGAAAGAAGTTCAGGAACTGCAGATCAATATATAAACACGTATCAGATTTGTATAATTCAAAGAATATGGTGTTTTACTGTATTATCACAGTCTATATACAATGGCAATATTTTCCATTATCTTTGATGCATTCACAGAATTCTTATTTTCTCTCTAGAATGACCTAAAGGAAGTCTTTTCCAACAGGAATGAATTTGGGTCCTTCAAAGTATACAGAGATTTTTAGTAGTGTTGGTGCTCGTTCTTTGAGAAACCTGTTTTAAAAAAACAATGCCACAATACAAAAAACACCATTCAAAACAAGAACAAACTCAACCACAACAATTCCACAAAGCCTAACCCTGGAAAACTTTTGAATGGCTTGATTTCCATGTGTTCTTCATACACATCTGTTAAATGTTTTTTATAAATACCTTTACCTGATTTTCCATTTTTCTTGAGTAGTAACACAAAAAAGGGCATCCAGCAGACAAATGACTGATTCCCTCCATAGTCATTGTTTCTTTATTGCACCTTGCTTAAGAAGTGACAGTTTCTTTTTATCTGCAATTAATGTGTCAGAAATGTGTTTAATTCCATATTTCATATTCATATTTTCAGCCCCCTGAAAGCACTTTATGAACAATTTAGCAGAATTGTTTAATTCCTTCTACTGACAATCATTAATGTAAATCCTTCTTAATTATAAATCAGATTACATTAATTGTAAGTCACATGGGTTATTTTGTTTTGTTTTGTTTTTTTCTTTCTGCATGTGGGCTGTTTAATTATGTATTGCACTACTACCTCAAATTCTCTTCCATGGAACCAGCTTTCTTAGCTCTGAGACTTGCTAAATAACCCTAAATTTTCTAAAAGTGTAAGGCCAAGTGATGGAGTTTTTTTACTGTCTTATATTTGTCATCCATCAGTGCTAGACCCATGTATAAATGAATTACTTCAATTTCTGGCTTTCTAGTGGTAAGAAATGTGAGATTTGTGTATAATATCTTATTCTACAGAAGGTGTTTTTAGGTGTTAGATATTTTTTAGTGGAATGCTTTAGAAAAAAACCCCTCATTATCCATGTATTGTTGATCACTGTGGAAGCCTGCCTGTGTTACCTTTCTTATCTGAAGAAAAAAATCTTGCTAAGTTTGGAAGTAATAGTTTCCTGTTAGTTGAGACAGTTGATTTGTCTTCTCCCAAGTATTATTTGTGTCAAGTGGTATGTTTTAGTGTTTGGTTGTTAGGTGTTAGGCAATTTAGTTTGTTTTAAAAGTGGATTGACAACTGTGTTAAAGTACCAGTGAATTGCTCTTGTTATTATCAACTTTGTATTTTGAAATGTGTGTGTATGTGTATGTGTAGTGATACAGATATGTATGCACTGGGTCTTTATGCAGATTCTGGGGCAACAGATTAATGACTTCACCCTTCCTGATCTTAACCTGATTGGAGAGCATGCTGATGCTGCGGAGCTTGGGAGAATGCTTCAGCTTATTTTGGGATGCGCTGTGAATTGTGAACAGAAGCAAGGTATTAAATTTTGAAAGCATGTTTTCTTCTAGGCAGCGAATGAAAATCCAGCTTGTTGTGTAACTACTTAGGGGAAAAATTATATTTCTCAGGTTTCTGTCAGAGACAAATGTATTTTTTTTTTCAGGACATTATTTTGTCATAGTAACTGTTGTTTTGTTATAAGCTTCACTATTTTTGGAGTCTTAAACTGGAAGTGGTTTTGCTTCCAACACACGTATTTTCAATTTTTGTTTGCTGAGCTGAAAAGGCACTCTAGAAAGAAAAAATCTCGGGTCCACCCTTTAACCATTTATGAGGTATATTGGGATAGTTAAGAATTGAAAAATGTGATTGTTGTACTATTCTTTGTGACTCATGGTTTTAGGAATGTATTCCAGTTAGCATCTTAGTACATGTCCAAGAGCCATCAGTGTGACTGGGCATTGGTCTGAAGATATGTCTGGCATGATTTGGGATACTGCAGTTTCTGAGACTTTTGCATGGGGTTGGCAACTATGGCCTTCTGCACAGCAGCTGAAGACCGAGCACGATACCTTAAGGCATCCAAAATGTCACTTGAGGCATCTGTTAGGCGGTTGAATCCTACTTCAGCAGTCACTGAAAAAGACTTTTGCCTCTCTTGACTCCCATGGGAACAACTGTCTAGCTGACCTCCACGGGTGAAATAAAGACCCATTCATTTTTTCTGCAGATGCCACAGAGGATGTGATGAACAACGGAGATGCCAGTTGAAGTGCCCCAAATCTCGTGCTCTAAACTTGCTTTGGGTGCAGGGTGTCTTATTGTTACTCAGTTGCCTTAAATTATACTTAATTCAAGCCAGGTTAAGGTAACAAAGCAACTACAAACATTTATTCTTTCACTTAGGAAGCATAGGAACATGTTTATAAAATACACATGTGGGTAAATAAACCTGTTTACTGTGTTTACATTAAAGTCGCATCAAATGTCTCTTCCTGATTTAACTCATTTTGGTTTCCTTTCTGACAAAATGGCAACAGGGTTTCAGACCTTTTGTCTTCCTCTTGCATGGTGCATCTTAGCTTTAACAGCTAGTTTTTCCAGTTTTCTCAGGTGTCTAAATCACTTTAATTTCTCATTCTAAAATTACTTTTATCCTTCCCTTAACCAGGAGACAGCTTGGCTATTGTATTAATTAAAGTAGAGGTCATTTTCTTCCATGAGTACATAAATAACTGTTTCATTAGGTCTCCTGTTCTCTCTGTTTTATGTAAAATTACCTACCTTCCTTTTAGTGATTATTCGGGATGCACAAATAGCAAGTATATTTTATACCTATGTTTCTCTTACTCTTTCAGTCTGGACATTAGAAATGTACATGTTTCAAATATTGGAACAGTCTAGTTTTACGTACTTTGATGGGACTTGGCATACCCTAATTAATCACTTTGAGGTGACTGATTCCCAGCATCTTCCTCTTGGGCAAATAATTAAAAGAATACAGGTCACAAGTAAAGGTAATCATACCTGACTGGAAACCATATGATACTGCACAAATGATAAACTCCTTGACTTGCTCTCAGTGTCAGAATTTGTCTTTCTAACCACTGTATCATCTTACAAGGTACCTGTTGTGTAGCTCACATACACACATAGGTGAAGAATGAAAAAGTGGAGGGGACTTATTTTCAATATAGCACAGAAATAAGAACAGAAACTAAGAATGGATATGAAAATGCCTTGAAATGAGGATGCTATAGGAAGATAGGACATTATTGTTAAACTTATGGAAAAGGACAACCTGTGGGTGGATCATATATTTGTATCGCCTGAATAGTTTGGGAACAAAGTGAGAAAAGGGGTATAAATAGTTATTTCAGAAGTGTGAGATGCCAGAAGGAAAAACGTGAATGACGGTCATGTACTTTTTTCATTGTTGCAGAGTTCCAATGAGCCTGTATTTATGTCTGAACAGACTTCTGGAAAAGTCTTGTTGAGTTTGTTGGGGTCGGACTTGACTTGTAATTATGCATTTCAGTGTCATCTGTGGCGCCTCATTATTTTGTAGGAAGGGTGCAGCTTCTGACCTCATATTCTGTGTGACTTTAATTTCAACAGTAACATTTCAGAATGCTCTTATTTTCAGAGTACATCCAGACCATAATGATGATGGAAGAATCGGTTCAACATGTTGTCATGACAGCCATTCAGGAGGTATGCTGGGATGCCCACAGTTTGTAAAAGTTCAGCCTTTCAGTATTTTACAAAAGTATGCCTTTTCCCACTTTGGAAAAACTTAGTTGGAAGTGAAGAAAATAAGGGGCATAGATTTTGCCATTTTACATTGATAAATATCTTATTTTTCCTTAGGAAAACAAATCAGTAAAGCTTGCTTTATGTCAAGGAACTCTGGTTGAATGTCCCACTTTTCTTTAAATCTAGAAGATTGAAACTTCTAGATATTTTTGATACTGGGTTCCCTTTCCTTTACCTTTCCTACCCTGTAGCTCCTGAAGTGCACTAGACTGCTTTTACATGAACAACCAAATACTGTAGAATTTCTTCAAAATTCGTACCTTGAAATTGCAAAACTCCATGAACTGTTGTTTTTATTTTTTTTTTTTTACTGGACAGGTGAAAAGAAAGAGAAATGGATATCAGAGTATTTTTTTGTTAGCTGTAGTGTTATGAATAGCCTAATGAAGGTATTTGTCCTTAATACATTATTACATGTTAGTATACTATTTTGTAAAAGTGCTGTTCAGTAGTAAATTAAAACTACAGTGAAAATTAAACCGCAATTTTAGTGACCACTATAGCCATGAAACCCCCATGTGACTTCTTAGGAGCCCACAGTGCCTATAAGTGAAGTGCCTATCAGTCTTCATAGATGGGGGTTTACTATATGGCAGGCTACTAAGGAAAGCAGGAAATTGCTGGTAATCCCATTTCTTCTGAACCTTAACAAGAGAACCTTAACAAGAAATTCCACGTTAAGCTCTAGAGCAATTACACTTTTTTATAATGTCTGAACAGAGAAAGAGATGTCAGTGAGCCTACAGGGACCCTGTCCTCTGTTACCACTTTGACCAATGCACTGTCCATGCTGTCAGACATCCTGTTGTCTGTGTGTGGACTGTAACATTGCAGAGAGGCCTTTTGAAATGAGCGTTGAAAGAATCCTTATGCTAAATCATCTTCCAGTCCGTGCTGCCAAGCACCAGTTTGCCTGAGTTTTAGGATATTTTACTTTTGCATTCTTTTTAACTGTAATACAATGTTTTGGTGGATTTTTCTGATGTCCTCTTTTATTAAACTCAACTTTCAGCATCACTTTATTCTGCACTGCCATTAAATAGTAAACCTTTTCTTATTCTCCCTCCTTCTGTTGAAAATCTCCTGTGTGATTTTTGTAAAAATGTCCTTCATTTGATAAAATAGCCAGATCTGAAGCAGCCCACAATTTTGAGGATTTCATGAATAGGCATTGAACTTGTTTAGTGTTTGTGCTCTTTCTCAGGGATAAGGAGTAGAAGTGGGGAGAAATCTCAGGATGAGGGTCTGTTCTTCTGGAACAGATTTTTGAAACTCAGTCAATCAAAAAGCTTTCTATTCAGATACTGGTGCAGTGTGAATCTGAGTGATTTTAATGCTACCTTCCAAGCTGCTTAGAAATCCAAGGCATTCAGAATCACATGAGGAGGGTCTCAGGTGCTCAATGAAGAGGCCAGAAAGTGCCTCCAAAACTTGGAGACACTTTGAGAGCAGGACCTCCCTCCATTATTTTTCAATGGTCTTGGGAGTCTGGAGAGGTCTCAGTCAACTGGAAGGTGGCAAAGGTTGTCCCAGTTTTCAAGAAGGAAAAGAAGGAAGACCCTGGTAATTACAGGCCTGTCTCACTTCAGTGCCTGGCAAAATTATGGAGAAGGTTATTCTGGGAGTTACTGGAAAACACTCGAGAGGCAGTGCAGTCATTTGTCATAGCCAGCGCATGTTCATAAGGGGAAAGTGCTGCTTAATTTCCTTTTATGACAAGGTCACCCGTCTAGTTGACCAAGGGGAGCCAGTAGATGCGGGGTTTTTCTATTTTAGCAAAGCTTTTGATACAGTCTCACAGTATCCTTCTGGGCAAAATGTCCAACATACATTTAGATAAGTCCATAATACGCTGTGTGAGCAATTTACTCGCGGGTCAGGCTCAAAGAGTTATAGTAAATGGGGTTACACCAGGCTGGCAGCCAGTCACCGGTGGGGTTCCCCCAGGGTCAATTTTAGGGCCGGTGCTCTTTAATGTTATTATAAATGAACTGGACACAGGAATCCAATGTACATTAAGGAAGTTTGCCAATGATACTAAACTCGGAGAAGCTGTGGACTCCCTCAAGGGTAGAGCGGCCTTACAGGGAGATCTGGATAGACTAAAGACCTGGGCAGTCACCAACCATTTGAAATTCAACAAGAGCAAGTGCTGGATTCTCCACTTGGGACGGGGTAATCCTGGTTATATGTACAAATTGGGGCACGAGAGGCTGGAGAGCAGCCCTGTGGAAAGAGATCTGGGGTTTTATGTTGATGGCAAGTTGAATATGAGTCAAAATTGTGCCCTGGCAGCCAAAAGGGCCAACCATGTCCTGGTGCGCATCAAGCATAGCATAGCTAGCTGTTTGAGGGAAGTGGTTGTCCCAGTCTGTACTGCACTGGTGAAGCCTCAACCTCAAGTACTCTGTGCAGTTTTGGGTGCCTCGATATAAGAAGGATACCAGACTGTTAGAGTGTGTCTGGAGAAGAGCTACCAAGATGGTGAAATATCTTGAGGGCAAGACTTACGAGGAGTGGTTGAGGTCACTTGGTTTGTTCAGCTTGGCAAAAAGAAGGCTGAGGGGTGCCCTCATTGCGGTCTATGGCTTCCTCAAGGCAGGCAGTGGAGGGGGAGGTGCTGGTCTCTCTCTGGTGACCAGTGACAGGATGGGAGGGAATGGTGTGAAACTGCATCAGGGGAAGTTCAGATTGGACATTAGGAAAAAGTTCTTCACTGAGGGGGTGGTAGGTCACTGGAACAGGGTCCCCAGGGAAGTGGTCATGGCACCAAGCCTGTCAAGAGTTCAAGGATCATCTGCTCTTAGTCATATGCTCTTAGTCATATGGTTTAGTTTTAGGTAGTCCTGCAAGGAGCAGTGAGTTGGACTCAATGATCCTTATGGGTCCCTTGCAACTTTAAATATGCTATGATTCTGACATGAGTTTAGACCTAGAGGGTATTTTCAGAACTGCACCTGCAGTCTGTATCTTTGGATGGGTGAAACTTCACTGGATTTAAAGAGGTCTTTCTGTTTCTTGGACTCAGAGCAGCTCTGAGAATCCAAGTGACTTGGACTGAGCAATATGTAGGAGGGACCAAAATAAAGTGTCTAGGAAAATAGCTATATATTCATATTTGAAAAGTATCTGAACATTTCTGAATTTGATCTGAACATTTCAATCTGAACATTTCAAACCATTTGACATGCAGGTACTCTTTCTTCAAAATCAGGTATGTAAAAAGACCTCTCTAAGCTTTGCTGATGTATTATGTAATTCATTTTTCTATTTCAGCAAAGCACATATAAATGTTTTTTGATACTTCTTTGGTTTTCATAAATCATCTTACTCATGAAAATATTTCATGAGGCACAGTAGAACAAGCCTCTGCCCTGTTTTCTCTGTTTTTTGCATGAAGATGATTTTTAAATGGAAGAAGCATTTTATGTTTTAAATTTTATTATATTATTGCAATTTTTTTAATAAGTTGTGACTCTTCAGCATTTCCTTTCTTCACATATTTAAATGTTTAAAATAAAATATTAATAATAAAATGTGTCTTGCTCCATAAAGGTTTTATAAATTGAACAATGCTTTTCTGTTATTTTTTTCAGTACAGTCAAATTGATCTGGTGTGTTGCCACCACCTAGATTCTTTGATTCTGATCTGCAGATGTGCATTTCTAAATGCAAGCTGTGCACAAGATAGAAGAACAGCAAGAATGATATAGCTGTAAAAAATATTGCAAAAAATATTACATGTAATTATGTTATTTATGATATTGTGTATTCTGTAATATAAGGTCCTATAGTCTGTTTATGTTATTATAATTTATTATTACTTGCAATTAATATATTACTATGTATAATTTTAATTTCATAACTTGCTGATTTTTTTTTAAAGGCCCAAAGTCCTTTCGTACAGAAATTGTTTTGGCCATGATATATCTCTCTGTCCTTTCCTTGACATCCTTTGGAAATTCTGCTGTCATTTTCCAAATCTTTTCTTTGAGCAGCCAAGTTCATTATTGATGAGTTGTAGCTGAGGAAATTGTTTGCCTTTGCTGTTTAGAACATCTCTAAACTTGATCACTTATCAGGTGTAAGTGCAGGTCGTACTGAGAGTCAGAATAGGCTTTTAACAGCAAAATACTAGAGGTAGTGTCAAAACTTGCTTGGGGTGTATAGCAGAAGGTACCTCCTGTCTGGATTAATACCAACTGTGTTGCTTCCACAAAGTAGAAGTTGTTTGGTTTTGTGGTTTTGTTTTGTTTTTTTTTTTTCTCCCCCTCTATTTTGTCCTGACTGCTTAAAGGTTCATCTTATCTGAAGTAAAAGTGGCTTTTGAATAGCTAGGAAATGATAGAAAAATATTTCCTTGTGTCTGGAGGAAGAAGAAGGTTCAGCTGCATTAAAGGAATGTGTCCTATATAGCACTGACTCTTAAAAAGCAAACAAACAAATAATACCTTTAAAAATAAAAAAAGCCCCTTCTGAATACAGAAGCTGGATTTTGACATTGTTTCACGGACACTTAAATGAGCTTTTACAATATTAGCAACTGTAGAGGAAGCATTTCAGATAAAGGAAATGTTTTGAGCTTTTAACATCATCAACTTAGTAGTGCAGCTGCATTTGCAAAATCATGCAAATCATGTGTAGGGGAAAAAAAGGCATTCATAATTCAGGTTATTCATGCATGCAGATTTTGTGATAGTTTTACCCTTTCTCTAATCTTTATGTATCCATGACAACACAACTTGTTCACATTTCACAAGCAAAGCAGTTAAAAAGTGAAGGTTTTAATAATATAAAATTTGCAGAGCTACAAGTATTTTGTAAGACATCATACCAAAGCTATGAGCATGAAAAGGTATAGATGTAAAGGACTAACACGGAATGACAACTGCTTCTCATAAAACTAAACAAAGAATTATAAAAATTGTCATATTGTCCATCTTATTGTACCATGTAAAATCCAGACTGACCTCTTGACTACAAAACAAGCTCTTTTGATTTTAAATGACACTTTGGTTACTTGAAAAAATACTTATGCTACTTCAAGTCTTCATTCTAAATATGCAAAATAAACCAGAAAAAGGGGAAGGAAGCAAATACTAGTTGCTTGCTTTTTCACTGTGGGAAGCTCTTAAGCAGACTTTTCCTTCTACTGTAGAAGCCTAATGCAATTGCTTGATTTTGCAGAAACTTTTTTGATTTCCCTTTTTACAATCAATTCACTTGTAAAATCTCTGCACATCATCATCTGTTAAAGGTACATGTGAAAATAGATTATAATACTATACTTAAGCTAAATCATGAGTTTGGAGCTGGAAACCAGTTCTAGTGCTGCTAAATTGTGAAGGTAGAGCTTTATGCTCACCTGTAGTTTGCTCCTGAAGAAACCAAACTTGCAGCTGTGGAGGGAGAATGAGAAGGCCACTTCTGCTTTTTATTCTCTTGAGTGACCCAATTGAAATACAAATGAAATAAAGTTTGCTACTCTAAACTCAAATGTATTGGCATTGACCCATACCTCTCAAGACCATGTGTTCTAATATAACACTTGCAAGTTGCATGTGAAGCACTGAAACTACAGCAGTATTTCAGGAATTTGTCTGAATGTGAGCTTGTAACTAAAGGAGATACATAGCAGAACACAGTAAGGAAATTTGCTTTAAAAAATAATAATGTACTAGTATCATCAGATTAGTAATAAATACTGCAGAAAGAGTTAATATGCCATTGAGCAAGTAACTGATGAAATTAGCATTTTGGAGCTCTAAGCTTCAGTAGTATCAGAGAATGCTGATTGACAAGAAACAAAGTAAAGAATAGGGGAAACTAGGCAAGCCTGTTACATTATATTTTTTAGGTGAATGGAAGGCTTAGTGTGTGTTTTGAGTTGGCATACATATCTGTATGGAATCCTAAAACACAGCATTCTGTAAAACTTTTCTTGAATTTTTCAGGAAATCTTATTAAAGAGAGAGATGTTTGGATAGGTGGGTGGAGTTGAGCCCTGTTATCTGGTAAAGTGTTTGCTGTTAAGCGGAGAGAAACTGGGTAGGGGCAGTCCAGAAGCCAAGCACAATCAAGACGTTTGCTTACATACATCATTGTCCTCTCCAACATGTGGGGAGATGTAAAGGGAAAAGATGGAAGCACTCCTCCAGCCTGATAACTCTCCCTTTTCACCCCACTTCTTGACTTCAGTTTATTGTTAACTGATCAGCAGAATTTGAATTCCTGTATTACTTGTGAGTAATCTGGCAATCTTGTTCCTGTTCCTTGTCTGGTTGTGCTACTGGACGCAGCACAATTCCTTAGATTTCTTCTTTAGCATCCTCACCATATCACAGGCCATAAGATTGAAAAATGCCTCTTGTTGCACAGTCAGTCATCTGCATATGTGTCTGTGGCTTTTGCCCTCAGTGCCTCATGCATACTTGTGTGATGTTCCTGATACACCCTGTGGAGTTAAATTCACAAATTCTGCATAACAGTCACGCTATGCCCACACCATGTATCTGCACTGCCTAATCCTTCTCCAGCTAGTGTCCTCTTTTCTGGACATTTCTGCTAAGGCTTCTCAAGGATAGAAAGTTTTGGGAGAGATGGCAAAACCCATTGAAGAATAAAGAATAAAAAAGGAATAAATTAGTTGCCTCAGCCTGATTCCTTTATGGTAATCCACAAAAAGCAGCAATACCACAGTGGCCTCTAGTGGGTTGTGCAGCCTCTTGTATTCCTCCTACAGTAAGTCTTGGGCAGGCCCATTAAACTGGGTTTCTGAAGAGGAAGTTGTACTAGGGCCAGAAAGGGGTGGTGGCTATCAGAGACATATTGTTTTCCCTTGTAGGCCGCATGCAGCCTACATTAAGTACTAAGTACTGGCTTAACAGGTGGAACTTACTTAGCGTCTGAAGTGTGTTTGTGAACAGTGTTGTGGGATATAGAATAGGTTGAAGAGTTCAGTATTTGTTTAGTACAGATATCCCTGTTAATCAATGGGGAAGGCATTTAAACAGTAGCAAGGGAAATGGAGTAACTGAAATATGTATAAACATCACAGAGCAGAGAGGGATTGGAAATTCTTGTTTTGGATGGCAAAATGATAATCAGCTTAGAAAACATGGCCCTAAATTAATATACCAGTTTGTACTGCGACTATGTATGGTAATGAAAAAGTCATGTGACTTCATTTTTCAGGGGACAGCTCTGACACTAGGGACTTTCTAATTATTGTTACAGAGCATCTAGGCTTCATGTAATGCTTCATTTCAGTGTAGTTTGTCATTGTAAAGATGCAGACAAAATGGAAGGAATTCAACAGTTAGCAACAAACATCGTCAAAGTCTGGGAGGACTGTTGAGGACAGATAGATGAATTAAAGCATGTGGTATGTGGCTAAATCCCAATTAAGGAGACGGGGAAAGGAAGAGAAACTGAGTGTATAAATATTTGAATGATGTAAATGTCAAACAGATTTTTCTCTTGTACACGGTGGTATAAACAGAAAGGATGGAGAAGAAATGAAAACTCGGTGCTGTGTATCCGAGGAACTTTGCCAGTGAAAAGTAATGCAAAAGCACTGATTTCTGAAAGGAATAAAGGAAGTCCTGTCTCTGGAGAGAGTAACCAGGGTGGACAGGAGGCCTTAGGAAAGAAATCTTGTCCTGATTTTGGTTAGGATAGGGCCTTTTTGATTGTAATGTCCATGAATTGTGTCATTGGAGAATTCATAAAACATTTTGTGTTTGGACAGGATGGCAGAAACCATCAGTACAGTTCTGTAATGCTGTGTTTTGAGTTCGTTACAACATGTTTCTCATTTGGAAGACTGTTCCTTTTTGTCTCTTAAAACTTTCCGTAATAACTTTACCTGGCGGTGGGGGGGAGGAGGTCTTTGGGCTACGACTTTTGTTACATTTGATTTAACTTTTAACTACCTGTGTATCTGATCACTGAGTTACTGAAGGAAAACTTACTTTCTTATCAGCTTTTTCCTTTCAGTAAGCACATCAGTAAATTGTAGGGGGCTTGTCTTTTTTTTTTTTTAAAGTCATGGCTAAAAGTAATGTTTTCTAGACTAAAACCACTACCAGCCATTCCTGCAACAAAATAGGTTAGTATACAAGGAAATGTAATACTCATTTCAGGAGTACTCTCTAGAGACTTTCATTTCAAATTTGAAAATTACAGACCATGTCAGAGCAGGGATTTTGATTGTCTTTGTTTTGCACAATTATCTGAGATAGATAGCTCCCCAACTTTAGTTAAATTAATAAATAAATTGAATTGAACTTCTAGGTGATCAAAAAATGAAAATTACTGGCAGAGAACAATTAAAAGCAGGTCTTGCATGTTGTGTTGATAGCTACCATCATTCCAAGCCACTTCAGCAAAATGCTTAGCAAAGTGTACTGTAGGCTTCATCATAGATAAAGAATGTGCATTTTCAGAAGAAAAAGAGACGATGTAAGATTTCTTTGATAGTACTTTCAACATTGTAAATGCTAAAGATTTCTTTCTGTACTTGTTTCTGAATATGTCGTATATAAAAATGAAGTTAAAAACTTCCAAATGAAGTCAGATTGAAGCTCCCAAAAGTTAAAATCAGCTTGGTATTTCATTGAAGCTTAGCTTTTAATATAAAAGTAAATCATTGCTTTTCTAATCCAGTGTAATCTAATTGCAGTTGATGAGTAAAGAGTCTCCAGTCTCTGTTGGAAATGATGCTTACGTTGACCTTGATCGGCAGGTATCTAAGACTAGATGTTTCTTTTCCTTCAATCATAGCACATCAGTAGCAAGTCATTTTGCTGTATTAAGAAGTCTGTCTTTTTCTTCTTTAATCGTGAAATGGTTTTGTGGGAAATTGAAATAAGGATTGGAAAACTAAATTTCAGTATTTCAAGTCCTTTTGCTTTACAAATTGAGTTTACCCATTTTGTGTAGTTAAAAGAGAGAAAAACTCAATTTGGAAAACAAATTTAGCTGTAGACAAAACTGCAAACTGGTGCAAAGTTTTGGATATTGAGAAAGAAGGATAAAATAATGTGTAATATTTGAATAAAACTTACTTTGCTAGTTCCTACTTCCAAAGTCAGTTTAAAAAAAGCCCATAGATGTGGCTCAAAAATCCTTAAAGCAGTCATGGGAACTATTAGAATATACAAGAGAAGTTTTCAAAAAGAATCCTTCCTTGTCTGATATATGTAAAGAATATGCAAAACCAATTGTTTTTTTACTAGCTTAACCTCGTGCTAACACTGTCCTACTTTCTCAGTTTTTTTCTAATTGAGAAGAAGTATAGTACTGTGGTGTTCTCTGTGTTCCTCTCCCATGCTTTCTCTGCAGACGTATGTAAAATTCTGGCAGATGGAATTGATTTCTGTATGTCTACAGGCCCTTGAGAACTAAACTTGAAAAAATTAGATACGATGATGCTGTTTGTGAAAGCCCATCTAAAATTCATCATATATAATAATACATATCTATATCTCTATATACATAATATGCATGCACCTGTTTTATTGGGCCAATTTTCTTATAGCTTTTTTTTTTATGTTATCTTAACTGCACTCATATGCAAACATGCAAGATACATATCTTTCAACATAAAGCCTTTGAAGGGAAATATCTGAGTATTTCCTACTGCTTACAAGATTCAGTGCCCTTTTTCAGAAGGGTAGGCTTCTCCCTCACCATGTTAGTTGTATTCCTGTTGTGCACTAAGAATACCTTCCCGTGACTAGAGAGATTTTACCCTAATTGTCCATTCCCTGTATTCCACCTTCCAGTCCTTTCTGTATTTGAAAAGTAGATTGAAAAGTGAAATTACATGCTCTTTGCATCCGTAAAGAAAAGTGGCATTGACAATTTTTTCAGTGTATAGAGTTGATGAGTTCTTCAGAGCCAAGTTCTTCAGGATTTTTTGACTCAATTCATAGAATAGATGTGATAATTCTGATACGTTTTTGTAAGACCAAATATTACTCTTAGGTATATTCACTTTTTACTGTCACATAAACTGAACAGTAGTCATATCTGCTTCTCTGTTCCTTTATAAGAGTGGAATTACCTCAGTTTTCCAAAAATTTAATATATTACCTAAATGCAGAAATAATTTTACGTAGTCATGTTCAGAATATTTTTAGACACTTCACAGAGAGTGATGAAACTATAAATGTTTGTTGTTCATGGTAGCTGAAGAAAACTACAGAAGAATTAAATGAAGCACTAGCAACAAAAGAAGAAATCGCCCAAAGATGCCATGAGTTAGATATGCAGGTAGGTTTGCTATATTGTACATATTATTTTGGAAGTGGCAAAGAGATGTGTTAATTTTTAGGTGGCTGAAAATAATAAATATAGTGTGGAAACTTTTTTTTAAAAGGGAGATGAAAATTGATCAGTAATTATTTTGCTTTACTTGTGCTAGCAGAATGAATTTCATTGTTTTCTTACCTTGATGCAATGTTGCCAGTATTAGGATGATTCATACTAACAAAACTTTTTTTCATTCAGGTAGGAAGGAGTTGAGCTGTGTGGTTCAACTCTTGCATTAGAGAACTAATAGAGGTTATGCTGCTGCAACAGTTTCAGTTAAGAGTTAAATCTCAATCAGAAATCACTGTAGTCTATCCGCTGTGTATGGATTTACGCTAAGCCTTACTGTAAATCAAGCATACCACATCCAGAAGACATGAGGAATGTAAAGTGGAAGCGCCAAAAGGCATTGCCATTGCAACCCTACTTTGGAGTATAATTCAGGCTTTTGCCAAGCTGTTCAGTTACTGTTAAAATTAATGAAGCTGATTTGCATGTCATGGTTGATTTTGGTGTATTTGATGATTTAATACTTCTTATTGAAGTATTTCCTTCTGTTGACATGTTCGCATTCCCTCTCTTCCCCTCCTCCTCCTGCATGTTAATTCTGTTCTATTTAATAATATATGAACCCATGCTTCAGCTGTTGTTTGCGTTGCAGCAGTTGGGGTTCTTTACACTACTGCCTGTTTTCACAACACTGGCAGAAACTGAGTCATCTCTGGGACTGTGTTCCTGTTTCAGGTCTACTTGCAATTGGCCACTCAATTAAAAAAAAAATAATTAGGAAAGGCACAGCCATTGCTTGGGTATCCAGACCTGGATATTCTGTGTGATTGATAGGCATTGTTTCTTTTGGGAATCAATTTTAGAAGCTTTGCTGTGGAGTGCTAATTTTATTTGTTTGTTGGGAAAGTATGCCGACTTTATTATAATAGAGTTTTTCTTTAGACGCTTGTGCGAAATACAGTTAAGAAGTGGTAAATCTGCCCCTACTGTTGCAATATGTTGGTTACATCACATAGCAATTGAATACCTATTAATGTTACAGTATATTCTTGTGGAATGTGATTATTGAAGCCTGTGTGTTTCCATTTGTGGGTTGTATTGATGCTTTATTATGCACACGAAAAAAAATTGCTCTTTATAGCTGGATAGCTCAGTTATTCCAGTTTATGCTTTTATTACAAAAGGTTGCAGCCCTCCAGGAGGAGAAGAGCAGCTTGCTCGCCGAGAACCAGATTTTGATGGAACGTTTAAATCAATCTGATTCTATTGAAGATCCCAACAGCCCTGCAGGTCGTAGGCACTTGCAGCTGCAGACACAACTAGAGCAACTCCAAGAGGAAACGTTCAGGTAGAAAAGCTATGCTTGGTTAGATTGTTTGTTTGTAGCTGGCAACAGACATGACTTATATACTTCTGGTCGTGATGGCAATTATGAATTAGTGTAATGGGTGGTATAACCACATTAGTGAAGTTTTTACAGTGACGTACATAGAATCATAGACTCATAGAATGGTTTAGGTTGGAAAGGACCTTGAAGATCATCGAGTTCCAACACCCCTGCTATAGGAAGGGACACCTCCCACTAGACCAGGTTGCCCAAGGCCACGTCCAGCCTGGCCTTGAACACCTCCAGGGATGGGGCCTCAACAACTTCTCTGGGCAACCTGTTCCAGTGCCTTACCACCCTCAAAGTGAAAACCTTCTTCCTAATGTTTAATCTAAACCTGCTCTCTTCCAGTTTGAAGCCATTCCCCCTCGTCCTATCACTACATGCCCTAGTAAAAAGTCCTTCCCCAGCTCTCCTGTAGGCCCCCTTTAGGTACTGGAAAGCCGCAATAAGATCTCCCCAGAGCCTTCTCTTCTCCAGGCTGAACAGCCCCAATTCTTTCAGCCTCTCCTCATAGGAGAGGTGCTCCAGCCCTCGGATCATCCTCGTGGCCCTCCTCTGGACACGCTCCAGCAGGTCCATGTCCTTCTTATGTTGGGGACTCCAGAGCTGGATGCAGTACTCCAGGTGGGGTCTCACGAGAGTGGAGTAGAGGGGCAGAATCACCTCCCTCACTCTGCTGGCCACACTTCTTTTGATGCAGCCCAGGATGCAGTTGGCATTCTGGGCTGCGATCGCACATTGCTGGCTCATGTTGAGCTTCTCGTCGATCAGCACACCCAAGTCCTTCTCCTCAGTGTTGCTCTCCAGCCATTCCCCGCCCAACCTGTAATTGTGCTTGGGATTGCCCCGACCCAGATGTAAGACCTTGCACTTGGCCTTGTTGAACTGCATGAGGTTGGCTTGGGCCCACCTCTCCAGCCTGTCCAGGTCCCTCTGGATGGCATCCCTCCCCTCCAGCGTGTCTACCTCGCCAAACAGCTTGGTATCATCGGCAAACTTGCTGAGGGTGCACTCGACCCCTCTGTCCATGTCTCCGACAAAGATGTTGAACAGTACAGGTCCCAGCACCGACCCCTGAGGAATGCCACTTGTCACTGGTTTCCACTTGGACATCGAGCCGTTGACTGCAACTCTTTGAGTGCGACCGTCCAGCCAGTTCTTTATGCACTGAGTGGTCCATTTGTCGAATCCATGCCTCTTCAGTTTAGAGACCAGGATATCATGTGGGACAGTGTCAAATGCCTTGCACAAGTCCAAGTAGATGACATCAATCGATCTTCCCTTGTCCACCGCCGTTGTGACCCCTTCGTAGAAGGCCACCAAATTAGTCAGGCATGATCTGCCCTTGGTGAAGCCACGCTGGCTGTCACCAATCACCTCCTTGTTTTCTGTGTGCCTTAGCAGAGTTTCCAGGAGGATCTGCTCCATGATCTTGCCAGGCACAGAGGTGAGACTGACTGGCCTGTAGTTCCCCGGGTCTTCCTTATTTCCCTTTTTGAAAACAGGGGTTATGTTTCCCCTATTCCAGTCGGGAGGAACCTCACCAGACCGCCACGACTTCTTAAATATGATGGCTAGTGGCTTAGTGACTTGATCTGCCAGTTCCCTCAGGACCTGTGGATGTATCTCATCAGGTCCCATGGACTTGTGCACTTTCAGGTTCCTCAGGTGGTCCTGCACTTGATCTTCTCCTACAGTGGGCGGTTCTCCATTTTCCCAATCCTTGCCTTTGCCTTCTGCCTCATGGGCAGTGTGGCTGCAGTCCTTGCCAGTGAAGACTGAGGCAAAAAAGTCATTGAGTACCTCAGCCCTGTCTCTGTCCCGGGTAACCAATTCTTGCGTTTCCTTCCGGAGAGGGCCCACATTTTCCCTAGTCTTTTTTTTCTCCCTGACGTACTTAAAGAAAGACTTTTTGTTTGTCTTGATATCCCTGGCCAGACTTAGTTCTATCTGGGCTTTAGCTTGTCTAACCCGATCCCTGGCTGTTCGAATGATTCCCCTGTATTCCTCCCAGGCTACCCGCCCCTGTTTCCACTCCCTATAGGCCTCCTTTTTCCTTTAGGTCATGTCCAGGAGCTCCTTATTCATCCATGCAGGCCTCCTGGCTTTTCTGCCTGCCTTCCTCTTCGTAGGGATGCATTGCTCCTGAGCTTGGAGGAGGTGGTCCTTGAATATTAACCAACTTTCCTGGACCCCTCTTCCCTCCAGCGCTTCATCCCACGGCACCATACCAAGCAGGTCCCTCAAGAGGCCAAAGTCAGCTCTCCCAAAGTCTAGGGTCATCAGCCTGCTGCGCACCTTCCTCGCTGCCTCAAGGATTTCGAACTCGACCATTTCATGGTCACTGCAGCCCAGGCTACCCTTGAGTTTGACACTGTCTACCAGCCCCTCCTTGTTGGTAACAACAAGGTCCAGCATAGCTCCTCTCCTCGTTGGCTCCTCAACCACTTGGAGAAGGAAGAAGGACTTCATGATCCAAGTTGTGTCCTCTTCCATGTGTTCAAAATGCTTTGACAAAGTTTCTCTTAGTTATTCCCTTTGTTCACTGCCAGGTTAATGCAGCATTGCCTGTGTATACTGTATGTAAGTCATTCACTCCAGAAACTTTGGTCTGAGTTCTTTACATACTAAGTAGATAACTAAATGCATGACCTGTTTTTTTAGAGGTACTGGGCAGGCACAAGTTCTTTATAAGTGAATAAATAAAGCCACCTTGGGGAGACCCCTACAGCATTTAGAATATCTGACAATCAGGTCAATATTGTTGAAGGTGTATAGGAGTTGAACAGATGAACAAAGTCCTTGGATAAAGATGTCATGCTCAAAATCTATGTGGCCCAAGATGAAAAAGGTGGTAATTTCTGCTTGAGCTTCTGCTGTGAAAAATTACTGTGACAGAAAAACCTCAGGATTTTTCTTTCTGTGAACATACATTACCTCGTGATATTCCAAATAGAAAGACTGATATCAAATTGGGAGCATCAAAAAATTCAATCTGCTTCTACGTTTTTGAATAAGCATATTGATTGGGCTGCTGTTCTCCTTCACTGCCCCAGAAGGCTGTTTCACGTGTTTTTAGAGAGCATGATGATCAGGAAAGGTAACTGTGGCTGAAGATGAGAAATTATTTTCTGTTTGACTTAATTTCTACAGATTAGAAGCTGCCAAAGATGACTATCGTATACGCTGTGAAGAACTAGAAAAGGAAATTGCTGAATTGAGACAACAAACAGAAGAGCTTACTACCTTGGCAGAGGAGGCTCAGTCTTTGAAGGATGAGATAGATGTACTCAGGTAAACTGTGTTCCATTAGCCCTTTTTTAACTATTAACTTTTAATCTATATAATTTGTGTACTTAGTCTTCATTAACTTTTGTTTAAATAATTGTGATATTAAATATAAAAGCTTTCTCAGTGTCAACATTCTTTCAGATCCTCCAGTTAAGTACACAAACCACCACACAATTCTGCTTAAGTAAATTAGTATTATGTATGTATTAGTATTATGTATGTATTAGTATTATGTACCTAATCAATAACTATTAGTAAATTTAGCAGTCCTACACCATCTTATGGTCATAACAAGTCACTCACTGGTCTCTTCAGTATTCTCTACTCACCTTCATCATGCCTTGGTTATCTGTTCTCATCAGGGAACTGGACCATTTCTGTTCCTGGGTTTGCATTATTTGGACTTTAAGTGGAGCTTTTGGTTCATCATATAATGCTAATATGAACAATGTTTGTTACAGCTCTCTTTGTCACTGGATTTTAGCACCCAAAGTTCTCATGACTTGATGATGCTAGGGGTTTATAGGGTAGGGAAACCCCTTTTACTATGGAACATAATCCTTCAGTAGTGGCATCTTGCTGCCATGGGTTACCCAGAACAGTCTAGCAAGGCTTATTTTAATACTGCCTTTTCTAATTCACCAGCAGCTTTCTACCAAGGCTATCTGTCTTTACCTCCTCTGTCTTTAGTAAAAGGAATGAGCCCATCAGGCTGCACAATTCCATAAACTGTGTGGGCAGCATGAGTTCAAAGAGTAAATCTTTGGCCCAGGGAGAGACTCTGCACTTCATGTGGGATTAGGGAGATTTGGCTTGCCCCAATGTCCCATAAATTGACCATCAATTCAATGGAGGATTCTCCAGATTTCATAGGAAATTGAGTCTGTCAATCAGTTGGTTCTAAAATGAAACTGGGGACAGTAATAATAGTGGGGGTGTGGGTGATTGGGAGTGAGGGCTGTCCTGGCAGTGCACCAGATGGATTGAAAAAACTCTGGAATGTTATGAACGGAGCCTGGTGTTTCATTTCTTTTAGAAGTGTCGTGGTTTAACCCCGGCTAGCAACTAGGACCATGCAGTTGCTTGCTCATTTGCCTCCTCCCTCACAAGTAGGGTTGGGAGAAGAGGGAGAAAAAGAGGGGAAAAAAACTCATGGGTTGAGATAAAGACAGTTTAGGAGAACAGTAACAGAAGAAGATTATGATGATGATGATGATGATAATAATAATAATAATAATGGTAAAAGAATATAGTGATATATAAAAAATAAAGTGATACAACACAAGTCGCTCTCACCACCCGATGGTCGGTTGCTGAGTCCGTCCCGAGCAGCGATCGTGCATTCCTGCCCCCTGGCCAACCCCCATTTATATATGGACCATGACATTTATGGTATGGAATATTTCTTTGACCAGCTTGTCCTGTATATGCTCTCTCTCAGCTTCTAAGGGAAGCTGAAAAAATCCTTGACTAACATAAACATTATTTAGTAACAACTAAAACAATGTTATCAATATTATTCTCATACTAAATCCAAAACACAGCAGCTACTAGAAAGAAAATTACCTCTATCCCAGCTGAAACCAGGACAAGAAGGATTCAGGCTCAAAGCTGTTATGGTACTTCCGTGTCATCAAGTATATGCTGCCCAGGAGATAGATCTTTATGATTTTATTCCTAGCTATCGTTAAAACAAATTGAAGGGCAGAAAATTTTATTCTTTACCCTGTAAAATGCAGGACTGAGGATCAATTTAGAATTGAAAGGAAATCGGTGGGAGTGTAGGTGCTTTAACTATTATTTTAAGATTGGAAGCAGATAAGAAGGCTGTATTAGGAAGAGTGATAGTGTCTAAAAGTACCTTCATCAGCAACTCTTTGAGCTGACAAATAGTTATGGGAGGGAAAAAGACAATCTAAAAGTGAAAACATTAGTAATAGGAGCATATGAGTGCTTTCTTGTTCTCCCCATGATGTCTCAGAATGTCTTCTGCATTAAGGCAAAATACTGGGGAAGCTTCAGGACTTTTCATTTTGTTAGTTTTCAGAGTACAAATTTGATACAAATCTGTCCCTCCAGGCATTCTTCTGATAAAGTAGCCAAGTTAGAAAGCCAGGTAGAGTCATACAAAAAGAAATTGGAAGATCTGGGTGATTTGCGCCGGCAAGTGAAACTCTTAGAAGAGAAGAATACAATGTACATGCAAAATACTGTGAGCCTGGAAGAAGAACTAAGGAAGGCCAACGCAGCACGCAGTCAGCTGGAAACATACAAGAGACAGGTGAGAACAGACATCATCGATGCAACAGTTCTCTGTATTGTTCAACACTTTCCCTTCTAACGTGGCTAATACCTCAAAGTAAAAAAGAAATTATGAACAAACAGCTCCTTGTGTTTAGAAGACTTCAATGTTTTGTAGGTACTACCTTTGCCTCCTTTCCTGCAATTCTTATCATTATTTCAAGTTTACATCAGTTTGCCAATAAGCAGTATTTCTTACTTTTAAAAAATCAACAGATGTTAAGGTTTTTTTCTCAAATTATTCCTAATTTGTATTTGGTAGTCAGGCTTGAATTAGAGCCTCTTTTTTCAGAAAAAAGTATCCACTTTTCACTTACAAATTTCCAGCAGTGAGGAATGGACCGCAGCTAAGGTAAGTTATTCCTGTGGTTAAGTAACTCTTTTGTTTTTAAGGTTCTAGTTCATCTGATACGCCTGAATTTGTCCAGTTATGAAGAGAGAAGGTCCCATATCATCCCTGTTGTTTATACACACCCAGCTGGGTACAAAATGTGTCACCAGCACACTCTCTGGAGTGAAAGGCCTCCTGCTTTTCAAAGTGCCATGTGATCCTATTTCTGTAAAGGTGGAAGATCAGCTTAATCTTCTCTCTGCTTCTATGCTACATTGACATGACATCATTCTTGTTACAGGGCCAGACAGAGTGTGGTTTGTTAGAGTAGTAGTGCCTGCTCTGTATTTCTGCCTGCTCATAGCCTTGAATGGTCGTGGCACAGAGGTCCCAATTTATCATCTTATGGCAGAATACAAATACAGAAACAACCACTAACAACATTGCAAGTACAGAAGCAATGTGTAGCCCTAAGACTTGATAGCTTTTTCCATGCACCTTAGTTATTAAGACAACTAGCTTCAGCCTCTGTGGGGTAATTGTAAACACAGTCCAAATGATTCCACCAGAAAAAAAGAACTTGGACAAGAAAAATGCTGAAATAACAGACAATCAAAGGGAAATGTAAATGTAGAAAGCAATGGCCTTTTTTTCGTACAGGAGTAGTATCATGTTTACTGGCAACAAATATTTCGCTCCACTGAACAGCTAAACATGTGATATAGTTGTGTAACCTCGACATCTGCATCTGATCATTCTTCTTTCACCAACAATAAGAATTTTTGGAAAGGGCAGACCCATCATTTGTGCTGCAAAAGGACTCCTGCTTTTCTTCATCATTCATTGTGTTTTATGGGTAGGATTTAATGCCTGAGGAGCTGTTCCTGTACAGCTCCTCTACAATACAAAACTATTTCACTGACTGAGACTGGAATAAAGCTCAGTTGTCTCATGATGGATATGAGTTTTCTTCACCTAATTACAGTGCCTCAAAATGAACACACAGTGTGTTTGCCTTCAGTGTCTGTGAGGCTAGGCTTCTTTTGAGACCTGCCTGCGAATCATAAGCTGTCACAAAATTAATTTCTGGGAATACTAAATTGTGCTATAAGAATTAAGCCAGGTATAAGGATTCTGATGTTATGTCACTGCTGAGCACTAGTGTGCCCCTGTAGAGGAATGTGTCTTGTCTGATGTGTGAAGGATCCAACCCCACTCATGATGGTGCTATCAGAGGAGTTGTTTCTTTGGCTTAGAAGCTCTGTACTCTGCAGATGAAAGTGCTTGGTTCAAACTCCTATAGTGATCTGCAAGGAAATTGCATCTTCACCCCACCCAGCAGTTTCTGTGAGATGAGGTTAGTGGTGAGAGATGTAATAGCATTTATTTATTTAAGAAGTTTTGTTCACTTTTCTGAAAGCAAGCACAAGCATTTTCTAAGAAACTTTTTGTTGTAGCATGAAGAATTGAAATGTGAAGATTCCAGGATTATTTTTTGTAATTTTAATTCAGCCCCTTTGTGCATGTGCATTCTGATATATTTTTAACAGTATGTCTTGATTTTCTTTGCTGCAAGATTCCTGCTCTACTCATTCCACACGTCAGATAATGCTCAGTAAATGTGATGGCAGTTCATTATTTTTTTAATCTTCTGCATTACCATGTAGCTGTATATCTTTCTATACACTCCCAAGTCCTGATTCAAGACAATTTATTTCCTGCTGTGTTTTCCTACATACCATTACCATAGCATGAGTGATTACAAACATTAATGCATTTGTTTCCATCTGAGGTGAAAATATACCTATTTTGCAAGTGGTGGAACAATCACAGGTGAAGGCCTGCATTTTATTTTTATACTTGCAGTTATTCTGGTAGCCCCAGTGATAGATGTCACATCTGAGAAATGAAATATTTTCATGTCTAACATTTTGATTTATTTATTTTTTCTGACAATCTCAGAAATGGCAGGCCTGTGCTTTTTTGCAGCCTTTAATTTAAGAACAAGAAGAGCAAGGTCCTTCTCTGAGTCTTAAGACCATGCAGATTTTTAGGCCTGGTAGTTATTTTGCTATCGCTGTGCACATTGAAAATAAAAGGTAATTAGAAGCATTAGACAGTCTTAATGTAGGTATGGCTACCACTTTGCTTCAGAATTTAAGTTAATCACTTTCTCTGTAATCTAAAAGCCATGAAAAAGCCTTCTTATGAATTGCTTCAGAAGCAGCTGTACATCTTTAGCTGAGTCTTCATTCAGCTTTTGTGCTTGCAGGTCAGTCTTTATTCAGCTTACTTGCTTCCAAGCTCTCTGCATTACTAATGTTCTGGGAATGAGCCTTTGCTAGTAAAGGCTGAGAGTTTTGAAAAGGCAAGACTCCACTGATTTGCCTGCTGTTCACTGATCGTTTCTGCTCAGTTTTCAGATTTCTGCTCATTTAATTTTAAAAACTCTTTACTGATCTGTAGTGAAAAGTATACATACGACTTTATTAGCAATGTTTGCTTCTGAAATAAAGGAAACTGTGAGCCTGTGGCTGAATCATTATATTAGTGTATTAAAAATGATTAGGAAAATCTCAGGTTAAGAAATGTTACCTGACTGAACTAACTTGTGGTTGAATTCTGAGTGAGGCTTTTGAAGTAGAGTTAACAAAAGGTGTAGATAATTTGCTTTCTTCAGAATTTTTTCTTTTTCCTAGGCTTCTCAGAATGCAGGAAGAATTTTTCTACTTTTCCTAAGCTCTTTGAGCCATAGAACTATATACCTTTTTCCTGCAAACCACGCTTGGTTTAAGATGTACTGAAAATACTTCACAGTTTTTGCTTCTTTTGCTTGTGCTGAGACCTAATATTTGAATGCTGTTCATTTTGCTGAAACACAGAACAACTGATGAAAGCAGTTTTTAGTATGTCCTATAGGTAACTATTTCACTTGTTTACAACATGACTCATGGTGCATGGTAATTGGCTACTTTGTCTTGTGTATTTTGTTTTAATATTTGCAGACAAATTATTGATTCTTGTTCTCACAGGCAGTTGAACTACAAAACAGGTTATCTGAAGAATCCAAGAAAGCTGATAAATTAGATTATGAATGCAAACGACTGAAAGAAAAAGTAGACAGCCTCCAAAAAGAAAAAGATGTAAGTGCCAAGGTGTTATTTTTTGGTAGTAGCGATAGCAACTTTTTGTCCTTTATAACACAGAGATATGGTAATTATAGTTAGCCATTTACAGCAAGCTTTTTAAATTAGGAAGTCTTTTTTTCACTTAAAATTTTCTAATGTTTGTGTACAAGATCCTTTTTAAACCTAAGAACTGTACAGCATGGAATAAAGTGACTGTACAAAAACACATGCAACCCATTTTTAAGAGGAAAAGCCTTCATATTTGGGATCTGAAGTTGTTTCTTGACCATTTACCATGAGAAGTTTAATAAACACCCAGGGTAATTGTAATGTGTTCTGAAAAACTATTTAAAGTAAGGATTCTGCAGTATCATCCTAGAACTAAACTCCTGTTGCATTTTGTCTAAAGCATTCTTTGAGGTACCATCAGTATGCTTCTCTTCATGGAGTCATGACTCAGTACTGCAGCAAGAAGCTTAGGAGTCATGTAGGGGGATGTGTCCTTTGTGGCAATCTCGCCTTTTATGACAGCTCCTTATTGATCTCTTGTACTGCCAACATGGAACACAGAGCGTGGATACCAGTCTATTCCCTTCCTTGCTGTCATTGGCTCCTAGTGATTCTGAAATTAATTGCTCCATCCTCTCTTGCCAAGACTGATCCTTTAGACTTCTCTTGCTCGCTATTGTTTCCCACCAGTTTATTTCGACTTGTTTGTTAGGAATGTATACACAGGTGCCTCAAACTACCTCAAACCAAGGCCTGCACTTTGAGTTAGCAATTTCTTAGGCTTGTTTTAAGTATAAGTCCATCTATCTGTCAGTCAGAATCTCTGTAGGTTTTTCCCTCACTTGTCATATCTCCTGTCCAATTCTTTCCAAGATTTCCATCCCCTGCACTTGAATAGCATTTGAACTGAAAGTTTGCAGCTATTTTTGGTTCATAGGTCTTTGATTTTAATATCTTATTAAATTTTCAAACTATTGTGGACACTTGTCCTTGGTATCGCTTCCATCTGCCCTTCAAGTTCAGATTGGAATGCCCATAGTAAATGTATTTGTACTGTGCTTTGACTTTCTTTCCTGCTCTTTATTTAAAGTTTGTTTTTCCAGTTTTGTTGTGTTTGACAGTGGTAAGGTTGTGTCTGTGGCTTACCCATTGCTTGGTGGACCATTTCATCTTGCACAAAGGATCTGAATTGCAGGCCACTGTCATATAGTTTTCTGTTTTACTCCCTGGCAAGTAGCATTTTTTGGGGTGGATGTTGTTTCTTAGTACATTCATTTGAATGGATACATACCTCTGAGAAGCAGATTACAGATGAAGTCTCTCAACATTTGAATTAGTGATTCACTATCTGTGTTACCTACTCTTTCTGTTCCCTTTTGTCACATATGTATCAGTAAGGTTGCCCACCACGGGTCACAAGCTCCCTAGCGGTATCTTGTCATTTATGCTTTAGAAACAGTTACTGAAATTGATTTTGTCTTTATGTTCTGGCAAAGTGTGGTAGCATGTTTGATATCTTCAGCTATGTAGCTTGGAATTTTACCTCTGTGGTGTGTTGTATGATAAGCACTAAGATAATTTGATGAGTTGACTTTGTCTGCAGTGTACAAATGAAGCCCTAGAGCTTCTTCTATTCATTAAAATAGTCTGGCATTTGTTTAATCAGCTTGGTGTTTTCTGACTGATGGTAGCAGGCTGCACAATCCTTGCTTTCAGCAGTTGAGTTTGAGCACTCCTCTGTGTGGCTGTTCTTCTATAGTATTTATGGTGAAAAAAGTTTTTCACCTGTGGTATTTTTGAAATGACTTTCAGTGCTAACAGAATGTACACTTTGTTCAGATTGTTCTGACAGTTGCACCAGAGTTCACCTTGCAGGATTCAGAAATACAGCAGAAGCCTCTGTCACACTTCACCAAAATGTTCTTTGCCAAAGTGATTCCATGTCCTGGATCCATTTGGGCTGAAATATAAAATATATCTGAATCAAACTGTTAATAGGATGAAATGCAAGGAGCTGTCAGCTAACACAATTCCATATCTAGACACAGCCGAGGTCTGTCCCAGAACTTTTAGTAATGCTGGACATGTCTGATTTTGGATTAAACTACAACTTGGATCTTTACATAGTTGCCATTTTCTCCTTTCATTTTTGAATCTTGGCAGCCTTCTGGAAACAAACTTGATGCTACCTGTAGATTCTCATTTTTTGCCAAAAGAGGCTTGTGCCAAATTGGGAGAGTATTTGCCTGATGCTACTGAAGAGCCCATCTGTCTAGATCCCAAGGTGGTCCAGTCCTGTTCTTCAGTTCTCTTTGGATTGAGCCTCAAGCATGCATAGCTAAGATGCTGGTGAATGGCAAGACCAGTTGACACACAGGATGAAGGGCATATGGAAATGCTGCTCACACTTTCAGTGTTGAAAGGCAAACAAAGTGAAGTTAATGCAGTTTGTTTGTTATGTTGACTGTGTACTCAACTGCTTTTTATTTCACTCCTGGCTGGTTTCTTGGTGAGGGAAAAGTCTACGGTCTCTTAATTCACTTCCCTTTCCCTTGGAATCAGCCCCAATGAGGGGGAAAAGAAGGATGGCTGAGTGGGTGGCCCCAGTGCATGCTCTTTATTACCTGGTACAAGAACTTTGTGTCACTAATCTCTTGATTTTGTAAGCTTATACCCTGATAATTTTATCCCCCTAAGTGTAATACAGAGCAGCAACCCTTCTCAGAAAAACCACTATTCATATCATATATATAATATTTATATTTATTCTGTTACGAAATAGAGTGAGATGCCTTAATTTGAAAATAATCTCTAGAGTTGCATTGAATTCTTTTTAAAGTGTTGAATGCTGTGCCTTTTGCGACTTGTGTACTGTTAAAGATGGATTTGTAGTGCCAAGACTGATACTCATTCTCTTTCCAATTATTCAGAGATTAAGAACAGAAAGGGATTCTTTGAAAGAAACTATTGAAGAGCTCAGATGCGTACAAGCTCAGGAGGGTCAACTCACCACTACAGGTAAAGGACAAATAAGGAGATTAGATGCGTCTTTTCTAAAGTTTACAGGACTTCTCCAAAGAGTGTTGAATGCACTTTTATTTAGCACAGAATAAATTTAAGCTCCTCTAAGATCAACAGCGAAAAGCTCCTTCAACTATTCATAACTTAGTAAGCATTTGAAAACTTCAAATGTTATTTCAGCCAATCAGGAATTCTAGTCTCCTCCCTGGTGTGATATTTTTATAATGTATTTGAGATTTCTGTGTAGTTACATAGTTTTCTTTAGAGAGATACTGTTTTCTCATGTGTCTGTGATGTTTCATGTGTTGCAATTTATTTGTATGTGTAATGTTGCACAGCTTTGTAGTTCTTAGATAAGCTAATGAGCAGAAAATACACCACAAAATCACTTCATCCAAATGGATGAAGACAGAAATAATGATTATTCTCCAAATGAAAGTGTGCTTGTCTGTCTTGCTGTAGCCTGACTTTGTGTCATGTTCCATTGTCTAGCATTACTCTAAAGTTGTAAACTTCTAGAACAGTATTTACTTCTGATCTTTTAAAGATAAAAGTTACTGGTCTGCTTGCTAAATTTCTTACTTTTCCTAACCCAGGATTGATGCCTCTGGGAAGACAAGAGCCTTCAGACAGTTTAGCAGCAGAAATTGTTACTCCTGAAATAAAGTAAGCTAATGTGTGCTTTGTTTTACTAACCTTTACAATGTACCCATAGATGATTAGTTAGTTTTCAGTGTCAGAAAGTTTCTACAATTAATGTGTGGGTTTTTTTCTCTCCTTTTGGATTTCTGCACAACAGGAGCTGTTGTACTTAAGACAAAATTCAGTTGACCTCTCGAGTTTGTGGAAAAAAAGGGAAAACAAAAAACCCCTTTATCCTCACATCATGGCTCCTCTTTTCCTATAGAGAGTTCATATAACTGCAGCTTATATGTGTATTAACAGAGAAGAATAATTGTAACAAAAGTGTGGTGTTGTACAAGGAAAAAATGACTAAAATTGTTAGAGGAAGAGTAGATTAATTTATAATATCTATATTAATTTATATTTTGTATATTATTTTATATATAATTATAAAAAATCCATTTTGTATCATGGCAAATGTTTACAGTCTATTAAAAGGAAGAACAGCACTGGCAGAGCTGAAAATCATTATATCTTAAGATGTTGCAGGCCATGTTCAGCTTTGCCAGTATACTAGTTTTTAAGACAGTCACATCTCAGAAATCTGTTAGCTCTTCAGGACATCTTTTCTTTTATCTCTACCAATACTGATACAATATTTTAACATCTGGAAAGCTCAATATGGGTCAAAACATATCATTTAGTAGTAAAATATCTTTCTAGAAAGCTAATAATAGAAAATATTTTTTTTTCTTCTAGCCGTGCTGCTGCACCTTACTAGAAGAGCAATTGGTTTTAGTTTTGTTCAGAAAAAACAAAGAGAAGAAAAACATTTTGAGGCAGTGATAGTGAAGGATTACTGCATAATCCTTCCACATGGTTGCATGACAGAGGACAGGACCCTAAATGCAATCAATATTCAAGCATAGCCTGTGGTTTCACTGGCTTTTCATCTTTGGCTCATGAAGATGTATGCTTGTATAAGATCCAGAATTCATCTATGCAGACTGTTTGCAGCTGCTAAACTTGGCCTCCATGCCTACATGATAGAGGTGAACAGTAGCAGCAGCTGCTGTAGGACTGGAACTTCCAGATCTGGACGTCTGGGCTGCTGCTTCTGCTGATGAAGGGGGAAGACTGTGCAAGGCAGCCCACCCATAGGAGTAGCTACTACTGCTTTCTTATTCCTTCTGTGGGGACAGAGCATGGGTCTGTGCTCAAGCACCTTTCTCCATTTCATAGAGAAGACCTGCAGACCAAATGGAAGAGTTTTGAGAGGCAGGTTCAGTCTGTGGCTGGTTGGTTACACCTGAGGAAATCAACAAGTTAAATGATATGAGGAGTTAGCAGGGCTCATTGAAAGAGCATTAAACTAGATTTGAAGGGGGAAGGGATAAAACCAGGCTTATTAGAAATAAGCCTGGGAGTGGCATGCTAATGTTTGAGGGACAGTGTGCTAGCAAAGTCCTTCAGTCTGCTCCACATTGAGCACATTTTAAATGTTGCTGTGCTAATGCATGCAGCACCTTTGCCATCTCAGTGGAGGTGGGGGATGGAGATGCACACGGCAGCAAAGATGTAAGAGTTGATGCATTAGAAACCACAGAAACACCTGAGAACAGTTACACAGGGACTAGGGCTTCTCCCCCCAAAAGATGGCAGGATCAGTAGCCCAGCTGAAGTGCATCTACACCAATGCATGCAGCATGGGCAACAAACAGGAGGAGCTGAAAGCCATTGTGGAGCTGGAAAACTATGATATAGTCGCAATCACAGAAACATGGCGAGGTGGCTCACACAACCAGGGAGCTGCAATGGATGTTCCAGTTTAAAACCGTTATGCCTCATCCTATCACGACACTCCCTGATGAAGAGTCCCTCCCCATCTTTCCTGTAGGCTCCCTTTAAGTACTGGAAGGCCGCTATAAGATCTCTATAAGGTCCAGAGAAGAGCAATGAAGCTGGTGAGGGATGTGGAGAACAAGTCTTATGAGGAGCAGCTGAGAGAACAGGAGTTGTTTAGCCTGGAGAAAAGGAGGCTGAGGGGAGACCTTATCACTCTCTATAACTACCTGAAAGGAGGTTGTAGTGAGGTGGGTGTTGGTCTCTTTTCCCAAGTAAGAAGTGATAGTACGAGAGGAAAAGGCCTCAAGTTGCGCTAGGGGAGGTATAGATCTGGTATTGGGAAAAAATTCTTCACCAAAAGGGTTATCAAGCACTGGAACAGGCTGCCCAGAGAAGTGGTTGAGTCACCATCTGTCACAGAGGCTCACAAAATCAAATTTAGACAGGTGATAAACTCAAAAGAAACTTTATTCTAACCAAAAACTGTTTAGCAGAGAAGCAACTGGCAATGAGGTATTATCAAAATCGTTTAACACTCCAACAACATCAGTAAACCACAGGTTCAGAATGTACGAGGCATTAATACTGCATGACTGACTAAAGAAATGATTCAAAAATGTGCATCATCACTTAACTATTACATGACCGCTCTCAACCTATATACGAGATGAACTATAGGTGGCGTCCCAATCGACAGGGAGAGTGTCTGACTGCAGACCTGCTGCTTAGGAGGATAACAACTTAAACTTGCCCTCCAGCAGGCTCCATTTATATCCTGATTGAATATCATATGTGGTCATATGCCACCTCTTATTGGTTGAGAGCCACAACTTCCTCACCTTTTGACCAAATGTGACTGAAGTGCATTTGTGTAGGCCACCACCATATGGCTGTGACAAAAGTTGTGATGGGAAGTTTTGATGGGCTTTTGTCAGGTCTTTGTTACATACAAGAGCTGTGAGAGGGAAGTTTTGGTGGGTTTTTGTCAGGTTTTTGTTAGGTCTTTGTCAGGGCAGGTGCATCTGCTGCACTATCCCTGGAGGTATTTAAGACACCTGGAGACTGATGTGTAGGGACATGGTTTAGCGATGGACTTGGTAGTGTTAGGTTAATGGTTGGACTCGATGATCTTCAGGGTCTTTTCCAGCCTAAATGATTCTATGATTCTCTGAAAACATACCAACAGGGTAGAAGTGACTTGCCCAAGTTCAGGCAGTAGTTCAGTGACAGCTGAGACTACAGCCTCCCTTAACACTTGGCAGCAAGCTTTACTTTCTCCACATTCTACCTATAAATCTGTCCACTTGTCCACTGAGATGTAATAGGGGCACTGAGGCAAATTCCTTGTGTTGTGCTTTCTACAATTACACCTCCTTTATTCAGGTTTGTTTAATGAGGGCGTTTGAAGACATGATTGTTGTTTCAGCTGTCTCCCTTATATAGGTGAAGATGATCTTTACATTATATTTACACCTCCTGGGGCAAACTGTTTTCTTCTTTATAGAGATTGGCATACTTTTTTTGACAAAATTGTATTTTATGTTTTTAGGGAGAAACTCATTCGCCTTCAGCATGAGAACAAGATGTTAAAGTTGAACCAAGAAGGTTCTGACAATGAAAAGATCGCCTTGTTGCAGAGCCTTCTTGATGATGCAAACTTACGGAAGAATGAATTGGAGACAGAAAACAGGTAAGAAGTTTTGTTCTCTGTTTCAATTGACTTTCTAACAATGCCGTATGCTTTTGACTGTACTGTGTCCCGTACTGGCCTCCCCAGTACAAGACAGACATGGACTTACTGGAGTCAGTCCAGTGAAATGACACAAAGATGTAATCACAGGACTGCAGCATCTTTCATATAAGGAGAATCTGAGGGAGCTAAACTCTTCTCCGTGATGCCCAGTAACAGAGCAAGAGGCAGTAGACAGAAATTAAAACATATTAAATTTCACCTCTATGTAAAAACATGCTTTTTTTTTTACTGGGAGGGTTGCTGAACACTGTAATATGTTGCCCAGAGAGGTTGTCTCTGTCTTTGAAGCTATTTAAAACCCAACAGGATGTGTTCCTGGGCAACCTGCTCCAGCTGACCCTGCTAGATTAAGCCAATCAGCATACAGACATACATGGGACCAGAGAGCGCGTATCTGAGCATGCTAAGGTAGCTGGCTGATATTGTTATGAGGCTGCTCTCTATCTAAGCTTTGAATCTGCTCTCTGTCTAATCTTCCCCAATCTTCCCCTTTGATTGGGGAAGGTTCCTGAAGCCTGGGAAAAGGTAAATACTGCACTCATCTTCAAGAATGGCAAGAAAAAGAGTCCAGAGAACTACAGAGACTGGTCAGACACAGCTCATTTTCTGGGAATTTCAAAAAGCAAGTCCATCTGGAATGTGTTTCCAGCCACGTGAGGGACAAGAAAGTAGTTGGGAAAGGTGATCATGAATTTGTTCAGGGCAAATCTTACCTAACTAATCCAATTTTCTTGACAATGAGATGACTGCCTATGTGAAGAAAGGTGAAACAGTGAATGGATGGTACTTACTTTTAGAAGAGCCTTTGGCATGGTCTCCGATGGTATCCTTATGCTCGGAATTGTTAGATACAGACTGAATAAGTGGACAGTAAAGTGAGTGGAAAATTGGTTGGGCAGCTGGGCCTAGAGTGTTATCATCGGTGCTACAAAATACAACTGGCAACCAGTTCCTCAGGCATGAATACCAGGACCGATAAAGGTTCATCACCTTTATTAACAACTTGACTGATGTTAGGGACTGTACTCTCAGCAAGTTTGAGCATGGTACCAGATTGAGGGGAGTGACTGATATGCTGAAATGGAGAGCTGTTATTCAGAGGAGCTCAGCAGTCCGGAAAAATGAGCTGATGGGAGCCATGTCCTTGGCTGGGAGGAGCCTGGCAATGGTGGCTGGGACCAGTGAGCTGGGGAGCAGCTCTGCTGCAAAAGCTGTGGGGTTCCAGTGGGCAGCAAAGGAGGATGTGTCAGCTGAGGACCTTGCAGCTGACTGTGACCTGGGCTGTCCTCAGCAGGGTGCAGGCAGTCAGTCTGGGAAAATGGTCATTCACCTCTCATGAGTACTTATGAGATTGCATCTGGACATAGCATACAATTTTGGATTCCTCAGTACAAGAAAGACATGGATGTACAGGAGTGCAGCAGAATACTGCGAAGGTGAGGGATGTTGGAGCATATGATATTTGGGATAAGACTTAGAACTGTGTTTGTTCAGGCCAAAGAAAAGGTGTTCTAGAGGAGATAATGCCGTGATCTACATCTACCCGATGGGAAGGTGTCAGGAAGACAGGGCTGGACTCTTCTCAGAGATTGACAAGATGCAACAGACGCAATACGGAGTATGGGTCTGAGCTCTAGAAGAGAGACCCAAAGAGATTGTCAGACCTCCATCCTTAAAGGTGTCCAAAGCTGGACTGAACATGGTTCCCAGCAATCTGCTGTAAGTGCCCCTGCTTTAAGGATGAGGTTGGATTTAGACAATCTCTAGAGATCCCTTCCAACCAACAGGTTTATAGAATTCTGTGACTGTGTAAAAGCAGTAAGCTAGCAGCTCTCACACAGTAAAACTGACTGTTAGAAACTCTTGTTTCATGTATATAGAAATGATTTCTTAATACATACACTTATGTTGTCTTAGAAGAGTATCAGAGTGTTCTGGATGACTACAGGCTATAATCTCTGGGACTGCTGCATGCTCTAACTACTGTTGTAAATTTTCTGTGAATGAAATGCAGTATCTCTTGTGTAGATGACCTGAGAACACTGGACACTAAAAATCTCAGGCTTCCTTTTGCAGTTGTTTGGGTTTTTTCTGAAAAACAAAATACTGTCTCTTTCCTAGATTGGTAAATCAGAGACTTCTAGAAGTGCAGTCCCAGGTTGAAGAACTACAAAAATCTTTGCAGGATCAAGGTTCAAAAGCTGAAGATGTAAGTAGAAATGTGCATCAAACTTACATTCAAGTAGTTACCATTTTTGAAACTCTTGCCTTTTTTAAAAAAAAATATGTAAAAGAAATATGCAAATAGAGATTTCTGATAGTTTTCCATATTTACTCATATGGTGTTGTCACTAAATTGTGCTTCTGTAAGACATAGTAAGACATTTGTCTAGAAAAGAAAACCATTCTATGTAGAGAAGGTGTTAAATGTGTTTTATTTGATTAATTGTGTCTGTTCTGATAGTAAACAGTGTTAGAATTATTTAATTAGAATAGAGAGTTTTGCAAGGAATTAAGGAAATGTTAATTCTCCATGTCTTAATAAAGTATCTGAAGTTATTTTTTGTTTAGTTTTCATAATGAAAGTTAAGGCCTTTCCTGACAGTGGAAGATTTGTAATTGGGGATGTACATGTATCTCATAATGCAAGAAGCCAGGCAGGCCCCAATTAAAAAAAAAAGTCAAATAATTAGGCCCTCATCATAATGCAGCATTTTCTGTTTCTGTATACGGAGTTAACTTTATTTTTAATGTAAGAATACACATTGTGGCAGAGTTAGTGTGGAAAACAACTTTCAGTCTTCCACTCAAAAATTGTGTTTGCCATCTCCTGTATTTGAGAGAAGAAGCTCTAGAACTTTCTTGAAAGCAGTGATTTGCTGGACTGTATGTGAACAGTGTATGCTCACAATCTCAGTGTATTGTGTTGCTAATTGGCAAAAAGTTGTAATGTGTTGCTTTCTATTTTTGTGGATTTGTTTTAACTAATTTATATAAAAGAGTAAAAGTTTTTATGAGCTGCTTATTTTCATTTCAGTGTGTTTAATTTAGCTTATCCTCTTAATTTTCAGTATATGAAAGTAAAATACTTAATCAGGTTCAAATAAGATTGTTTTCCTAAGTAAATTCGAATGCATTTTAGAATGCATTTTAAAATAGGTCCATACTATTACGTGATTCTGAGATATTCTTTGTTGTCTTGGTTATTGGCCAAAATCAGATTTTTCTGGGTGAACAAGTGAACAATATGAAAAAATTATTCTCAGATACTGAGTATTGTAAATCATCCCTGTACAACTGAATTTATTTACTTCAACTTTAGTTGTGTTCCTTTTTGAGGCTCTCGCTTGGACAGTAATTTAGGACATTTCTGCAGCTCACTTACAGGACTGGTTGCAGCCTGTGTAGGCATTATCTGAGATGATTCTGTTAACAGCAAATCACCACCGTCACAACGCCACGGTACGGCCTGCTGTGTGTACCAGGCAGCCCTTGTCAAATCAGAACTGGCAAGTTCATGATGCAGTTGCTGCATTCCTGGCTTCTGTGTAGGTCTGCCCATGCCAGTGGTGATTTATAGGCACTAATCCCATGAGATGTTTTGCTGAGCCCAGTGTGTAGGATTTAATTTACTCTTTTAAAGACACGAAAGAAAAAATGTAGACTCAGAGAAGTATTGAGGCTGCAAGAACCTCTGAAGGTGTGGACACCTCATCCAGTCTCCCACACAAAGCATAGCAAACTTAAAAGTTAAACCCAGCTGCTTAAGTAGATGGAAGTTGTGCTGGGACCACCTGAATTATCCTGAAGATATACTTTCAAAAAGACTGATTCTTCAGAAGCATGAGAAAAAGGATAAGGACAGACATGGCATACAGTTCATTGGTGCATCATTTTCAGCATGTTTCCTCTGTTTTTCACTACTTTTCTGCAACAATGTACTGGAATCTATATTTTTGTGTGCTTATACTGTAACTATGCTCCACCCAGAAAACCGAAGATCCCTTTTGTATTCCGTCCAGACATGTATGATGAGGGCTTGGGGTGGTTTTTGGTTTTAGTTTTGTTTGTATTCAAAGTTGAAGTAATGTTTAGGCTTGCCCAAAAAGTGGTAAAAGCGCTATCCTAACCCAGGCAAGTGTCATTGCAATGGTACATGCTGTTTGCCAAGGTCCACATGGGGAAGCAGTTTTGATTTTGTACTGAAGTGCACTGGAAGACAGATGTTAGGAAAATATCAGTGCCATTAGGCCTGTAATGGGCACTGACACATCTTGTTGGGATGCATGATTAGTCCATCCTGGCTGTTGACTTGCTAGCAGGGGTAAGGCCTCCTTACTCTGGTCTTCCAGACTACAGAATCAACTCAGACATGCCTGGTGTGATCAGAATAGCAGGTTTGATCTATTGTCCTCCAGAATGCAGTGGTCATGTGTAGGTCTGCTCAACAGGTACTCTGAGCAGCTTTGACTATGTCATTTGCATGCCTTTTATCACTCTCTTCTATCATCCTTGTTCTCCCTTTCTCTGCCCTAATCCCTCCCTATGTAAGCAACCTGCCTTTAGATACTTCTACCCCACTGAACCTAGTCTTGCGAAATCCATACCACATCTGGTGTTTCTCATACTGTTAAATACACAATCTTGGCCTTATATGCTGTTACTGATGCCTGCTGTTACTAAGTACTCCTGACTTGACACCTCCCTAAAAGGTCTCTGTTACCTGTTCAGTTACCTCTGAAGTTCAGCTGCTTTGCTTATTTGGTGAAACACTGGAACAGGTTGCCCAAAGAAGTGGTAGATGCCCCATCCCTGGAAACATTCAAGGTCAGGATGGATGAGGCTCTGAGCAATCTGATCTAGTTAAAGATGCTCCTCTCCTGCTCATTGCAGGAGGGATGGGACTTGATGACCTTTAAAGGTCCCTTCCAACCCAAACTATTCTGATTCTATGAATACTCTTAGCATCTGACCACCCCTCATGGTGCTGTTTATAACTTTTATCATCATCTTTGCCCTCAAAAAGTGGACAGACCTGTTCTTATGACTTATTTAAGCATGAAATAAATTTTTAGCAAAAAGGCTTTATTTCTGTAGGGGTTTTTTTTGATTTAAAAGAAAAGCAGCAACTAAATACTGGGGAGGATACCGGTTTTCTAAAACCACACCATAGTAAGTATTTTTTTCTGGTGTTTTGTAAGTGGAACTTGTTAGCAGTGGGATGAAAAAGCAAAATAGCAAGTGTGCATTTCCTTATTTTTACAGTTTTGTTATAGAAATGTTCTTCTATTGTGAACAGATAAAACATTTGAATTAAGTTAAATTTAAAACTAGCTCAAAATTAGAAAAAGCACTTTTTTTTTTTAATTGGGATTTTTTATAAGAGACTGGTCTTCCTATGAGAGAACAACAGTTATAGTGCTTACTTCTTAGGAGCAGAAAATTTGGATATATGGCTTTGAAACTGTCTGAGACTTCAAAAAAAAAAAAGTAATGTTTGGCCATTTGTAGCATAATTTATTTGAATTTACCTGCCTTGCTACAAGTATATACAGGATCTTTGGGTGGCTGGAATCACACATTTTACATTTTATTCTTTTTCCTAATCTCATGTATCAGGTAAATTACTCTGGGTAAACTCAGTCCTGCTTCTTTTAATTGTGTGTGCTGTTTATTGTTGTTAGTTTCTTACTTGTGAGACATCCCTGTCTAGATGGGAGAGGTGTTACTCCCACAACAATGCTGGTACTATGCAAATAATATATATGAAAATATACCAGTGGAATCAATGTTGACAAGTAGTTTTGTCTGTTCCAAGTGCAATACAAGGATTGCAAAAGAAAAGCTGAGTTCATTTTTTATTTTCTTACCTTAGGAAAATGGGCACTGTTGGCAACTTTTCCCTTTCTTGTCTAAACCGACCAATAGTCTCCTAAATGATCAGACATAAGTGATGGTGCCAGTTCAAACACTTTGTGACCAACAAAGATGCATACAAACATTAATTGTTACAAAAAAGATGGTGTTACTGCAGTTGTTCAGAGGACTGGAAAAGTAAAAAGCCTAATGGTCAAAACCTGCAGATCTTTAGCTGCTACAAATTTCTGACTCTGAAGTCAGTGAAGTCATGGTGGCTTGTTTTGACATGGTCCCCTGTTTCTTATAGTGCAATAAGGAGATCCAACTTTGAAATAATGAAAAAGCATGACCCAGGAGCATGATCAAAGACATTATTTCGAAGTATTTACACTGTAACAAAGCTAAAAGCTTTTTTGCGTGCACATGGTAATTGCCTCTGTTGGCCAGGTGTCTAAACCTATGTTGAAAGGCCATTGGAGAAAAACCAATGAAGTAATTTTGTTGATGATTTTATCTTTCATTTTCATGGCGTTCTGGACCATCAGTCATATGCTAGACCTCCAATGTGATTGGGACTGGATAAATGCAAACCAAAAAGGCAGTTTCTGATTTAAATATTCTACAGTTGTCTTGTTTTCAATCAGTGTGGCAATAACACAATTCAGAATCACTGCACAAAAACACATGCATCTCTTAATTTTGTTTGTAGCCCAGTAGACTGAATATTTTCTCCTGTTTTGTTAATTGTATGATTTTTGTTTTAAAATTACTTTAAGTAGCAAGTGCTCTGCTTTGAAACTCTGGTTTAAACACAATGATTTATAAATGTGCTTCTTTACTATTTTTATATTTTTGGTTTTAGTGATACGTTTTAGAAAATTTTACAGGATGAAACTGCTGATGAGACCAAAGGAGAAAAATGCGCATGTGTGGAAAAAATGCATAGCTTTAACTTTTTCTGTTCATGACTTTCTAAATAGTTTCTTCTGTTGGCTGCTGTTTTGCTTTATACTAATGTCATCTCTGTTTCTTGGCATGGGCTTCTGCTCAAGGCTATTGTGAGTATGGCTTTCTATTTACTTAACACTACTGTCAGTTTATAGACATTTATTGGGTTTATTTTATTGAAAGATACTCACTGTATATGAAGTGAGTTTAAAATTGAAATAAAATTTTCTTTGAAGCTCTTATTCAAAGAGCTTATTTAAATGTGATTTAATCAGAAAGTGGAACACTGTAAGTTGTATGATAATTTTTGTGTCTGTAATCAGTAAAGATGAGAAACAGAAAAAGGGTAAATTTCTGCTATACTCCAGTCAGAAACACTCTACTCTCTCTGGCTGGGGACAGGAATTTACTTTGACTAATTTGCTACATGTCTTCATGCAAATTGCATTGCAATATTGATAGGAAAGCTCTTCTAGAAAATTTTGCTGCACTTTCCATTTCAGGTTAATTTATTAAGTCTAATTACAGAAGTACTGAAGAAATTAAAACAACTGCCATAGAATTTTGTTGCTTATGGATCTTGCTTTTATTGATCTAGTTACTGGGAAAATATTTTTAAAGTTATAAAGCACTCTAATTTCAGGAAAGTTACACAGCTGTGGAGAGAAGGATTGCTACCACAGAGGACAATAGTCTCCTAAAAGATCAGACATAAGTGATGGTGCCAGTTCAAACACTTTGTATCTTAGTTCACTGAGTGAACTAAAAAGTTGGATTTTAGTTAGAATGCCAAAATTATGTATTTAAAAATAATTTTGAAATTATGTTAAATCTCTGCAATATATTAAAATAAATGTTTAACTTTCTATTTTAGTCAATTCTTCTGAAAAAGAAACTTGAAGAACATCTGTAAGTTGGGGTTTTTTTTGCCTATTTTGTTTGCCGTTTGAAATGTTGTGTTTTCCATATGGTAAGGAAGGCAGACAGTCATTAATCATGCATCTGGAAAATATACAACTAAAAGAAACTAGATAAAACAGGAATGTTTGGGAATCTGCTGTTCAGATACTATTTTCATCTCATAGAAAACCTTTGTGAAAGCAGTAAGAGCAATAAAGAAACCATCATTCTGTGGTGGTTAGAAAACTTTGCTTAATATTGTGTAAATCTTTACTCAAGAGGAGTAAGTAATTTTGGTTTCAAAAAAGCATGTTAATGTAAACAAAATTAATTTGTTTACTTTTTACTATACATTATGGCATAAAAGGAAGGCATTTTATGAAGTGTTATCATTTTGTTCTGCTAATTCTGCTCCTATTTTACTTCCCTAAAATGCAGAGCTGTTTACTTTTTGACTGGCTTGCAAAAAAAAAAAACCCACGTAGTTTCTGCTGCCTTTGGACTTAGCCATTCTTTCTCAATGTAATCTCAATTGCAAGTATTCATTTTAGGCATGTACATTTAGTACAATTAACTGTAAGTTCTAAATTAAGTTTATAATTACTGAAAATGAAGCTGTTTGTTGTTACAGTTCTCCATACACTGTAACATTTTCCAGCTTATTTAACAGATACTTCCACAGTGACATTGTTATTTGTCCTCATGTCCCAAAGCAAATACCAATCATGCTCTCAGAAATATATCGCTGAGGACTTCTTGTATCGCTTAATGTTCATTCAAGCACAGTATTAATCTTGGGAAAACATTATGTGCTATTATGGTTTGTAACAGTGAGAAGCTCCATGAAGCTAACAATGAGCTACAGAAGAAACGAGCTATTATTGAAGATTTGGAACCAAGATGCAATAACAGTTGTGAGTTACCTGTGCAGTCCATTTCTTTTCTTTGTAAAGTATTTCACATGGAAGGTCTTTAATTAAAATACCTATAGGTGGTGCAAGATAAACAAAATGTGCGTTTCAAATGGCAGTGATATGTATGTTGTTAATTTCTCTGGAAGCTATGGTGACCAAAAAGATGCTTCTAACACTTGAAATGCAGGGAGTCATGTTTTAGACACCACTGTAGTAAGAAATGATGATGGCCGTAGAAATACTAAGTCACTGTCATACCTGCCATTGAACCTCAGTTGGTCAGAGCTGTCATATCTCCTAAGACCCTAATTTAGGAGACCTTTGCTGCCATCACCAGGTTCTTTTTACTCCCAAAATATATTCCTTCAGTGTGTTTTCAGAACCCTGTTTTAATTTGAGAAAATTTTTGGACACTGGTAAAAGAGACTGTAGGATATATGTCATATTGCTCAGATGCTATCCAGAACCCATCATCCAGTAATTTTTTAGCATATTAATGCTACTTTTTTCCTAAGGAGTATTGAAGGAGGTAGATTGTTTTTTTCCTAGCCTTCTTACTATAGAACAAGGCAAAAGATTGCAACCAATGGCAGCTTTTCTAGTTTGTGCCAAAGCGATTTTATGCATAAAGAGATTGAGGAAGATAGAAATTTCAGTTTAGTATTCATTACATAGCTTTTGTATCCAATAAAAGTTTTCATTTGTGTTGAGCTAAAACTGCAGAATATGTTATAGATTCCATGTCTTGGGAAATGTTGGAACACTTGGAAATGAAGTCCAGGAACTTCATGAGTAGCTAATAAAGACATAACCCTGTTGTACCTGGTAAGCTTCAGTGTGATTGTAATAGCAGTCTTCTGACCTGCTAGCTTCTAAACATTAGGGCATATTGAGGCTTCTGTAGTTAGTTTGCTGAAATTACAAGTTGCTTTTTAAAAATATAGGTCTGAACTTTTGTCTTGGTATAAGAAAAATAGTTGTACATTTTTCCCTTCTTTCCATGCTCAGGAAATGTGTGTGAATTACTTTTTCAGAATCTTTTAACTATCCTGGATATGGCCAAAATGCTTGGGCATTGTACAAGAATCATGGCACATTTTGAAAAATGGATTCTTGCAATCTTGGAGACCATCAGCTATTGGTCTTTTTACTCATCAATGAAAATCTTACTTAGTCCTGTTACCAGCTTAGTGTTTTCTGAGTGCTTAGAGAGAAATCTGTGGGAAAAACCTGAAAGAACATTTCAAAATAAGGCTGCAAAACTGAGGGACTGAGGATTGCCAATTATTAAATGTCTGAGAACCAGATGTCAATGTTATATACTATTTGATCTGGGAGGAAGCAATTGATTATTATTTTTTTTTCCCCCTGAGGTCTGAGAAGATTTATAGAAGGTGTATAAGCAATAGTGTCTTGACATATTCTTATATCAACACAGGAAAAGGCTGTGCAATGAAATTGTCCTACTGGTCTGTGTTGCTGCTTATGAAAGTGCAGGGGAAAAATTAAATTGAGTATATTCATGTCACAAGTCTGATAAATTGTGTCCAGCTTAGCAGATTTAAGCAAGAGCTGTGCCTGTTAAGAATTATTCATCTTACATAAAATAGGAAAACTCATTTATCTGAGTTACAATACCAAGATGATATGAAATCTGTAATTCATTAGTAAACTCATTTTCTAAGTGTCTTCAGTAATGGGATTGATTTATGATTCCATTTCTCTTAATTTTTTCATAATTTAAAAAAAGCACAAAATTTGTGTACAAAACAGCCATCTCATGAGATTATATAGGAGTACACATTTTAATGTTTTTCTGAGCTGTTCAGTAATTAAAACTATAGTATCTGCTACATCAGGTTCCCTATGTTAGCTTTTCTTAACTGAAACAAATTCTAGCTGTGCCTTAAGTCTCTGTTGAAAAACATGAAAAAAACATAATATAATTATTTTATTTTTCAATGTGTGCATCTCCTGACATAAAGCACTCAAAATTGAAGAATTACAAGAAGCTTTACGGAAAAAGGAGGAGGAAATGAAGCAAATGGAAGAGCGATACAAAAAGTATTTGGAAAAGGCCAAAAGTGTAAGTATATGTGTTCCATGTTAATGATCCCTCTCTGGCAAACTGCACCACGTCAACTCTGCAGGAATGAAAATGAAGGAGGTATCTGTATACAGACTAGCAAGTAAAAGAGAAGGAAGACCCAGTGAATTCTTTCTATCTACTTACCATTATGGTACCTAATACTGATTAATTATGCAGAAGATTTTACCCTGTTTTTGTGTTCGTGACTGTTCCCTTCCGATGCCTCTGTACAAATGTATACCCGCTGCTACAGATTTTTGAGTGTCACCCAGACAAACCTTGTTAAGCATGCTTTCATGTCGGCTGATGATAAGGAAAGGGTGTTAAACCCTTTCTAATGCTGTGGTAACCTATTTCTTTGCAGAAATTCTTTGGACATTTGTCTCTGAGTGACAGATGTATAGATCAGCTAAAGCAGTGTCCATACTAGGACTGGTAGTATAGAAATTACTGAAATAGCTGTGCTGCATTTTAGAATTGGAAAACCACCCATTCAAACCAACTCCGAGGAAGCTCTGGAAGCAAAAGTACTCTTTAATTGGCGTTTGTACTGGGGCTTTTGGGGACTTCTGGCACAGTTGTCATGAAGAGTTCTGCCTCTTTGTACACACAGATACAGCTTAGTAACACCAAGTACGGCCACAGTTAGACCAACAAACTCTGGTTTTATCAGTTTGGCAGAGAGGAAAAAGGATGTTTGGCATTCTTTCCTTCACAGGTGGCTGCATCTGTTTATGTGTGTTTCTGGATGGTGGACTTCTTGTGGTGCTCAGTCAGTAATGTCTGTCTTACCTGGAGCAGATAATTTGATACCCTTTTTCATAAATATAGCTTTTAGCTACTTCAGATTTCATCAGGTCCTAATTGCTTGCAAAACTTGCTTATTCTTTTTGAGGGACTCAGAATTTACAAGCAGAGGTAATTAATTACACATGTTCTAGAGCCATCGTTACCAATTTAAATTTGCTTTTGCTTTCTTTATTCATCTTTTGCCCCTGATTTCTAATCATGTTGTGGTTTAGCTAGCTGGTTTAGAAACTGTTTTGATACAGACTCTTTTATTTATGCTTTTTCCAAGTAAAGGGATCTTTTAACTGAACCACCTTTGAGATCTGTTACATTTCTCTGATGACGTTCAGCATTCTCTTTGTGTTTACTGTTTAATAAATGCTTCTGTCGAGAAGGTGGCTAATATTTAAGTATGATATTGAGGATGTGGGTATACTACCAGCTTTGAAATGGCAATATTGTGGTCTCAATCATAGTCCCATTTCTTTTCTTGCTATACTTTGATATTCTGTTAGAGTTTCTTAAAAGCATGCCAGTGTCCCTGTTTATCTGATCATGGTAGTATCAAGGTCTTTACTATGGCTGTGTATCGTTAAATTGGAATCTGTAAGTAGGTTCCTAATTTGGCAAAGCTTTATGCTTCTTTCCTTTACTTCTTTGTAGTTTCCTCAATGACTTCATGTGAGATGTTTCAAAAGTCTTCAGGAAATCTAAACAAATAATTTTTAATTTTTTTTTTTTACGTCTTATGCTGCTGACTGTGTCTCAGAGTATTCCAGTGAAATACAAAGTTACAATTTCCCTTTTCAATAGGATTTTTTTCTTTTTATGTACTGTGTTACTATAGGGTGTTTTATACAACAGTAACATTAATTATTTTAGTTAGGATAGCTTTTTGTGATCTCCTTATCAACTTTCAGTAATTTTAATTTTTTTTTTTTTTTGGTGAAGAGTACAATCATTATAGGCTTCCACTATAGAAACTGTATCAAGATCTAATGTGTATTTTCTTAGAAACATAGTACACTTTTGTGAATCTTCCTTCATGACTACCATTTGGTAAAAACGACCTACTAAAATTTAAAGCATTGTTTTATTTCAGCATCTGGACACAATTCTGAAATGGGTAGAAAGACAAGAGATGTGAAGTTTCTTTCTCTATATCCAGAGGTGGTTAAAAGTTCTAAGCTATTTTCTATTAAAGGCTTATGAATCTAGGCATTTTGCTGGATTTGTTCTTTGTTTAGCTCTGTGTTTGCTAGTACCCATGGTGGATGACACATACAAACATAAGACGGTGTCCTTTCATCTTATTAGTAACATAATGATCATGCATGTGCCATAGAATGCTTAACAGTGCTATCTAGAAATGACAGCACCTGGTACCCCAGGGAGGTGAATCATGGCACTTTTCTATAAAGACCAAAGTGGTACTTATCAAGGGAGTGCCAGGGGAGTGCAGCTAGGAGTAAGAACTGCATGTGTGAGTCTGGGATGCTGAACCTCTTCGGTGTCATTTTTTCCTATCAGTAGTTTTGTTTCACAGTCCTGTAAAAGAAAGCCTGGTTCAGGTGTTCTAACGTATCATGGCTGGTGGACAGAAGCAGAGCCTCTGTCATGCTTGCTGTCGAGATTGTTTTACAGGAGTCAGCCTCTTAAAACTGCACATCCCTCTGTTTCACATTTCAGAGTGTCATTTCTTAGCACTGACATGTTTTAAGTCACTTTTTTATTTCTTAACCTGATTTAAAAGGTTGTAATTCCTTGATGTCTTTCCCTTCAATTAGATTGCTTTTGCAGGATTTAATTAAAAACAAACTGTTTTTCTCTTACAGGTCATCCGCACATTAGATCCTAAGCAGAACCAGGGTGCAGCTCCTGAGATTCAGGCTCTGAAAAATCAGTTGCAGGAGCGGGACAGAATGTTTCATTCATTGGAGGTAGTAAACCTCATGTTTCCTGGTAGATGCATATTTCCTCATTACTTTTTAGGTGTAGACTAATACTTTTATTATATGTTGGTTTAAATGTATGCTTTTTGATGTTTGTTTTATAGAAAGAATATGAAAAAACAAAAAGTCAAAGAGAAATGGAGGAGAAATTTATTGTCAGTGCCTGGTACAATATGGTAAGAATCTCCCAAACTTTTTGTTAAAAAAAAAAAAAAAAAAAAAGGAAAGAAACTATTAATATTTGTTTTTTCTGGGTTGTTTAGTTGTTTATAACAGTATTCATTCATTTCCAGTTTTTTTTTATTTGAAAAGCATTTTCAACACACAAACACAGAAGCAAATGCTTTTTAATAATTTTAAGCTATCACTGTGTAAGAGTATGTTCCTATGATAACCTTGGGGTTAATGAAAAAGAACATGTTTGTTATTTTCAAGTTTTAAAACAAGAAATGGCACTTTCTAGAGGGAAGGATACCTCAGATTACTATTTTGCAATTTCAACCCTTCAGTTATACTGACTTACAGTACTCAAATTTACTTTCTTCTTTGATTCTCCTCTCTCTAGTCTTCCAGTTGTTTCTAATGAAGGGGCACAAGAAAAGCAATACAGTTTACTTGCTACAGTAAGTGCTCTGAGAAATAACCCCTTTAACTTGGGTGCAAGTTTAGCCCCATTCAAAGGATGAGCACAGGGGCAAGACCCTCACTTAAATTGTTCAAACTGTAAGGAAGTGATCTGTGCAGCCATACAGCTTTAGCTGGGCCTGTATGCTGGGAGATTTTTCACCGTCATCAAATGTGTTCAAGCCTTCTTTTTGGCAGAGTGTGGCTGCATTGAAACTGCTTTTCAGAGAGAAAGAATCCCTGGCCTGTGTAACATTCATGTTTCATTCTACTTCATCACAGGGTTCAAATTCCTCCTCTCTGTCTTCCCTTGAAAGAATTTCCTTCTTGCTGTTCTATGTTCTTGTTATGTCCATGAATAGTAAGCCAAAAATGGTACTTAAGTGGAGTGTTTGAATCTTTTAAATATTGAAGGCATTTTCAAGTGACTAGTGTCCTTGACCAATTTTGTAATGTTAGTCCCACTGACAAGCAGAAGACAAGCCTGAGCTGAGAGCTGTCATGAGCATTAAGATGAGCGTTGATAGCTTTGTCTGTCTCTTTCTCTAGTTAGCCTCTGCTTTTGTACACAACTACACAACCCATCACAGCTTCCCTCATTTTCTCCTTGCGTTTACTCCTGCTGAAAACATACTTTCTCTCAAGATGTACTCCTGCCATGTGAGCTGGTATTTTCAGAGATGGCAATACTTCAAGCATATTCAGAAGAAAAGTAATCTTCTGGCTCAACATGCGGAAGGGGGCAAGGGTGGGGAGGGATAGCACTTTTGAAAAGACCAGTTTCCATGTGTTTATGTGGAGAAGCATATGTTCAGATCTGGGACACTGGGGGACGTGCTTCTCAAGAGGTACTCCAAACCTGGACAATGACTGGGGTGGGGAGGGGCGGGGGGGGAAGAAAAACACACAAAGAATTAGGAAGCGTATTTTAGCTTTATCCTTGAAAATACAATGCTTTTTGTTTGAAATTCAAAATAGCTTAGCCAGTGCTGCTGAAGAAGGAGATAATAAACAAAACTTAAATGAGTAAAGCTGTTCAGTGTTATGTATTGGTGTTCACTGAGAAGTTTCTCTTTGTCCATAGGGAATGACTCTGCATAAAAAAGCAGCAGAAGATAGACTGGCTAGTACAGGCTCAGGACAGTCCTTCCTGGCTAGACAAAGGCAAGCCACGAGCACAAGGAGATCTTACCCTGGTCATGTCCAGCCAGCAACAGCAAGGTAGAGAAGCCTTGCCCTTAGAAAGAAAACTGCCCTGTGATCCAGGCCACTTCTGTTGCAAGTGACAACATTCAAGAGAAATCAACCAGCATCCTTTCTCTTTCTCCCTTGTTGCTACTATTATTTTACAGTTCAGGAAAGGGGTTTATTATGGTTTCTCATTGTTCTGTAATGCCCTTTGCTTATATTTTTTGGATTCTGTCTCTCTCTCTCTCTACATTTTTTGAATGTGCCAAAGTTTTGAAAACATCTAGAGGTGTGCTATATAACAGTCTTACTTGTATGAAGCCTGGTCTCTTATGAAAAGCCTCATATGGGCTGTGTAACAATGTAAATTTCCTGTCACAGTTGATACATTTGTGCCTATGAGCCTTGTTATGCTTTATAAGACTGTCTTTGTTCAGAGGGAATTAGGCTTTCTATTTCATCAGCTAACCTGTTGCTTCAAGAAAATGCTGAAAACTAATTACAGAAATTAAAAATTAGTATATAATATTACTGTGAAAAATATTTGCTACTAAAAAATTTACCAATGGCAAAAAGAATTATTTTTATTTTTTTTAATCTCCTACATGCAAAGTTTGCTCTTATTCTTGGCATTTAATAAGGAAGCAGGATGATTTTTTTCAAGGTTTTTCATTATCTACTGGTCTTGCTCTTTTGGTGACAGAGCTGGTTATTTTCAAATGGTTTGTTCCACTCTTCTTGGTCAAGTGTATGCTTAATATATATTCTAAAAAGATTGAGAAATGCTCTAATATGCTACTGCATCATCCACGTAAAAAGGACATTTGTTTTAAAATTTTATAATTACAGTTGAACAGTACATAACGGATCAAGGCCCTGATTAATATTGATGTTAATGTATTCCAGTTGTCATTCCCTGCCAAAAGACTTGCTTGTAATATATCGATTCAGGGTATAATTGTATCAGTTGCCTTACTAATGGTACCAGTGCCTTCAGGTGAGTTTGTTGCTGACTTTGTTGGAAACTGGCTGCAATTTGTTGTACTGCCTTTTTAGTGTGTAGCTGGTTAATTGTACGTCACTCATTGTAGCACCTTCATGTTGACTAGTGAAGTGGATGGTGGCCCCTATTATTAATTTAGATTCTGTTCCTACAAAAGTTCTGCTTTTTCCCTGACTAATTCTATGCTCTCCCTATCACTTTTGCCAAAGAATTGATGGACAGAGAGGACCTGAGTACGGGTTGAAAGTTTCATATACATACATCTTGTGGTGTTTCAGTTTTAAACATTTTGCATTGAGAGACCGTTTGGTCCCTAATGCACGTGCAGTCTGGTTTACAAATTTATTCTTATACCTTATTTTAATGCCCTCCCAAGTGAAAACATTTTTTCATAAATCCCTTTAGAGAAAAGACATACTAGCAGTTATTAATTATCTGAAGGTCTGTGCTAATACACCATTTGGGTGGAATGAGCAAAGGATAATGAAAACAAACACACTGAGATTAAAGGGTGAGGAACAGGTGAAGGACACTTTTAGGTACTGTTTTATCTTCAAGTACATCATCTGTTTTAATCTGGGCTAAGAAATGCATTCAATACGTGTCAGAAAAAATATATCAGTTCTGTTCACACCCTTCCACACCGCACACCCCTCATGATATGAAAACAGATGCTGAAATCTATTAACTGCATGTAGGTTTGTCTTTTATTCCTCACATTTGGAAAAACTCAATTTTTCTAAAAATTCTCTTTACATATTCAACGATGACATGTCTGGGCTATACTTGCCAGATTAGATAAGACAGTGAAGTATCTTCTGTGTGGAAGGATAACAATGTAAAGGAAGTTTAAGACAATTTCTGTAGCTCATTTTGCTGTCTCTCACTGATATACGGAATACTAAAGGGACAAGAAGTCATATGTGTTATCTAGCAAGATGACCACAGTTTGTTTGGAACGTCTTTTACTGATCTTATTGTGCAATCCATTCTGGTCATCTGAAGAACTCTTTACCATATGCCATGTGTGAACAGGAGCAAATAAGATGACTTCTCTGAGGGAATTTGATGTTCTTGTTTGTGATTGCAGCATTTTATATCACGCAGAGAAAGAACCTAAGAATACCTAAAGCTCCACTTTTATTTTAATCTGGCTGGCTCTGCCTTTTACCAGACTGCCAAAGCCTATTTGTGAGAGCAAGGGATACCAGGACCTTAATAGGAAATTTTATCTCTTAATTTTGTCTTGTAATTTACTTTTCTTTTACTATTAATTAGGTGCAAGCCTAAAATAACTTGAACACAATCTGCACACTAGTAAAAAAACTACTTGCTTTTATTATTTTAACTTTTGTTTTACCATTTTGCCTCCAAAGTTTTGATGACAGGCAAATGCCCCTGGTGGTTAGGAGATGGACAAATGGTGATTAGAAGCTTCATTTTCAGCTTTTACTTTCCTGTCTCTCATGGCTTCTTTCACTTCTTGGTTATTGTTTGTTTTTATCTTCTGCTTTGTGGTTTTGGTCGGTTTTTCCTTCTCCCTTAAGATAAGACACTGAAGTGTTTTCTAATATTATGTTCAAGAATACAAGAATATATAGCAACAAAGAGCAAAACAAGACTAATGTTGATTCTGTCTTTTACCGTTGCTCGTAGTAATTGTTAGGCAAGATTGAACAAGCATTTTGTCTCTTGAGAATTCTCAAACTTGTAGCAATTCTGGTATTTCTCAGAATTTGTATTGAATATAAAAAACTAAAAATATACTGTAATCTTACAGAAATATACTCTGTTGCTGTCCATTTTCCAGTAAGTCATTTGTTCTGTCTTCTAATGGTAATCATCAGGAATTTAATTCCTTGTTCTTCAGTGTTTTACTTCTATTATTTGCTGCATACATCAATCCTTAATCTTCAGGTGTGGATGAATGCAGGTGCTGAACATCATTAAACCTTCTTTCTCACAAGAACAGCTTCTTTATTGAAAGGGTTCAGCTTCATTATTTTCCTTGCTTGATACATAGCATTGGAAATAGTGTGTGACTAAGAAAAAGAGGAGGCTTAGACTGTGACTTCAGGGAATAAGCACATGTATAGATGAGCTACCAATGAATGCGGTCTATTTGTCATATCTTCAGTAATAAACGAATATAAGCAAAAAAACTTTGTAAACCAGAATTCTCTCGGTACATTAGATACTTCTAAGAAGCTTTTAGGAACACTTTTCTGGGGCAACAAAGAATATTTACATCAAAATTGTAGTGATAATTGTTAAACTAATGCTATATTCTGTCCTGATACACTACAAAAAAAACCCCTACAGATTGAAGTTCAAGAGAAAGGATTCTCCAGGGCAGTGATAAAACAGCTGAAGAGTTCATGAGAGCACATTCTTGAGCGCTGTGCCAAAGATCTGCCCAGAATAATCTTTCTGAGAGACTTTAATTAATGCCAATAAAAGGTAACAGTTAAATGGATTAATATTTTGATTGTTCAGAGCTGAAGCTTAGTTTCTGTTTTTAAAGGATGTGTGTGCAGTCCAGTTTGTATACTACTGTGGAGAGTTAAGTTGTTAGCGTATCTGATCAGACATAACAGAAAAGAATATTCAAGTTCTCAATTTTCTTGAAAGGAACACGTAGCCACTTGGATTGTAACATTTATTTCTCATGTGCTGTGAAAACTGAAGTAATCTAATTTAAAGATTGTGTGTTCCACCCACAGTGCAAAGGAAAATAAATGACTAGAGCACACAGCTTTATATATTGTAAAATGAAGTAAATATATAATGGCTACAAGATGCTTTTTATTATCTCTTTGGAAATAAGAAAATGGTGATTTTGTCCTGTTCTGATGTCACTTGACATAGCAGTGATGCTTCGGCAAGTTTTCTGTGGCTTTCTATTCATGTAAGGAGCACTAGCAATTTTATATTCGTTGTTTATGAAAGAATTAACAGTGAATATTCCTATTACTTCTCTATGATGATCTTAAACAGTAAGTGGTATGTGCAAGCTGTCAAGAAAATTTAAGAGGATTTGGCAATTTCAAAGTTCTTGGTGTTTTGACATGTGCAAGTAGCTTTTGCTTTTCCTCAGTTCTCTAATATATGAGACTATCCACTTAGCAGCTTCCTGGATAATTTTTAGTGGTTTTAATTGTCTTGATGTGTTGGCATTTTTTGTAGATTTGTTAATTGGAAAATATTTTAATTTCACCACTTGATTTTCTTCTAGTTAGTGATTTGGAGGAAGACTGTCCTGAATGTGGCTAATTTTTCTTTTTCTTATGAAGCAAAACAGTACCCAAATTTTACTCGTTTTATAAAGATTTTTATTCTTGCCCAACATTTTGAATTTTAGCAAGGATTGATGAGGGAGGTATTTTTGCACTCAAAGTCAGCTATGCAATACTGACTTACATGGGTTTTTGCACATGAGTTTGAGGTAGAGTGTGGACTCTGTGTTTTGCAGTAATATTGTACTGATAAACTTCGGTATCTCCAAAACAAGTTTAGCAAATTTTGCAGGCATTTTCCTCACCAGTATTGTGCAAATAAGTAGCTAAAAGATGTTACTCCACCAGGAAATACTTTCAAGTGATGTTTTTTCCTTTAAGCCAAGTAGTCATACTTCAGTGGTGTTGCCTACAGAGTAGTTTGATAGCTGGATTGTGGCTGAAATTTGATCTCAGGACATCAAGCACTTATAAAGAAACCTTTTCAGAAGCCCTTCCTTAGAACAACTGTATTAACTGATGCAGGCAGTATGATACATTTAGCATGCAGTTAAAATGAAGAGGTGAATCGTTACAACACTTTAAATGTAAAGACTGGATAAGCAAGAAATACAGTGAATGAGGTTTTGAACCTTACAGACTGCACGCAGCCCAGACACATGTCCCCTCCCAAACCTGAGCAGTCCAGCTCCCTTCTATATTGGCAAGAGCACTGCATTTCAACTTCGTGCCTTGCATCGGGAGAAAGAAGTGAAGTTTTCGATTCTTGGAGAAGCAAGGAGGGGGGGTCAGCAGAACTGCTACCTTGGACTTCCAGAGAGTAGACTTCGGTGTTTTCAGGAGCCTGGTTGACAAAGTCCCTTGGGAGGCAGTACTCAAGGACAAAGGAGTCCAAGAAGCCTGGATGTTTTTCAAGAAGGAAGTCTTAAAGACACAGGAGCAGGTTGTCCCCATGTGCCAAAGAATGAGCCGTCGGGGAAAAAGAGCGACCTGGCTGAACAGAGAGCAACTCAGGGAAAAAAGGGGAATTTATGGCCTTTGGAGGAAAGGGCAGGCCACTCATGAGAACTACAAAAATGTAGTGAGGCTATGTAGGGAGAAAATTAAAAGGGTCAAAGCCCAACTAGAACTAAACCTGGCCACTTCTGTTAAGGACAACAAAAAAAGTTTCTGTTAAATACATTAACAATAAAAGGAGGACTAAGGATAATCTCTGTCCTTTAGTAGACAGGGGCAGAAACACAATAGCAAAGGATGAGGAAAAGACAGAGGTAGTTAATGCCTTCTTTGCCTCAGCCTTTAACAGTAAGACCAGTTGTTCCCTGAGTACACAGCCCCCTGAGCTAGTACACAGGAGCAGGGAGCAGAAGAAAGCCCCCATAATCCACAGAAATTCACAGGAAGCAGTGACCTGCTTCAGCACCTAGATATACGCAAGTCTATGAGGCCGGATGGGATCCACCTGAGGGTACTGAGGGAGCTGGCAGAAGTGCTCACCAAGCCACTTTCCATCATTTATCAGCAGTCCTGGCTAACCAGGGAGGTCCCAGCTGACTGGAGGTTAGCGCATGTGACGCCCATCCACAAGAAGGGCCAGAAGGAGGATCCACGGAACTACAGGCCTGTCAGTCTGACCTCAGCACCTGGGACAGTTATGGAACAGATCATCCTGAGTGTCATTACGCAGCACATGCAGGACAACCAGGTGGTCAGGCCCAGTCCGGATGGGTTCATGAAAGGCAGGTCGTGCTTGACAAACTTGATCTACTTCTATGACAAGGTCACCCGCTTAGTGGATGAGTGAAAAGCTGTGGATAGCGTTTACCTGGACTTCAGTAAAGCCTTTGACACTGTTTCCCACAGCATTCTCCTGGAGAAACTGGCTGCTCATTGCTTGGATGGGTGTACTCGTTGTTGGGTAAAAAACTGGCTGAATGGCTGGGCCCAAAGAGTGGTGGTGAATGGAGTTAAATCCAGTTGGCGGCTGGTCGCAAGTGGTATGAGGTCATGTAGAGGTGCTGGAGCATGTCCAGAGACGGGCAACGAAGCTGGTGAGAGATCTGGAGAACAAGTCTTATGAGGAGCAGCTGAGGTAACTGGGGTTGTTTAGTCTGGAGAAAAGGAGGCTGAGGGGAAACCTTATCGCTCTCTACTACTACTTGAAAGGAGGTTGTAGCAAGGTGGGAATCGACCTTTTCTTGCGAGTAACAAGCAATAGGACAAGAGGAAATAGCCTCAAGTTACACCAGGGTAGGTTTGGATTGGATATTAGGAAAAAGTTCTTCACAGAAAGGGTTGTTAAGCATTGGAACAGGCTCCCCAAGGAAGTGGTGGAGTCGCCATGCCTGGAGGTATTTAAAAGATGGGTAGACATGGTTCATAGGGACATGGTTTAGTGGCGGTTTGGCAGTGTTAGGTTGATGGTTGGACTTGATGATCTTAAAGATCCTTTCCAACCTAGGTGATTCTATGATTCTACTGTTTTCTGAAGTGTTGCTGCCTCAACAGGTAGCTTCAAAATATTAATTTTGAAGGAGTTCTCAAAGAGAAAGAAATTAACAGAGGTGTTTTGTTTTTTTTTCTTAGAACAAGATTAGAATTTCTGGTCAGGAAAGGGCACTGTAAGATGAATTTGTTACATCCTTGAAAGAGAATATACTGTCCTGAGTTTACAAGACCTCTCAAAAGTACTGTTGTCTCAAAGAGAAACATACAATGTCATTTCTGTTTATGTGCAACAGGACACTTGAAGTGCTACTAAATAAGTCTGAACTAAGTAATAGCCAGGTGAGATTAAAGGAGTAGATTATATTCATTTATGCACAATAGAATAGATACATGCTTATGTAGCTTGAACTTTTAATTTTTTATAGACTAACTACAGTAATCTTCATATTATTAGTCTTGAACTCTGTAACTTTATGCACCCAAGTAGTGCCAAGCAAGCTTAGCAGACAATGATTACTCAACGTACACTCTTGAGGTCTGCTTTGACTGTGTTGAATGTGTTAATTTTTTAGAATTTTTATTCCCTTTGATTTATGTCTGTATGTTTCTACTTGTTTTTCAACTATGGTTATTCTGGGTTGGTGAATGAGAAGGAAAAAGAAGAGGAATACGCAAGGTGTAGGACTAGTAGCAGAAAGACAGAATTTTGCAATAAGTCCTTGAATTTAGTTATAATTATTCTTCCTTACGTATTTAACCTGGATTTTCCTGTCATGGGAACTGTTCTTAGAATCATTTTTGACCAGTGCGATACTAGGGAGAAGGAAGTGGGGAGAGAAACAGTTTGCATGCTTTGGTTTCAGCCTGGTGAAGCTGTTTTGCTCTTTGTAACATCACAGTGAGTGCATGTGAAAATGAACACAAGCAGTTAGTTCTGTGCCATGCTGTGTTACTTGGGGAAGCTGAAAGCACCATAGCTGTGTTAGTAAAGCAATCTATCTATCCAGTTACACTAGCCAAGAAATAGGGTGCATCAGCAAGGACGGAGAAATATGCCACCTTCTCCAATTCTCTTTGAAACTTCGATTCACTTCCACAGCATTGTGATGTGCTCTTTGGGCTCCCCAGTGGCTCTTACTCAGCTTATTTTAACAAGAATACATATAATTTTCTTGTGATTGAAACCTGTATTTGCATGCAACGGATAGAACTTGCCATTGTAGTGTGACAGTGATGCTGTTGTAGCCTAACATACAGGATAAAACATAAAAGTCTTTGGTGGTGCTCAGAGCTCAAAGGCTCAGACAGTCATTATGACCCTGATTGTCTTTTAGTATATAAACATGCAGGACAGGCACCTTTCACTTTATATTGCTTTGGTTTTTTAACTGTTGTACTCACAGACAGCAGGAATGCCTGAGACTCTTTCATCACTGTGCAAACTTAGTTTCCATAGCTGTGTTAGTTGAGAATGGTGCCCTGGAGGACTTTACTCAGAAGTGTTTAAACTTGTCTGAATTATGTCTAAATTTGGATATTATTCAAGGCGGTTTTGTTGCTTTTTCCAATTACTGGCATGTAACCTTCCTGTTAACTTGAAGAGTTGCTCTGGCAAAGATGTTTTCGCCATGAATTTGCACAACTCTAAGTAAAGACGGCCTTACTCAACTGCTCTGAAAAATACCTGTTCTGTTCTCTGTTTTTTTAATGGTAATTTTTTATCTGCTTTTTAACTTTCTTCTTTATTCTTTTATTTGCAGTGATGTGGTTGCATGACCTGCAGCATTATTATAACAGGGACTGTTCAGTGCATGACTTGCTTTTCTGTCCAGACTGCATAACCAAAAACTTAACCAGTTCTACACTTAAGAATCATGGCCATCTGATTTCAAAGGGGGATCTACTTGCAGAGAAGCTTACCATCCTGGGGAGTGGCTTTCCCATTTCCCGCTTCCATTTACTCTTTCTCTTCACAAAAAGTCTCCTATGAGGCTAGAAGAGAGGAAATCCAGTATTCAGAACTCGACAGGAGGCGTTCTGCAAACTGACAGAGCGCTGTCAGCTCTCGATTTTACTTCCGTCTGTCCACTTTATTTAATTCTGTTTAACAGTATTAACACAAAGACTTACTACAAGATTTTCATATACTGAACTCTAAAAATCTAGTCTTAATGAGTTCCTATAAGCGCCTTTTGGTTACTGTTAAAATTTCAAAGCACCTGCACCCTTAAAGGATCCACTTTGACTCTTTAAATAATTAAAGTAAAACAAAGAAGGTGTTTTACCAGGAGAAATGACTAACAAATTGCTGCTTGGCCATCCCATCTTCCTTAGAAAACCAGGCAAGGTTCATCTGATAATCTCCAAGTCAGGCAAACTACCGGGAGATATTTTGTTCACAGACACTGCCTGCTTCTTTACTATGTATATACACAGTAGTTTGTGGCTGTTGTATTTTTCTCTTTACGTTTTAGCTGTGTTGTCAGTTTCTTTCAGGAACTTTTTTTTCAATCTGTGTACAATTGTTAAAACAATCTGAGGAAAGAACGTGAATGGAGATAAATATGAAAGCCGTCTACACTTTCAGTATTATGCAGACTGTCCTTGCCAGTTTATAATTTGGGTCGTTTATCTTTCACCTGTACTATTTTTTTTCTTTTTTTTCCTCCTTATCGCAGACTTAGCTATTTAATTTCCAATTGCACTAGCTTGGCTGTTTCTTTGTATTATGAAGTTTAGCTATAAGATTTGCCATATGTAGACAGTGTAACTCAAAATGCTTTGTACTGCCTATATTAATTTAAAAAGCTGCTTATTTAATATTCTTAAATATCTGCACATTTGTACTACTGTATCTTTGTTTTGTATTGGACATCCAGTACTGGCAAGATTCAGAAGACGAGGGAGTGCTGTAGTGTTGTAAGTTAAGAAGTTTATTGTATAGGAGTTAGTGTGTAACAAAAGGGGAAAGGGGCTTTTAAGCCATAGGACTTGCCAGAAAGTCTGAAGAGAGTCTGAATGATGAGTACTGTAAGTGGTTTGGTTTAAGTCCAGTTCTAGAGAAACCCCATTCTTGCTCACTTGGATCTTAATAATATAAAGTAAATAATATAAAATGCAAAAGTATGAACACGTGTACTCTGCTTACTCCGTGCATGGTTTTGCTTGTTCAGGCACTAGCGTAACCACCAGCCCTGTTTTCCATGTGAGCACCCCCATGCTGAAGAAATGTTGTGTCCGCTAGTCTCTGCAGTCGCTTCTGATCACAAAAGACAGTGCGTGCCTTGTCCCTGGCCCGTCAGGTGAGGCTCTGGGCAGTGCTGCACCTTGTGCGCTGAGACACCTGTGTGTTCAGTCGCCAGGGATTCTGATACCCACTGTGTCAGTAGTGTTGTGCAGAATGGCTTGGAGAAAAGACAGATCATGTCCCCACCTCCGTTTCCACAGGGGGGTCTGTGCCACCCAGCAATGGGAAGGGCAGGTAGGAATGGGCTCCAAGCAGACCGTGTAGGAGAGGGAATGTTAGGCACTGAGATCCCGGTGAGAAGTGTGTGGTGTTTTCCCTTCTGGGTACTGTACCAGACAGGGGAGCCTATGGCTGCCAGGTGCTCTGGCTGACAGCAGTCCGGAAAGACTCCTAGAGGGGGATATGTCTTTCCTGGTCCACCAGGACCTGGGACAGTGAAGTCTGACACGACCTGCAGGCAGGATCTGGGTTTTGGTGGTGTTAAGTCAGGTATTCCTGCAGCAGAGGCAGCAGCACTTTCATCAGACCGAGTCCAGCAGAGAGCTAAAGGATTTGTTGTCTTTCCAGGTCCCAGCCATTGATCCCTTCTTACGTGTCAGGGCAAGTGTTACTAGAAAAACTTCTTTTTGTTGGGTCTTGAAGGCATGGTTTATTTCTCATTTGCAAGTGCTGCTCTGGCTGGGACCACACCCTGCCCCAGGCCAGGCTGGGTGCAGGAACCCTGAAATCAGGGGCTCTGTGCAGGGCAGGAGGGGATGACTGTTTTTGTGTACCTGCCTTTGCACATATGTCCCAAGGTGAAGCAGAGCAGTACCTCATTTCTCCAAGTGGTCTGTGCAAATTAGACTAAGTATCTACTGTTTTTGAGCCTGAAGACATTTGTATGTAAGTGTGTTTAGCTTGACAAGAATTGTTTGAGTTCACTAATGCAACAGAGAGATGTCAAGTGGAGCCAGTAACTTTCAGCAAGTGAGCTGGCTACTTTAATTAGATTAGCCTAGCATCTCTGTCATGAAGTGATTGCAAGCTCACAATTCAGAGGTGATCTCCAGCATGTCTCTGATTGATATACTAACTTCATTTGTGCTGCATAGAATACTCTTTTACTTTCTTAATAGCAGCTTGTTTGACAGTCCTGAATTAAGTGTTGACCAATTATCAAAGTAACTGTTTGTGAAGTTGCCAGTGATACATTTTCTGTAAAAGAATGGATTCCTAGAGTGTCAAAAACATTAATTTCCCATTTCAGTTCATCTACAAATTGTGTAACTACCAGATTGTCATGGTAGCAGTATTAATATACATATCTGTATATAGACACAAAAAAATACTCAGTAATGATCATTGGAATCAAAAGGTTTAATATTTTTTCCCGGTCAAATACACTAATGCTTCCAAGGTGACAGAAGAGTGTACAGTTGTTAAACAAGTTGTAAATAAATGCTTATATAAAACGTAAATGCTTGGTTTTCCTTTACTTGGTTATAAACTGAGGCAAATGCACAGTTCATGTTGAAGTTACTGGTTTGAGCCTGAAGTGCTGTTCTGCTATGTGAGATGATGGTAGCTGGCGAGGGCAGCCAGTTGGTGATTAACAGGGACCTCAGTGGAGTGGGAATAACAGATAATACAAACCTTGCCTTTACTTATAATCAGTCACTATGGAACAGCCAGGAAAAAAAATAAAATTAGACTTTCAACAAAACACAATCTGTCTGATTCTTAGAAATACAAATGATATCTTGGCAGTGCATTTCCTAGGGCTGTGCAAAGGAGGGTGAATGCCAGGTAGGCAGCAGCTGGAGTACACCAGAAACCCACAAAACTCCTGACTTTTGCTGGCTGCCCCATCACAGCAAGAATTGCCCGACATGGTTTGCCTCTCAAAGGGCCAAGGCTAAATGGCTGAAGTAATACAATTTTTCTCTTGCTGATGGAAGTTTAGCTACAGAGATAACTAAAGAGGGGGTGGGGGGAACCCACTGCTAATACACAGACAGAAACAATTGTCTTTCCTTTCTGCATTGATAAACAGCTTTACCATCTGGGGTGGGAGGAGGAGGCAGTGTCAGACATGGGTAAATGTTGTTAGTTGTGAAAGAGACAGCAACAGAGATACTGAGCACACGAGTGTCATGCACAGTGCTGGAGGTGAGCAGGATGTGCAAAGACCTTGCTGCACCCCTGTAGGAGACTGAAATCGGTAGGGTCCCCTGTCTGCATCCCCTGGTGCCAGCTCAGTCCAGCTTGCCTGCTGCTGCCAGGTGCTGCCATGGGCTGCAGCATCACTGTGGCAGTAATGGGGTGGGAGGTGGTTGCTGGCTGGGGAAGGTAGGAAGCCCCAGAAGTGGTGGCCAGCTCTCTCCTGAGCCACGGGCAGTGTAATGTGGAGGCAGGGAGCTGCCAGACCCTCACCTCCAGCTGGTAGTGATTCACTCTGGTCTTCTGCCCCCACCCCACCCACCCCCAGTCCCACCCCAGACACTCTTCACCTTGGTCATTAATTCAGCATCTCCTGCCTCCAACCATCATCCCCTCTGCTGTCCTATCATTTTCCCCACTGCCACCCTTTCCTTCTTTTTGCTGCACTTTTTTCCTTGCCAGTGTCCCCCACCCCCCCACCCCAGTGCACTGAGACCCACATCAGCATCCCTTGTTCCTGCCTCCCCCCTCCCTTCCCTGTCCCTCAGACTCCTCACATCAACTCCTGCAAGGCCACAGTGACCTCCCTACATCATTTACCCAGTTCATTATTCCCCATAGGGTGTGGGGGGAACTGTGGCCCACCTCACCACTCACCCTGCCCTTCCAACAGGGAGGAGGCAGCACTGCAGCTTGTCTTCCACTGGTACCTCTCCCACATGCCCCACAGTTGCAGGGGCCCTGCTTTTACCACTGTGTTTATCCTTGTGTTGTGTTAGATGTTCTTTGCGGGAGGCAACAGCCACTGCTGTGTTAAAAGGACATGCACTAGAAGCACAAGCTAGAAGCTGCACAGTTCCCCTTTACAGTTCCCCTTTTCCATTATTTTTTTTTGCCCACAAGTAACTTTGAACACTACATCGTGCACGTAAATATCTGCACATAAGTCTTTGTGCACATAGGCCTGTCTCCAGATCCTCTGTGCAACAAAGCAGAGTCCAGCACGTTTGTATTCACTGTGCTCTGCAAATAGGAGGCAGCAGTGCACTTGCAGGGAGAAGCGTACAAGACTGGCTGTAAAGACTTGCAGGCCCGCCAAGAAGGACAGTGTTACTCCACGCATCAGCGCAGGACACAGCACAGCAGAGGGGAGTTTCCAGCAGTGCTAGGCACACATACTTAGTTCCTTTTCCTTAGTAGCTAAAAGAATAAAACAGCCTCAAAACAACAAGGCGACCCATTTATTTGGCAAAGCAGGCAGATCCAGAAGTGAAGGTCAGCTATGTCAGGGAAGAGGAAAGAAAGATTAAGTGACTAAACTGGAAAAGTCTTCACATACCAAATGTATCCAACTGCTTCCCTGTTTCAGGTCTTCTGAGAGCCCCAGGAGGCAGCAGAGAATCTCTGCCTCCTGGGACTTCTGGCTGGTAACAGAGAATTGCCTTTACTCCTTCCCAACAGACATTTGTCTCAAAACTGCAAAATGTAAACACGTAGATGTTTAGCTTCTGGACCAAGCTACAATGTCCACAAGCTACCTGGGAGCATCACTCCACACGGACAAGGAAGGTCTTACAAACCCTTCCAGAGATAAGGGCAGAGAGAAAAAAAAAAAAAAAAAGAACAAAACAGAACACACAACACCCACAACCACCAAACCCCAAAATGCAACAAATCTCTACCCCCTAAACCATACCAGGAAATTGAGGAAGGCAGTAAATAACAATCACAACTAAAACTGGAGGTGGATGGAAGTTAAAATGCTTTTTTGTTGTTTATCACACCACTTTGTGTACGTGTCTCTCTTCAGGATTGACCCACACAGAAAAAAGTAACAGACCTCAGAATACCAGAGATCACAAGTTGCAAACAGAACACCATGCAATTCCAAGCCTTCCATGGATAGGCTAGTGGGACTTGTTCCCCAACACCTTCACACACATCCGTGTATGCCTTCAACTGCTGTAAAATATTGTCAACGAACATATGCCCTTCTGTCTGCCCCCTCCCCCGAAGAGGCTCTTTGGCAGTCCTTACTAGCTGAAGCCAGAATGAAAGCTGGCACACTCTCCGCTGACAGCGCAGTAAAAGACAGTGCACCAGAGGCTGCGTCACCAGTGATTCAGGGGAAGCCAGAGCAGCACATAGGCACATCTGGCCTATCACATGCACCTCGCAGGCAGCCTGGGACCTCTCCCATCCCAGTGACGAACCTGCACATGAAGGAGCATGTATGCAGCATCAAACCTCTGTGAGGTCTCCCACCAGCTGCACAAAGAGTTTATGAACAAACACTGGTGTCTGATACAGGTTTCACTGCACTCCAAGAATTTTGCAATAAACACCTTCCTAGTAGCCACTTTGTATTATTTCTAAATCTAAAAAAGCCCCACTGAAGATTTGTAAGAGTTAATCTGACACCCAAGAATACCTTTAAATCCCAGTCAGCATATATTCAGTCTCTAAATAAACATGGATAATACTGATTTGTATCCTCTTCAAAGCAAGCAGAGTGGTGTTTGGAAGTTGTGTAATGCAAGTGTCCTCTGGAGACCAGCCATACACCAATTCTAAATACCACCACATTGAGTAGAGCCTATTTTAAATGCATCTTGTTTTATGGAAACTTGAATTCACCTACCTGTGAAGAGTTTAGGATTACGTATTTCAGTACCTGCCAACGCATGTGGTTTTAAAACATGATTATGTCAATCACCTGGGATTTCTACATGAACTGATTTTGTATACAGTTGGAGTTAAAGACAGCTGCAGAAATTTCTGGAACAAAACCGTCTGGGTAATACATGAAAACCAAAGAAAATCAACTAAACAGCAGTATTGAAAATGCTTTATTGAACCGTGTGTCTTATTGTAATGTGCAGATGTGTTTGAAAAGACTACAGCTTGAAAAACTTCTGAAAATCCTCAACAATCAATAAAAAAATGTCCCTACTGGGGCTAACTCATAGGATAACCAGAGGCCTCATGTAAAGTTTCCCTTGAAACATTTTCTGTTGCAGAGCCTAAATGAAAACAAAGCTAGTACTGCTCTATATGGAAACAATCACGATTTGAGGATTTAAAAAAAAAAAAAGGAACTTAAACTTCAGTCTATGGGGTTGCTTCTTTTGCTGCTGTTATTTTGGATTAGCATACACGTCACAGTTCTGCTGAGAACACCATCTGGTGTTCAAGTCTGTAAATTTACTCTAAAATGCTAGCAATGCTGCAGAGATGGAAGGATACAGAGAAAGAGAGAGAGGGGGTGAGGTGAGAAAGATCTGGAAGCACACTATCATATAAGCCTAGTTTAAATTTTCATCAGAACCTGTGTGCACCTTTGTTTTTATAATCTAACTTTCAAAAATAATCTAACATTCAAAAAAAACCCCACCCCCACTCAACCCCCCCACCCCCAAAAAAGGGGGAAAGAAAATAAAAACCAAACACACCCCTTCTTTTCTTGTCTTGAGGCTCCTATAAATGTTTACGCACAAGAACACCACACCTCTTTTTTCCCAAACCAGTAGGGTTAACAGTATAGGCATGTAGGTGGCACGATTCAACTAAAAGGGTTTTTCAACTTTTTTTTATACCAGCAAAAATAACCAAAAGAAACAATAAATAAAAGGTGCTAAAGTTAGCATTAAGAATTCAATTGTAATATACTGACATTCTGGGAATCCAACTCCTCAAGCTCTGCTGATACTCACAGGTCTCTGCAAACTATGAAGCAAATACATAAATAAATCAAAATATGATTGAGACTGTGGAAAGCTTTTTAAACTAAACCAACATGATCCAGGGTAACTTTTGTTTAAACACAGTGAATATATGAATTGTCTACACCTGAATAAAACATTTTTAACAACTGAAAAATTTTAACAACCACAAAAAGGAAAAACTTTAAACAAAAGTGAACATCATTTGATTTTAGGGCACACAAAAGCCCCTTGCAGTGGCTTCCAGCAGTGGCCTTACTGTTGTGTCTCCTAAAGATGCATAAAATGAAGTTCAACTCCACACTGAGGTGATGGCTAACAGGGCAACATGATGGTCACATACAGCAAAATGCCACACCCTGGTCATGACAATATATCCCACTGCAGAGTTTCCATCTTGTGCAGGAACAGCACATAAAGATGTTATTCTGTCACGTATTATTCAAAAGCTACTTTGTGGCCACAAACTGCTAGTCAGCACTAACCCTTTTGTCATGTAACCTTTGAATAATGGGAAAGCTTTGGGTTTTATAGTTTTACTCCTTGTATTTAAATTTTTAAATGACAAGGTCACTAAAACTCATGCACGCTGCAAAAAACGTCATGCAGTAGTTAAGGTAAACCATCCAAGCAGTTTTTATTCATTAATATTCATAAATACACACAGCAGCTTCATTAGAGATTTTCATTTTTTTTCCTCTTCAGTTTGAATGTGGAGTATTAGGAGAGCCTTTTGCATGTCAAGGTACAGGACACAGAGCTTTTTGCTCTGCGCCGCAACCTACATTTACCTGCTAGAAGTAAAAATTAGTTAAGTGGAAATGATTATCATATATATCTTTTCTCTCTTTCTTTTGAATGTACACAATGTAACAAGAGTGACAGACCTGAAATTACAATCACCAAAACAAACCCAAGATAGTTGTTGTCCACTTTCATTGGCAAATACAGCACAGAGGACATTGTCTGCAAAGTGGGATGTCATCAAAGAGGAGGTGGAGGAGGCTCGTTTCCTTTATTACTCTCTTTTAAATTTAGGTTTTCTAAAGCAACATCTAGAGGCATAATATCTACACAGCCCATAGCACCAAAATCTGCAATCTCCCCCCGCTCATCCTCATCTGAGGAGGAACTTTCTTCCCGCATCAAAGTGGACAGTAGAAGCTCCTGAACAAACAGGCTGCAGTCTGCCCGTTCGCTTTCCATTGACTGACGCTCTGCTTCTGACATCTTCGGATCATTCAACCTGTACAGTAGTGAGGAAAGAGAAGACAGGCAGTTGGTGAAAGCCTATTTCACTGATGACACTACTGACCGATGCCAAAAGGCACTCAAACGCTCCTTCAGGATAGTCCTGCTCGCCCTTCGACTTGTACAGCTCTGGCAACCTCCAACACCTCAATACAACAGGCATGCATTTAACAAACACCCCTTCCCTGTTCACAAAAGCATTCAAAATGGAGCCTAAAGCTAGAGGAAAACAAAAAACTATTTGTGATGTTTCCCACTATTTAAGAGTCTTTCGGAGAGAGCTGTTGTGATTTCCTAGACGCTCATTATGTGCCTGTTTTGATTCTAGGTCAACTTCGAAGTTCACATATGCCACAGAATACACTATTGCATGTCTAAAGCCTAGGGATACCCAAAGCATGATACAACGCCCATTCCACCACTTCTCCTAGGTTGTAGTGCATGCCCTGATAGGCAAGGAAATTGCTTGCTCCAACTCTGAAAGTTGCCATTTGTGACACTTGCAGGAACTTTGGTTAATAATACTTAGTTTCTGATTGAAAGGTGTCACATGGTATTATTTTGCAGTTAGATAAAAATCAGATTAACTCAAATCAAGGTTTCTTGATGCAGGAGCTGTTAAAATGCCCATACTCTTTCGCAATACCAAACAGACAAACAAGAGTATGTATGGAGGGGCCTAGCAGAGGAGATGTAGAAAAGATTTATTTTCAGGTCAAAACCCAACCTTTTAAAAGAACTGGAATGATATAGTGGGTGACTCCTCTTTAAAATAACCCTGGTATCTGAGTATAATTTCTAGACCAGATAAGTATCCTGTTAATTAATGGCATCCTTTATTTGCTTAGTTATCTTAATTTATATATAAACCCCTATTCAACCTTTAGCTTTTACTAAAGATTACTTTCCTATTAAACAATACTACCTTCTGACTCTCTCCCTTTCCTTCATGGCTCAAGTCTATATGCTTGTATTACTGGAAATGCACCTGTTTTGTTCAAAGTAGTAGGGGAAACAAGCACAATTTAGTCAAGAAATATTCCTTTTGTTCCTCTTGAAGTTGAGATGCAGCAACTAACATTTACCCATTGCTTAGGAGCAGACAGACCATAGGTTTGGAAAGATGTTACAAATGCAAGCAAAAGCACAGTATGTTGGCTACAGACTTGATGAAGGATCTGGCAGAAGTCCCCTGCCTGGAGTCATGGGTAACTTATTCAGCCAAAACTCAAAACCAGCCTCCTTTTCAAGGGTTGCAGAAATCCATAGTCAAGTCAAATCCTCTGAACGCATTCCTAGGTGCGCCAAAAAAAGTACAGTGTACTTGTGAGATTGCCTCTCCTTTACTGCAAACACTAGACAACTACAGGATATTTCTGCAGCCAGCTCCTGGAGTTAGCTTTCTAAAAGCACAATAATTCCCTTTAGGCTAGCTATAAAGTCCTACTTTTGGATGTAATTATATCTTTTGGATATTCTTACTGGGTTTACTTTCATGCTAGAAATGTAGATGAAGCAAGTTTTATGTATTACACAGTCTGTGACCACTGTTGACATCTACTGTGAATGTATTTTACATGATTAATTAGCCTGTTAACTCTGCAATATATTTGATCAGACATCGTTTTAATAGGGCATATGCCTAACTCCAAACACATAATTTTCATTGAACTCTGTCTCTATCAGGACTAAGGCAAACAGAAATGGTAAAAGGTAAATACAAGTAAGCACACAGAACAAGTTACCTTGTAAGAAGAAACTGGGAATTCTGGATAGTCTGCTGACTGTTTTCTGTGTTAGATGTGTTGGTTGTTGTTGTAGATTGTGTCATAGTGGTGTTGACATTGATCGTGTTGGTGCGTCTAGTTGCATTGCGTGCAGTCTCCAGTTGTTGTCGTGCTGCCTGTGCATGTTGTCGTTCCAACTGCAGTTGCATCTGCAGCTGTTGTAACTGAGAAGCAGAAGGGCCAGAGGAGTTGAGCTGTCCTCCTGCAGAACGCCTCACACCTGATAGCTGAGATAAAAGCTCTGCCAGAGAAGAGAAAGTTTCTATGATCAAAGATTTTAAATAAGTATTACACAAGAGAATGAATACACCCTGAATTCCAGTGCATCAATTCCTTTTTTCAATAAAATCAAAGAACAAACAATACTCAAGAGCCTACAAAGCTCTTGAAAAAAGTCCTAGCATTCAATGTCTCAAAGAGTAAGGAAGATTAAGACTCATTTATGCAGATTTATTCCAATAAGAAGTCAAGCTTTAATGCCTTCAAAGTAACAGGAGAGCCAATCTACAGGGAATGCCTGGCAAATTATGTCCTCCGCAGCAATTCTCCAAAACTTCAAGCCAAAATAGCAAGTGACTAAGAAACTACTTTTTTTCAGCTTTGTTTGGCAATTTTATTTTCCTCCCAACAAATGTTCCTTCAAAACACAGGCTTCCCTTTCCCAATGGCCTAAAGGGAAGCTGTACTGCAGCAAAAGAGAGAAATATCATAATATTACTTCAAATATTTAATAAAAAATATTTAGTGAAGAATTGCCTCACATCAAAACTGGAATGGTCAAGCATTTTTGCTGTATGAATTTTTATTTCTGCCAGAAATACAGAGGAGGCCTAGCAATCAAGGAAACCCCTGTCCTTAAGTTTTCCAATTCAGAGGGACAGAATGCTTACAGCAAGTTCCATGCACAAAGAATTTTTTTATATAACTACTAGCAGCAAATTACTGCTCAGTGCATTACTGCAGAATCTCTTCTGCAACCCATATAGAAGGTACTTCTTACATCACCTGCTTGCTGTAGTTGATGCAAGGGCAGAGGAAGTAGGTGACGATATTATTCCTGCCCCTCACCTCTACATTACAAAGGAACTATATAGGTCATGACAATTTTCCTTCTGTTGCATTAACAAAATATAATTCTTCTAAAAAGGCTTTCTCTGAAGGACCAAAGCAAAACGCAGTCATTTTGCATGTCAGGAAGTCAGGGCGGTCAAGTCATTTTTACCAGCAGTAATAGCAATACCAAGATTAAATAACTTTTAATTCCATTGTAATTACTAGAAAGTGCCACATGGAGGAAAAAAAAAAGGAGAAAAATGTAAAAGATGCTATAAACTTCATTTATTTTAAACAGAAAAATTCTTGTGCTCTTTCCTATTTATTACTCCAGGAAAAGGGAAGACAAACTTCAGATTCAGATGTATTTATTCTCATTGTAAGTTAAAGCGTAAGTTAAAGCTTAGGGTATAGCGAAATAATAACGTGGAAGCAGATGGGAGCTCGAGAGAGTCTTGATGTGACACCCAGCTCAGTGTGCAACTGAACTCTAAATGCGAAAACACATCTTCCAACAAAAAAGACAAGATTCAGAAGAATGCCATTTTGTCCGACATTTAATGCTGCTAAGAGGGAAGGCCTTGTAAGGTTGAAAACAAACCTCAGTAGCCGTTCCACATTTAACTAAGCTGAACTAGTTGCCCTTGTAAGAGAAAGACAAGGTCTTGCACTGGAGGCTTCACAAACATTCTCCCTCCTTGAACAAACTCTAGTCCTTTTCAGACCCTCCTGTGACCTCACTTAACTTATTTTCTTCTCTTGATGGGATACTTCTTCCCAGCTAATTTAATGAGTTAAATCAGGTCGCAGCAGGCCAGCAGAGCACCAGAGACAGCAGAAGGCAGGCAAGGGGACCATGATTAAGGAAGACAGTAGAGCCACAGCTTCCCTTTCAGGGGCAATGACTCATTAAGCCGCCTGGCTGGCTACCTGCCTCTGAAGAAGTCACAACATGATAGGAGGAAGCTCCAGTTTAAGCATTATGCCTTCTTAGCATCTGAAGCAAAAGGTGGAGCATGGCAAAAGTTCTGAGGTTTCCCTGACATTTATGCTGGCCTGGTCAAAGACCACTGAATAAAAACATTTAGATTTCCCCTTAGGAAAAGTTATATTTGTTTTCAGAATTGTCTTCACTCTATTTTTTTCTTCCCTCTGAAAAAATTTTTTGTCACATCAAAGCTAAACATACACCAAACAAGTTATTCCTGGGAATCCTTAAGACACATCTTCATTATTTTCTGGTGTTGAAAATGAGAAACCCTTCCCCCTACTCACAATTTTTCTAAACTTGACTGAAATACACTGCAAATACAGAATCACAGAATTTTCAGAGTTGGAAGGGACCTCTAGAGATCATCTAGTCCAACTCCCCTGCTAAAGCAGGATTGCCTAGAGCACATTACTCAGGACTGCATCCAGGCGGGTCTTGAAAATCTCCAGAGAAGGGGACTCCACAACCTCCCTGGGCAGCCTGTTTCAGTGCTCTGTCACCCTAACTGTAAAGAAGTTTTTCCGTGTGTTGGAACGGAACTTCCTATGTTCCAACTTCTGCCCATTGCCCCTCGTCCTGTCATTGGGAACCACTGAAAAGAGTCTGGCTCCATCCTCCTTCAACCCACCCTTTAGATATTTATAAGCAGTAATAAGGTCTCCCCTCAGCCTTCTCTTCTCTAGGCTAAAGAGTCCCAGCTCTCTCAGCCTTTCCTCATAAGGGAGATGCTCCAATCCCTCAATCATCTTGGTTGCCCTTCGCTGGACTCTCTCCAGCAGTTCCCTGTCCCTCTTGAACTGGGGAGCCCAGAACTGGACACAGTATTCCAGTTGTGGCCTCACCAGTGCCGAGTAGAGGGGGAGAATGACCTCCCTCGACCTACTGGACACACTCTTCCCTATGCAGCCCAGGATTCCATTGGCCTTTTTGGCGACAAGGGCACATTGCGGGCTCATTGACAATTTGTTATCTACCAGGACTCCCAAATCCTTCTCCTCAGAGCTACTTCCCAGCAGGTCCACCCCTAACCTATACTGGTGCCCAGCATTCTTCCTCCCCAGGTGCAGGACCCTGCACTTGCTTTTGTTGAACCTCATTAGGTTCTTCTCTGCCCAGCTCTCCAGCCTGTCCAGGTCACGCTGGATGGCAGCACGGCCCTCTGGAGAGTCAGCCACCCCTCCCAGTTTGGTATCATCAGCGAACTTGCTGAGGATACACTCTGTCCCCTCATCCAGGTCATTAATGAATATATTAAACAAAATTGGACCAAGTATCGACCCCTGGGGGACACCACTGGTTACAGGCCTCCAACTAGACTTCGTGCCACTGATTACAACCCTCTGAGCCCTGTCACACAGCCAGCTCTCAATCCACCTCACTGTCACCTCATCTAACCCACACTTCCTCAGCTTCCTAATGAGGATGTTATGGGAGACAGTGTCAAAAGCCTTGCTAAAGTCAAGGTAGATGACATCCACGGCTCTCCCCTCATCCAGCCAACCAGTTACATCATCATAGAAGGCCATCAAATTGGTCAAACATGATTTACCCTTGGTAAACCCGTGTTGACCACTTCCAATAACTCCCTGTTCCTCAATGTGTTTGGAGAGGACATCCAGAATGAGTCGCTCCATTACTTTCCCAGGGACCGATGTGAGACTAACCGGTCTGTAGTTTCCCGGGTCCTCCTTCTTGCCCTTTTTGAAGATTGGAGAGATGTCGGCCTTTCTCCAGTCCTCAGGCACCTCTCCTGTTACCCATGATCTTTCAAAGATGATGGAGAGTGGAGTGGCAATAACATCTGCCAGCTCTTTCAGCACTCGCGGGTGCATCCCATCAGGGCCCATGGACTTATGAATGTCCAGCTTGGTCAAGTGCTCTCTGACCCGGTCCTCCTCAACTGAGGGGAAATCTACCTCTCTCCAGACCTTCTCCCTTGCCTCCAGGGTATGGGATTCGTGAGGGACAGATTTAACAGTGAAGACCGAAGAAAAGAAGGCATTCAGTAACTCTGCCTTCTCTGTGTCTTCCACCACAAGAGCACCCGTCTCATTCATCAGTGGGCCTACATTTTCCCTAGTCTTCCTTTTTCTATTGATATACTGAAAGAATCTCTTTTTATTGTCTTTGACTGCAGTGGCCAAGCTGAGTTCTGATTGAGCTTTGGCCCTTCTAATTTTCCCCCTACATAGCTTTGTTATATCTTGATAATCCTCATAAGATGCCAACCCCCTTTTCCAGAGAACGTAAACTTTCCTTTTGTTCTTGAGGTCCAGCCAAAGCTCTCTATTTAGCCAGGCTGGTCTTCTTCCCCGTCGGCTCGTTTTTCGAGCCATGGGGATGGCCTTCTCCTGTGCTTCTAAGACTACCTGCTTGAAGTAAGACCAACCTTCCTGGGCGCCTTTGCCCTTCAAGACTGCCTCCCAAGGGACACTCTCAACCATGCTCCTGAACAGGCTAAAGTCTGCCCTTCGGAAGTCTAAGGTGGCAGTTCTGCTGGCTCCCCGCCTTGCTTCACCAAGAATTGAAAATTCTACCATTTCATGATCACTGAGCCCAAGACGACCTCCAACCTTAACATCCCCCACAAGACCTTCTCTGTTAACAAACAGTAGGTCCAATAGTGCACTTCCCCTAGTTGGTTCGTTCACCAGCTGTGTGAGGAAGTTGTCTTCCACACACTCCAGGAACCTCCGGGACTGCTCCCTCTCTGCTGTGTAGTATTTCCAGCAGACATCTGGGAAGTTGAAGTCACCCACGAGAACAAGGGCAGATGATCGTGAGACTTCTGCCAGTTGCTTATAGAATATCTCATCAGATTCTACATCCTGATTAGGGGGTCTATAACAAACTCCCATCACGATGTCTGCTTTGTTGACCTTCCCCTTAATTCTTATCCATACACTCTCAACACTATCATTCATACTGTTAAATTCTAAACATTCAACAGTATGAATGATAGTGTTGAGAGTTGATACTTGGTAGAGTTGATACTTGCAACAGTTCATCTATATAAGAATTTACAAGTACACCTGAAAAAAAAATCCGTGATATTAGCAAGTCTGGCATTCAAACAGCAGCCTGAACACCAACTGAATACATTTTAAATTAATACTCAAATTCAGCTAATTTCATCTTCACTGAGACAGATACTCTCCTCCATAAACACCTTTATCCACATGGAAAATTAAAATGAGATGTACTAAAGCATGTGATGGAAATTGGACACAATCACTCATAAAAGTGTACAACACCTGTGCATAGATTAGCTTTGGGAATAAGCCTTACAACTATCTAGAAATAAAAGCACAAGCTACAGTTAGTGGTTTCAGCTTCAGCATTTCCATGCCCTGTGACAACCCAGCCAAGCACACCACTCACCTGCAAGCAGCCATCAATCACACTTGCACTGTGGAGCGTTATCTACACATGCAGCTTTGTAACAATGGAAAGCATGGCAACTATGATCACCTTGAATTTTACTTCCTCTGTGTAAGAACGACACTGGGGTAAAGTTCATGCTTATAGCTCTTACCAGCTATAGGATCCATGGCTTCTCTATTGCTTGGAGAATATGAACTCTGAGAAGATGAAAGCCCACCAGGGGAACTGGTAGTAAAGTGCATGTTTGATCTACGTGCACGGGGGCCTCCCAAACCCCGGCCTGGGTGGAACATCCTACGTACGTGCCGAACACCACTGGATTCATCATAACCAAGAAGTTAAGAAAAACAGAACTGTTTGGCATTGAGTATTAAGTGACAAGGACATTTGATGGGTGGAATACTCAGGTGCACACCGTTCTTCATTCATAAAATAATGACTCAACTTCTGAAGCAAAGCTAAGGTACACTGTAGCTATGCTGCACATCAGACTGATTGTTCTGAACTCAAGATACCCAGTGCTGTGTACCCCAAACTCTCTGTATCTCTTCAGCTTTTTATGACATCTAAGAAACATCAGCTTTAATTTCTTAGGGTTTTTTAGATCAAAGTTTTCTACTCAGTTATCTGAAAACTCTGACAAATGCATGTTCAGCCAAGCTTATTACAGAGACATAGGGATTTTGTTCTCCTTCCCAATTCTTATATTAAGTATTGAAAATAAAAAAGTTTGTAATTCCTATCAAAAGTACATAATAATTACTGTATTCCTTTTGACTTTTGTACTTCATGCTTTTATCCAAAAAATTTCATCATTTCAGTCCTCAAGAAGTTGTAGGTTTCCAGAGTATTCAGCAGGTTTCCCTGCTATCACACCCCTTTGTTTCCCTTTTCCTCTTTGAGCCAAAGAAATACCACTAATTCCACTTACGACAATGATGCCTTTCATTTTCCCATTTTCCCCTACTTCTCCATATCAGATGCTTATATTTCAAGTCACAACTTCTATATATTTTCCTATATAAACTAAGAGACAATCAACAAATTATTTAAAGTTTATTTTTGTCAGAAAGTTGCTAACATTCATTCCTCCAAGAGAATTCAGGTAAGTCTTCCTTTTATTTCAAAAATCACTAGTATAATTCACTACTGCAAAATGAAATAGCATAGGCTTGGATATTTTATTTCACTGTTACTAGACTTGTAGCTTAAATCCTCCTATCTCCCATGACCTTTATTTTTATAATAGTATGGTTCCCACTCATATGGTATCCATTACTGTGTAAGAGTAGTGTCCAATGTTCTTTTGATAAAACACAGTTACAGTGCAGAACCTCAGGATGTCACGGAGGTCAAGAACTAAAGACTGAAAGAAATGACTAAACTTCTCATGGCAAGAAAGAACTTCTGTAAAATCTTTTTGTAATAGCCAGAACATTTAAACTGAATACCCATGCGAGAACTATTTGTACAATTGATGCCGAAAAGCTGTATTTAATGAATTCTCAAACATTTTCCTGCTAAAATAAGAAACTGGGCTTTAAAAAGTTGCCCCCAGACTGTAGGAATAAAGGGACATACCTGGATGAAAAGGGGCACCTCCTCTCCCTTTTTTCCTACTTTAGACCTGCCTGTTGCTAGACACGATGTACAGCCCAACCTGGAATAGTCGCTTCAGGATACACTTCTTACAAAGTTTTGGAGACTTGACAACACTGATCACTCAAGCAATAAAGTAGAAAATTCTACATGCGTTGTTTTTAATGCTGAACCATAGATAATGTATTCCCAAAATATATCTGAGAAAGATCTGTTTTGGGATGACTGACATTGAAGCCATACTCTGTATTTGTAAAGATTCATTTTTCTAGCTCAAACATCCCCAAATTAAAAGTCATCTGGTGGCATCTCTGATACATCTCTGTAACTGGGAAAATTTAAACTTCCTGGCCTACAGAGCAGTTAAGCTACTGTTGGAGGCCCACAGTTTGACATTTGGTACATTGATAAGTAGTTATTATGGATGTAAATTTTGTTAGAAAAAGCATATTAGGCAGGTGCTATTAAAAACTCACTATTGGTAGAAAAAGCAGAACTAAACTAATACAAGAAATATTGCTCAGTGACTCACTACACCAGTCATCAAGCAACATTTCAGAGATGTCCAAAGGCCAGCAAAGATCCAATGGTCTGGAAGATGCTGTCCCCTCATCAATCTCATCCCACCTCCAGCCAAAAGGGAGGATGGCACAACTCTGCCTTGGGGGACATCTGACCATGGAGGACCTCCAGGGATGCCTGGGACCAAGCTCACATGGCCAGAGCCACTGCACTCAGTACCCTCCTCCTCCCAACTGCTGAGAGCCCTACTCCTGTCCACAGGGAGAGGTAAAGAAGAGATAACTGCTTTTATCTAACTTTGTACTGTTCTTTCTATTATTAGTTACTCCTTCACAGAGCCAATAAACACCCAAATTCCTCTACACTGATCCAATTATTGTGTAGTAACAAACGTGCATTTAATCTGTTCTGACCCTTAACTTAAATGCAATCAAGCACAACTGAAATGAAGCCATCTCCTTAAATGCTGTCTCCCTTCTGCTAGTGTAACTAACTCCAGTTGCTAGAGCTAAGATGCTTGGGTTTTTGTTTTGGTTTGGTTTGTTTTTGTTTTTTTTTTAAATCCAGTTGCACAGGCTTAGGTTATTTTTTTCCTTTTTAAAAATTTTTAAACAGAAAAGCCACTACCAAACTAGTAATATAGTCTTTTCGTCAGTTTGTTTAAACAAGACACAAAGCAATACTTCAAAGAAATTACTTACTGTAGGTAGGCTATATAGCCTGCATCTCATTAAATAAGAAGCCCAAAACAAAATACATTTTGTCAGTTAATCTGGGGGGGTGGGGGGGATTAAAAAAAGAAGAAAAATATTCCTAGGACAAGGACAAAAAAATCCCAATAGTTGCAGCTCTTCAGCTATCAAACATAGATCAGTCTGCATAACCTGCTGCTAAGGTAACTGAAAGACAACATCCTATTTCCCAGGAAATTTGAAAGTTTGAGTTAGATTACAAAATGTCAGTAACACTACAAAATTATGTGATTAAAACATGGTGTTAAAAATAGTTAAGCAAGTTTAAAATCGTTCATCAAAACCAGCTAAGCTCAAATCATCCACAGATCATCATCTTCATGTCACAAATACCTACAGCACACCACTGAATCTGGATACATAAAGCAGCATCAAGATGAATGATCAGGCAGATATACCACAGTGCAAGTAGAAAAACCTCTCGGTGTCAAATTTCTTTAAATGTTTTTGCTGTTGGAGCAAAAAGCACTGTCAAGTGTACCTACTGTCTGTTCACAATCTGGTATTTATACTTTTTTGAACTAGCAAATGAACCTTTTTATTTTTGACACACAGATCTTTAGCAACTTAAATTCCAGGAAAATCAGAGGTATGACCCTTTGACTACAAAAATCAAAACAAGTTGTCATGGCTACTAGATGAAACAGGCTAGCCTCTTTGCCTCAACTTGGAAAGGATATTAAATCTCTAGGAGCTCTGTGTTCCAGTGTAAGATGAGCTGCAAAGTCATCTGTGACATGATTCGGATCCCCTCCAGGTAATGCTGCACATATTGGACAAATCTGAAATGACAAAGGAAGAAAAAACCCAACTTTATGAATTTTACACAAAACATACCATTGAGTCAATCATTAGACATTGACTCTTATGCTTTAAAAATCATATTTATGTATTCACAAACACCTGGATAGCAACATATCAAAAAAAACCCAGAAAACATATTAAAGTGCAGACACTAATTTAGACATCTTTTACTGTATTATTTTCAGAATGCTGTGAAAACCAGACCTAGAGTTTTCAAATGCAACTTCCAATGTCTTGAGAATTAGTCTTTGTATGCCAATTCTGCCACATACAGTGGAGTCTGTTTACAAAGGATTCCTGTTTGCCTGCTTGACACTCATGCCAGCAGAGGAATCAGAATGAAACCACACGTAAGTATGCGCTGAAGTATCAAACTGAGACCACCCATCCAGGCAGTGCATAACCAAAGGTTTGGCAGAGGAGGGCTAATCTCCATATCCCTACACAATAGTATTTGGGGCAAAGGCACTAACACCTGTCTTTGGTTTGTCTGTTCACTTTTTTTAAACCAAACCCACACTTTAACTAAGTACACAAACAGTGCCATTACAACTGCCATAATTATGACTTGTTTTCTGAATAACTCCACAGACAGCTTGAAGAGCATCTTCCATTTTTCTTTACTGTAGTTTTGCAGATTGATTTTAAAGTTTTACAGATGGCAGACAAAAAAAAAATCCATTCCACAAAATTCTTCCCACAAATGTTAAGCACTCAAATTAACAGCATTTTGACAGTTAAATGCAACTGCTGTCTATGAATTTATCTCTCTGTTCCTCACAGTCAAATGGTCTTGGTCTTTATGGAGCAACTCTGGCTGTAACATTAAGCCCAGGTTGCCAGTGCTCGCCATGCATATACTCAAGTTGTTTACAGTAGATCCCAAAAGACCATGGGCATTAAGAACTCATCTACCTTACTCTTATAGAGGTGAGGACAAGGTCTTGAAATAAGTTTACTGTAAAATCTCAGCTGCTTTTGACAGCAGCTGCTACATCTTTAATGCCACTTTAATTTTAGTAGTCAAGTCTGAGTAGAAAACCAAGCATTTTAAAAGCTTTTTGCTGTAACTCTTTCCCATCTATTTTCAATGTTCAGCATTTCTCTTCACAGAACTCCTCTTCCCAGATTTTTCACCACTAAGAAGCCATACAAGCAGACACACTACAAACATCTTATTACAGCTTGATATAAATACTCAACTATGCCAACATATCATACAGCTACCCTGTAAGGACATTGGACAGATGGTTCTAAAGTCCATAAATTTATTCATAAGCTACTTAATTTTCAAGGTGTTTCATACCAACAGGAGACAATACCTTGAAAGCAATCCTTTTTCATTTAAGCCACTTTGAGGAAACAGAGCCCCAACATGAGAACCACACATTTCTGAAAGTAGCAAAGCAAAATAAAGTTCTTTTGCTAAGAAGACAAAGGCATTATGAACAGCACATATTTGCCTGAAAAGAGATACAGTCCTCAGAAAAACATCAGCTAAGAAGAAGTTATAAGGAACAGTGAAAAGGAAGGCATCTAAGTATCCTAACCCTAATTCTAAACATGAACTAAACTTCCAAGAAATCTCTGACTGGGAAAAGTTACTGAAGCATTGTTAAACACAAACAAACACTCAGTTAAGCATAAGCTCTGGCAAAATCACAACAAAGATTGCAGCATCACTGATTAAGCGTCACACAGCTAAAAATAATTGTTAACAGAACATGCACGAACAAATGGTACAGATAAAAAGAAAACATTGTCAGAAGTTTCTTCTGAAATTATGATCATTTATATTAAAAAATCATCACGTTACCCTGAATGATATCTGAAAGATTACTGCCAAGTCCTAAGTCAACCACGCTCACAGGATACCTGCTAGTTTCCAGAAGTCTGCTTATATTATCACTGCCTCCCTATTTACATACAAGGTAACCACTTTAAGCAACAGTATCTCTGTAACCGCCACAAGCCACACTGCAGTCTTCAAGAATGAGACAGGAACCATTCTCAGATTGTCTATTTCATTACTGCAAGAAAATCTCTCCTCATCAGCAACGTAGTCCCTGCAGTTCATGTACAAGGAGCCTAGCTACTGCCTTTATAAACATAAGAAAGTTGCTGCAGTGCAATGTAATAGTAGAAAATTTGTGTCTGTTCTGAAATGAGATTCAAAGATGACATTTCATGAAGTTCCCTAAAATGTTTGTATTTACAATGCTAGCAGACTTCTAGTTGAATGCTGTATTTTATTTGGAACAGCGACTGACCTGAAACACACCACCACCACCAATCATACTGACAGCCAGATTCTTCTGCACTTGCCTTATAACACTTACCATTACCCTTGGACTTTTACCAATGAAGCAATACTGGTAGTTTTCTGAGGTTTAATACTCACCAAAATAAGATGATTTATTATTTTCAGTGTGTGACCTTAGAGATTTAATCAATCACAAAAGTTATGACTACTCCCATAGACACCAGTGTGATTTTCAATTAAAGTACCCAGAATTAAAACAATCACCTTCGAGGAAATATCAAACTCTCCTCCTAGAGCTCCTCTCCAGGACCTCAACTTGCTGGGGTGCCTCTCCAAAGTGCCTGTACACTAATGCACACAGCATGGGGAATGACCACAATGAGTTACAAAGTCTGAGTGCACTTGCAGGACCACAACCTCCTTGGGATCACCGAGACATGGTGGCATGGCTTGTATTACTGGAGTGTTGCAATGGAGGGACATAAGCTTTTTAGAAAGGAGAGGAAGGGGGCCTTGCCCTTTATGTGAGAGAGCAGCTGAAGTGCATGAAGCTCCGCCTGGGGATGGAAGAAGAACCAATGGAGACCTTATGCACTGGGATTAAAGAGAGGACAGGCAAAGGTGATATTGTAGTGGGTGTCTACTACAGGCCACCTGACCAGGAAGAACAAACAGATCAGGCCCCCTACAAACAAACAGAAGCTGCCTCATGCTTGCAGGTCCTGGTCCTCATGGGGGACTTCAACCACCCCATTATCTCCTGGAGGGACAATACAGCATGGCAGCAATCCAAAAGGTTCCTGGATCGCACTGATGATAACTTCCTCCTCCAAGTGACAGAGGAGCCCGCAAAGAGAGGTGCTTTACTGGACTTCATACTCAACAACAAGGAGGAGCTCATTTGGGATGTGAAGGTCAAAGGCAGCCTTAGCTGCAGTGACCTTGAGGTGGTGGAGTTCAGGATCCTCAGGGCAGGGACAAAGATGAAAAACAAGATCACAACCCTGGACTTCAGAAGAGCAGACTGTGGCCTCTTCAAATATCTGCTTGGAGGAGTCACGTGGGTTGTGGCCCTGGGTAGCGGGGCTCCAAGAAAGCTTGTTAATATTCAAGGATCATCCTTGGGAGTGCTCCATCCCCATGAATATGAAGTCAGGCAAAAATGCCAGGAAGCCTGGATGAACAAGATGCTCCTGGCCAAACTCAAACACAAAGAGGAAGCATACAGAGGTTACCCTTCTAGGGTAACCTTGGAGGAATACAGAAACATTGTCCAAGCATGCCAGGACAAAGTAAGGAAAACTAAGGCCCAAATGGAATTGAATGAGGTGAGAAACATCAAAGACAACAGGAAGGGCTTCTAGAATTACACAGGCAACAAAAAGATGACTAGGAAAAATGTGAGCCCATTGCTTAAAAGACAGGGGACCTGGTTACACAAGCCACAGAAGAAGCTGAAGTACCAAATGTGTCTTTTTCCTCAGTCTTCACTAGCAAGACTGACTTTCAGGAATTCCAGGCCCCAGAGACCAGGGGGAAAGTCTAGAACAAGGAGGACATTCCCCTGGTAGAAGAGGATTAGATTAGAGAATACTTACATGAACTGGACATACTTAAGTCCATAGGCTGTGATGGAATGCACCCGTAAGTGCTGAGGGAGCTGGCAGATAACATTACAAGGCTGCTCTCAATTATCTTTGATCAATCATGGCAACTGGGAGAGGTACCTCAGGCCTGGAGTAAAGCAAATGTCCATCCTATCTTAAAGAAGCTAAGAAGAAGGACCTGGGGAACTACAGGCTGGTCAGCTCACCTCAACCCCTGAAGAGGTGACAGACACCATTTCCAAGCACATTAAAGACAAGAAAATCATTAAGAGTAGTCAGCATAGCTTCACAGAGGGGAAGTCATGCTTGACCAACTTGATAAACTTGAATGATGAAGTGACTGGCCTGGCAGATGACTGGAGAGCAGTGAATATTGTCTACCTGAACTTCAGTAAGGCCTTTGACACTGGCTCCCCATAGGATCCTCATAGACAAGCTGTTGATGCACAGGCTGGATAAGCAGACAATATGGTGGAGTGAAAGCTGGCTTAATGGCTGGGCTCAGAGGATGGTGATCAGTGAGAATTTTGCTGCTGACACAAAACTGAGAGGAGTGGCTGATACGCCAAAGAGCTGTGCTGCCATTCACAGCAACCTCAGCAGGCTGGAGAAATGGGCCAACAGGAACCTCACAAAGTTTCAACAGGGGAAGTACACCACTCTGAACATAAAAATGGCAGAATTTAATGGAGTAAAAATTCTTTGACTTATTCCTTGAAAAACAGGGCGGGGGGGCTGTAAAACACAAACAATTCCATCTCTGTAAACTTCCCTTAAAGATCTAAAAATAAGTATCTAAAATAAAACACATTTTTGGACAGACAGAGATACTACAAGGACTACAAGCTCAGTATCTAAGCAGAAATAATTGCTTGAAAGCCTAAGACCACAAATGTTTAGAATCCATAATATTTTCCTCTTTAGTAATGTTGTAGCCTTTCACTATCTACAGTAAGACTGCAGTACCCAAGTAGTTTTATGTGCATGCACACTAACCATTCATCAAGAAAGCTAGATATAAAACTATATAAAAAGATAACAACATTGCAGACTGACTTGCAAAAAGGAAAGAATAATATTTTTTTTAATTTTTTTTACACATACAACACTTTTAGCAATCAGTGGAGTTGCAAGTGTCTAGAATCACAAATTTAGGCTTTATGTAATGAGTTCTAGAAGTCACAGCTGCAAACAAGGATGTATGAAATTGAAAAACCTGGAATCTTAACGTTCTGTGTCAGGAATGTATCACTGACATCAAGTGGTGCAAGTAAGAATTGCAATACTAAGCCACCAAAGAAAGTGCCCCAAATGTGGAACATTCAATGATTGATGCTATGTTTGAAAGTTGCGGAGTTAAAGAAAAACTCAAGGAGACAAAAATTGCAGTGTGTCACAAAGTTAAATTATGAGCCTCCAGTGCAACTGATTGTGAAGTAAACTGTTTTGCTTCTTATGTTTTTAAGAAAGATCAGAACACCTTTGAATCTCAGGCAGACAAACTACCTCTCCTATCACTCCTTTGCACAAGATCCTCAATAGGCTTGTAGACGAAAGAGTTTCATTCTCTTCCACAGAATTCCTTGGAAGTTAAGAAAACTAGAAGATTAGAATAGCTAGCCTATTTATAAGTAATTTCTTCACAATGTATTAGAGATGAGTAATCCACAGCATTAACCAGACAAGAGCACCCTGGATGTCATTCTGCTAACCTAGTCTCTCCTACTCCCAAAGACAATCAAGATAGGAGGAGCTAACACCTCAGATTAAAGTATTTCTGTTGACACTTGTTTAAGTGTGTTTTTAACCCTGTCAAGGGTCCTAATCATTAGCCATGGGAGAAAAAGACCTACCTCAACAGCAGTATTTTCAAAAGAATGACAGCTTCCACTGCATAAATATACCAGGTAAATTACAAAAGCTATTTGAAAAACACACCAAACTGTCTGCATGTCTTCCTCTCTCTTACAGTTACAAAAGACTGGCACAGCTATGAGCTTCCAGGCCAGTTACATACTGGTTGTAAAAAGGGAGACATAGTTACACAGAATAACCATGACAAGCTTCTAAATTTTGTCTTACAGGATAATAAACTCCTAAACATGCTAGCCTTTACATCAGGAAAACCAAACCGCAACCATGAAAGAAGAAAGCAAGCTCATTATATTATGATACCCACGAAACACAGAAGAATTTTAATGTCACCGTCAAACGTATGTATGTCTTCTTACAAGCATTCAAATAAACTCATGTTTCAAGAAAGAAAAAGGAGGATACCAATTTTCCAGAAGAGAGACTCTTTTTAACATATCTCCACCACAATTGAAACCCAAATCTGAAGCTTCTTACCACTTCTGTTGATGTTTCTGCATGCTCAGAAGTAACATGTTCTTGAAGAGATGTTTCCGTATAACCCATTTTCCCACAATAAGGACAAGTAAAAGACTGTGGCTGCTCTACAGAGAAAGCTTCTCCGCCATAGTACAAATCTGGAACAGAAAGTGTTTAAATAGAAGTCAATTCAAAGCAGTAGAATCATTTATTTTGTTCATGTAAACCTCTGTTTATAAATGCACTTCAATGTAATCACTGCCAAATTTATCTGGTATTCAATTGAAATGGCTATTTTAATGTTGTACAAAAGCCATAGGCTGATATTCAAGTGTTCAATTACTGATGACAAAAGCCAGACAGACTACATTTAATTTTCATTAGAAACATAATTTTTTAATATTCAGTAGGAGCAAAGAATCCTATGATGCTGATACTGCCAAACCTTCACTCTTCTCCCACCCTACTTATCCCATGTACTGGGTCACCTACAGTATTTTTCAATCATAAGACAAGTTTTCAAAAGCTGAATTCTCAACAGTACCTGAAAATTTAAGTCAAAATTTGAAAGTCCTCAGTGATACACCCTATGTCGATATTTCTGCCATAGCTGAAGCACTGCTTCAGAGTAAATAGTTTTGGAAATGTCTCAAATAGATAATATGGAAGATTGATAGTGAAAAAGGAATCTGATTATCTGTTACACACTGGTTGCAACTTTTAGGTGTGTTGAATTTAAGCACTTTTGCACTATCAGCAAAAAGCAGGCACTTTGAAGTTGCTAACGTAGTTTCCCAAACTTAACATGAAAATTTATCTAACCATGCCAGAAAAGAATGCTTGCCTCTCATACACTGAAGGTATTACATATTCTACAGGAAACATGACTTAACTTCACATTCACATCAAGATAAAAAATGTGATTTTCTCCAGCAAGTAATTTAAAATCTTTTCACTGACATTTTTTCTAGGACTCATTAATAAGTAACCGAAAAATATTTTCCTAGAATTATGAATATGCTGCTATAAATTAAAAATTGGACAAGTCTGAACAGATACTAGAACTCATGTTCTACACCACAAGGCAAAAATCTATCTAATCTGTGAGGAATGTGTCCCTCTGATGGCTTAAGTTACAGCTTCCTAAGGTTTACGACATCTTTTCCTACTACCGCTCTTTAGGACATGACTAGAAAGAACAGAACATTTTTGTTTCTGCAGCCTTACAAAAGATGATGCTTAAGCTAAAAGATGCACATACCTATAATTCACTATATTAACAGATAGTATTTTACATATAACTAAGTTTTGAGGGCTAACACGTCAAGACCAATACAGGAAATGAACTTATTTCCTGTAACATACTAATATGCAGAGTTAAAGATCCAGAATCAGACTGAATACACTGCAGAATAAAGTTTATGTTCAGGAAGTCCCTGTTCCCCTTATTTGGACACTGCTTCCAGAGAATTTAAGTGCTGCAGGATGAGAGAAACATATCCCTTTAACAGGCATGGTAAGAAAATCCCAACTAGACAGCCAGCCTTGCCAAAGAAGAAACACTGACTGACACACTGAGCATTTTAACTGGTTCATCAAATTAACTATCACACTAAGCTTGAGTGCCATTCTGAATTCAGGTTCATTTATTCACATACACATGAGGAAATGTTATGTCCAACTATCCAAAATAAAAAGTTCCCGGCCAATTAAGTCTCAGTTCTCCAAAGCAGCATTTAAGGTTCCATTAGATGCTTTATACAATAAGGCACAGAAGTAACTTTTCATTAGACAATGGAATTGCACATCAGATACGATCAAAATGGAGAACTATACAGACTGAAAGTCAGCATGAATGTAAGTTGGAAGACATGCCCAAAAGATTAGCACCCCTACCCCAAAACCTGAAAGTCATTTATATAGTACTGACACAAACAGATGCCTGGAATCATTATTAGAGGAAATCCCAAAGGTCCTTGCACAACATGTATCAGGACTCAGTTCTGAATGCATCTGAGTCACCCAACACATGAAAGACGGGCATTTCCTTGACAGGTTGTCAGGCATTCCACTGGCATCCTAACAACAAGACATATGGTATGTCTTAATTCAAAACATCTGTCCTTACTTGATCCCCTATAAATCCATGGGAAGAATCAGTGAAGCTATGAAGAGGAAGGTCTACCTTCCCACATTTGTGGGAGAGGTCACTGGCCAACACTTAAATATACCATATTCAACTGAAGATGACAATACTACCAGATTGGAAGAAAGCTTCTTACAAACTCTTAAGTGTGCTTGTTTAGTTTATAAGTATCCATCAGCTTTAGAGCACGTTCTGAATGCTCAAAAACAGGAACAGCAGCAAATTCCCCCATGTCAAAGCTTTTAAAACTATCTTTAGTTCTTATGCATTACTCACAGTAAGCTTGTATTTATCATATATGAGTAAACTGGTACTACAATTACTCTGGCAGGTGACCAGAGAAACAAAAAAAACTAGGTCTGAAGCAGGATTACACCATTAGCATTCAGAACTAAGACAGTCCCTATGTACAGGTGTTAAGCAACATCATCCTACAAGATGAACCAATTACATTTACTTACATGCACAACTATCTTTTGACTTGAATATTGTCATGGTTTCAGCTGGGATGGAGTTAACTTTCTTACTAAGAGTTAGCATAGTGCCACGTTTCAGATTTGGGATGAGAAATAGTGTTGATAGCAGACTGTTTTTTTCAGTTGTTGCTAGGCAGTCAAGGCCTTTTCTGCTCCTTGTACCAACCCACCAGCAAGTGGGGACTGAGGGGGTGGGGCAGGGGGAGAAGTTGGGAGGGGATACAGCCAGGACAGCTGACCCCAACTGACTAAAGGAATATTCCCTGCCATGTGACATCATGCTCAGTATATAAAGCTAGGAGAAGAAGGAAGGGAGGGAATGCTTGGAGTTACACTATTTGTCTTCCTAAGCAACTGTTACACAATGGAACCCTGCTTTCCTGGAGATGGCTGAACACCTGCCTGTCAATGGGAAATAGCGAATGAATTCCTTGTTTTGCTTTGCTTCTGTGCACAGCTTTTGTTCTACCTATTTAACTGTCTTTATCTCAACCCACGAGGTTTTTTTTCCTCACTTTTACTCTTCCGATTGTCTTCTCCATCCAAGAGAAGTGGGGGGAGTGAGCAAGCATCTGTGTGGTTCTAGCTGCGGACCGGGGTTAAACCAGGACAAATAGCTTCTCTAGAATTACAGCACACATTTTCCAGGTGGTGACCAGTCTCATTTCCAAGTCTTCCGTTCTCTTAACTACATGATATGCAATAAAGATTTACATGAAAATTGACCTGCTCCAAGTCTGGGGTGTAACAGAGACTGTTTCAGAGACAACACACAGAAGACCTACATAATTCACACAACTTCAAGATTTTGGAGCTCCTCATCAGTGCCACTTCAGTACATATTTCACAATGTACTCCTCTGAAAGTTTCTCTAAGAATCCCATTCAGACTCCCATTCTGATGTGGCCAAAAACCTGAGTGGGGGTAAAAAGATACCAGTATGCTGCTGCAGCATACTCAGATATGAAGACTATACATATGTCATGGTTTCAAATGAGGAAAGCACAGAAAAAGTTTACATGGGACAAAGTTCTAAGCAGTCACTAAACCAGACTCCGAATGGATCAGCCATACAGACTCTGGAACAGACATTCTTTCAGAAAAATGTATCTGTAAATCAAAAGATTCAAAATGATGGTTGTCTAGAACAAATAAATACAAAATGCTTCAATGAAGATGGATGGAAGAATCTGCCTTGCAATTATACAAAGAAAAATTCTAGTTAAAGCAGCTCATTATACAAGTTGTTACAGTATATAGCAAAAAGGAAAGCTTTAAAAGCATTCTTACATCAACAGTGTCATTGCACAGAGGAAATATAAACTTCAGTTCTCACTTTTTCAGTGTCCTAAAGATACAACAGGGTTGGAACTTAAATAAAGATGCTGGGAACAAAATAAGTAAGATGGCCAAACTTTTGAACTGAATAGTTAAGAATTCCAAATTTAACTGCATTTCATCTGCACATGCAAATACTGTATTGTTCTCTGAAACTCAATAATTCAACGAGACTTCTGCAAAAAAGATCTGCATGCCTGTGGGAATAGAAAAAAATGCCTGTCGCAAACACAACAAAAGCTAATGACAGTTTGTTTAGCTGGTCCTCTGATTTTCCTCAAGCTTTGGTATGATCCTCACGATGATAATTAAATACCTATTTACCAATTGGAAAACAGAAATTCTCCATCACTGCAAACATACACACAGGCAAGAATACCAAGCCGAATTTGCTTTGAGGACTCTTTCTAGCTGAGCAGACTCATTTCTGGAAATTTTCCAAGCCCTGGCATCTTATACATTTATCTGGATAAAACCAAGAAGATGATGACTCAAAGGAGCAAGCTAGTGAAAAAGGGGCAAATAATGTTATTCTAGAGTATTTGCATATAAAAGTAACTTCTGCATCTAGTATCTAAAAAGAAAAAATCCCTCGAAATTATCAAGTGGTCTAAAAACCCCTACCTATAAACCTCACTGCTTCATGAATCAAAGTATTTTCAAGTAAGGCAGAAGTACCAACTCCAACTTCCCAGCTGAGCAAAGGGCACAGGGCCACAACCAACCCGAATAGAGTGGTAAACAGATTATCATGCAGGTAAAAGTATTTTTTTCTTTAGATATGTTGTTAGCTCAGTCCAGATGTCAAGAATTCCAGCAGTACACAGTTCTATCACACGGGGGAGAAGTTTGATGAGTACTGTGTTTCTCATCCTTGCTTTTAGAGAGTATGAAACAAGCCATTTATTAGTTAAAAAAAAAAAATCTGAGTTCTTTCCAGCCTCCTAATTATATATATTCCTGCATGTTCTCCCACTCATACCTCCTTACCCATCCTTCTCATAATACACAGCAAGTGGACATGCACATGCCAAACAAATATGCCTTCATCTAGCAAATGTTTAAAAATGCACCTGTCAGACATGCAGTCACCGGCAAACCTAAATATTCTTCCTTTGGAAGTTTATACCTCCCTTTCTTTTTTCCCCCTCAACTTTAATCTCTCTCCATATCTTACAATCAAAATCTGTCCCTTTTCTAATCTGAAATACAGGTCCCCAGATAAATTTTCTTTTAACCTATAACATAAATTAAAAAACAAAACCAGGTTGGTAATTCGGTGATATCATGAATCTTTGTGTCTAATGTTAGTGTTGAAGTTACAGAACAGATATTTTTCCATCTGTTTTGTTTTTACAAGTACATCAAGAATCCGCAAATTTATGAACAGTCATATTATTGACTATCAAAGGTTCACTTGCTAAGACCCTAACAATTAGAGGAAGTACAGCCACGCCTCCATTTCTGCAGAAGTAAGGCAACCTACTATTGTATTACTGTTTTCATTTACAGTTGTATTACTGTTATGATGGCTGGCCACAAAGAAATCTTTCAGGTAATATATTTTGGTTCTTTCCAAACACCTTCCTACACAAAAGTGGGAGTCCATAAGTCTTCAAACTCCTCAGGACCTCTAAAGCCCTCTTTTCAAAGTACCTAGGAAGACAAGGTTGCTTAGTAAAAAAGAAAACCAGACTAAATCACAGCCTTCTAGGAGAAGATTCATTACCCACACAGCTTATCAGTTAGAGGAAGAATTCAAAGGATTAAAAGGATCAGAATGCTGTTTAAGGAGGACTCAACAACAGTTTAGGAAGTTAGATTTCAACCTCAACAGTGTTTAGACACTATAGTTTTTCTTGAATGAAAAAAAAAAACGTAAACAAAAACAAAACCAAATTTAATGTGAAAACTCAACCAAAAATATGAGCAATTTTGCTTTCTTATCCATCTATAGCTACACACTGCTTGCATTTAACATTTAAATTAACTAACACATTCTTAAACTTGGCAGGAGGTTATAATGAGACAGAACTACAGCAGGAGTCCTTATATCATAGAATAGTTTAGGTTGGAAGGGACCTTAAAGATCACCTAGTTCCAAGCCCCCTGCAACCACACAGGGACACCTCCCACTAGACCAGGTTGCTCAAAGCCCCATCCAGCCCAGCCTTGAACACCTCCAGGGATGGAGCACGCACAACTTCTCTGGGCAACTTGTTCCAGTGTCTCACCACCATCACAATAAGGAATTTCTTCCTAATGTCTAATCTAAATCTACCCTCTTCCAGTTTAAAACCTTTACCCCTCACCCTATCACAACACTTCCTGATAAAGAGTCCCTCCCTGTCTTTCCTGTAGGCCCCCTTTAGGTACTGGAAGGCCGCAATAAGGTCTCCCCAGAGCCTCCTCTTCTCCGGGCTGAACAACCTCAACTCTCTCAGCCTGTCCTCACAGGAGAGGTGCTCCAGCCCCCTGATCACCTTCGTGGCCCTCCTCTGGACCCGCTCTAACAGGTCCATGTCTTTCCTATGTTGGGGACTCCAGACCTGGATGCAGTACTCCAGGTGGGGTCTCACCAAAGCAGAGTAGAGGGGAAGGATCACCTCCCTCGACCTAGTGGGTATGCTTCTTTTGATGCAGCCCAGAATGTGGTTGGTGTTCTGGGCTGTGAGCATACATTGCCGGCTCACATTGAGCTTCTGCTCAAGCAGCACCCCCAGGTTCTTCTCCTCAGGGCTGCTCTCAGTCCACTGTCTGCCAAGCCTGCATTTGTGCTTGGGATTGCCCCAACCCACATGCAGGACCTTGCACTTGGCCTGGTTAAACTTCATGAGGTTGGCATGAACCCACTTCTCAAGCCGGTCCAGGTCCCTCTGGATGGCATCCCTTCCCTCCAGCATGTCAACCCGCTCCAAGCAGCTTGGTGTCATCAGCAAACTTGCTGAAGGTGCACTCAATCCCACTGGCCATGTCACCAAAGATGTTAAACAGTACAGGTCCTAATACCAAACCCTGAGGAACACTACTTGTCACTGGTCACCACCTGGACATCGAGCCATTGACCGCAACTCTTCGAGTGTGACCATCCAGCCAATTCCTTACCCACTAAGTGGACCATCTGTCAAATCCATGTCTCTCCAGTTTAGAGACAAGGATGTCATGCGGGACAGTGTCAAATGCTTTGCACAAGTCCAGGTAGATGACATCAGTTGCTCTTCCCTTATCCACCAAGGCTGTAATGCTGTCATAGAAGGCCACCAAATTTGTCAGGCATGGCTTGCCCTTGGTGAAGCCATGTTGGCTGTCACCAATCACCTCCTTCTTTTCCACGTGCCTTAGCAGAGTTTCCAAAAGCATCTGCTCCATGATCTTGCTGGGCACAGAGGTGAGACTGACTTGCCTGTAGTTCCCTGGGTCTTCCTTTTTTCCCTTTTTGAAAACAGGGGTTATGTTTCCCCTATTCCAGTCGGGAGGAACCTCACCAGACCGCCATGACTTCTTAAATATGATGGCTAGTGGCTTAGTGACTTGATCTGCTAGTTCCCTCAGGACCCATGGATGTATCTCATCAGGTCCCATGGACTTGTGCACCTTCAGATTCCTCAGGTGGTCTCATACTTGGTCTTCGCTTACAGTGAGTGGTTCTTCATTTTCCCAGTCCTTGCCTTTGCGCTCTGCCTCATGGGTAGTGTGGCTGCAGTCTTTGCCAGTGAAGACTGAGGCAAAAAACTCATTGAGGACCTTAGCTTTGTCTCTGTCCTGGGTGACCAGCTCTTCCGTTTCCTTCTGGAGAGGGCCCACATCTTCCCTAGTCTTTCTTTCCTCACTGTTTGTTTTGATGTCCCTGGCCAGATTTAATTCAATCTGGGCTTTAGCGTGCCTAAGCTGATCCCTGGCTCCTCGAACAATTTCTCTGTACTCATCCCAGGCTACCCGCCCCTGTTTCCACCCCTTATAGGCCTTTTTACTTTTGAGCACGTCCAGGAGCTCCTTGTTCATCCATGCAGGCCTCCTGGCTTTTCTGCCTGACTTCTTTGTAGGGATGCATTGCTCCTGAGCTTGGAGGAGTTGATCCTGGAACATTAATGAACTTTCCTGGGCCCTCTTCCCTCCAGCACTTCATCCCACGGCACCAAATCAAGCAGATTCTTCAAAAGGCCAAAGTCAGCTGTCCTAAAGTCCAGGGTTTTCAGCTTGCTTTGCACCCTCCTTGCTGCCTTGAGGATCTCAAACGCCACCATTTCATGGTCACGGCAGCCCAAGCTACCCTTGAGCTTAACTCTGCCTACCAGCACCTCCTTGTTGGTAACAACAAGGTCCAGCATAGCTCCTCCTCTCCTTGTTGGCTCCCCTACCACTTGGAGAAGGAAGCTGTTGTGAATACAATCCAAAAGCCTCCTGGATTGCGTATGTCTGGCTGTGTTACCTTTCCAACAGATGTCGGGGTGGTTGAAGTCGCCCATGAGGACCAGGGCCTGCCACCCCTATCTGTCTGTAGAGGGCCTCATCCGCTTGGTCTTCCTCGTCAGGTGGGCTGTAGCAGACCCCCACTGTAGTGTGCCCTGCTCCTGATTTTCCTTTAATCCTGACCCATAAGCTCTCAGTCAGCTTGTCATCCATCCCTAGGTCAAGCTCCATGCACTCCAACTGGTTGTTAACATATAGGGCAACACCTCCTCCTTGTTTCCCCTGCCTGTCTTTCCTGAAGAGTCTGTAACCTTCCAGGCCATCACTCCAGTCACAGGAGCAATCCCACCATGTTTCCATCACGCCAATGAGATCATAGCCTTGGAGGCATGCACACATCTCTAGCTCCTCCTGTTTGTTCCGCATGCTACGTGCACTTGCATAGAGGCACTTCAGCTGTGTCTTCGTTGAGGCTGACTTGGCTGGAGCAGTTGCAATTCCTTAGCACTGCTCTCTGGGCGGCATTCCTTTGTGGTGTATTAACGATGCCTCCCCATTGGCTCCTGTTACTCCAGGAGCTCCTGGCCCATCTACATAAGACTTTAAGTGTGCTGCAGTGTAGCCAGCACATCTCAGAGCAAACGGCTGCAAGCCCTCACTAGCACCCCATTCCCCTCTCCTTAGTGCACCATCCCTTGGTTTGTCACAGGCAAGCCTGATAACACCCCCTTCCCCCGTCAAGTCTAGTCTGAGAAAAATCAACCTTCCCCATTGAGTCTGATAAAAATCAGTCTTTCAAAGAGATGATTCAGGACTACATTTTATAACAGTTTGTACTTGCTTTCTGTTAAGACATATTTCTTTACAAGGGTACACAGCAGTCAGGAATTTTAGTTTCACTTTTCTTCATATGAGTAATGTAATTTCAATCTGATACTTAATACCGACATTTTTATCTATATAAGTTGTTTGACTTTTTTTTTTTAATGTTTGAAGAAACTAAATGGTGGCAACGCACCACATTTTACAAAGCATATATATTCCTGTATCACTGATCAAGCAGCCATACTATTCAAAACAGTATTACCCTTAAAACTGCTGTTAGTTCTGTTCTATCTGTCAGATTTTCTGAACAAAAAACATTCTAAAATCTGCTAGATACTCTGCTATAAACTTAAAGAAATAATGCTTACCTACCCTCTATTTATAAATATTTGCATAAAGGAATGGGCCAACAGGAATCATATGAAATTCAGCCGAGCCCTACACCAGGCAGGCAGACCTGGGCAGCGATACCAGCAGGGCCAGGGAGGAGCTCTGAGGAGATGGTGCTGGGTGCAGGAGGGGCAGCGAGCTGAGCAGGAGCTAACCATGTGCCTAGAGCAGTATAAGTAGGGGTGATCCCCTTGGCTCAGCACTCGTCAGCATCATCCAGGCACTGTATCTTGTTTGGAGCCTCCTAGTACAGGGGAGACATCAAATTGAAGTGAGTTCAGCAGGCAGCCATTAAAACAGCAGGACTAGAACACTCACCCTGCAAGGAGAGGCTACAGGGCCAGCACTGGTTCAGCCTGGAGCAGACAGCTTTGCATCAACTAACAGCTGCTCCCATACCAACAAGATAGGAGATCATTTATGATCTCGACAACAGGCTTGAGAGCACCCTCAGTAAGTTTGCAGATGACGCCAAGTTAGGTTGGAGCCTTGATCTGCTTAAAGGTAGGAGGGCTCTTCAGAGGGACCTGGATAGGCTGGATCAATAGGCTGAGGCCACTAGTATGAGCTTAAACAAGGCCAAGTATCAAGTCCTGCACTTGGGCCACAACTACCCCAGGCAGTGGTTCAGGCTTCGGGAGGAGTGGCTGGAAAGCTGCTCAGCAGAGAAGGAACTGGGAGTGCTGACTGACAGCCGTCTGAACATGAGCCAGCAGTGTGCCCAGGTGGCCAAGAAGGCAAACAGCATCCTGGCCTGCATCATGAATAGTGTAGCCAGCAGGACTAGGGAAGCGATTGTCCCACTGTACTTGGCACTGGCAAGGCCGCACCTTGAGTACTGTGTTCAATTTTGGGTGCCACAGTATAAGAATGACATTGAGGTGCTGACGAGGGTCCAGAGAAGGACAACGAAGCTGGTGAAGGGTCTTGAGAATAAGTCCTATGGCCAGCAGCCAAGGGATTTGGGGTTGTTTAGTCTGAAGAAAAGGAGGCTGAGGGGAGACCTTATTGCTCTCTACAGCTACCTGAAAGGAGGTTGTAGAGGGGTGGCCATTGGTCTCTTCTCACAAGTTAAAATCAATAGGACAAGAGGAAATGGCGTCAAGTTGCATAGGGGAGGTTTAGGTTAGACAGTAGGAAAAACTTCTACACTGAAAGGGTTATCAAAGACTGGACCACGCTGCCCAGGGAAGTGGTTGAATCACCATCCTTGGATGTGTTTAAAAGCCATCTAGATATGGTGCTCAGGGACACGGTTTAGAAGTGGGCCTGGTAGAGTCACATAATGGCTGGACTTGATTATCTTAAAGGTCTTTTCCAGCCATAATGATTCTGTGACGCAGCCAGGTTTTTCATAGTGCTGCAGTACAGGAGGACAAGAGGATTAAGGAAAAATGTTTTCCCCCATGTAGAAAGGCAGCGGAACAGGATACCCAAACAGCCCCTGTGCTATCTTCATTCCTGTAGGTTTTCAAGACCCAGGTGGGCAAAGCCCTGACTACCCTGGTCTGATCTCACAGCTTGGTGCAGAAGGTTGGACCAGAGACCTCCAGAGATCCTTTCCAACCAGAATTATCTTATGACTGATCCTATGAAACAAAGATACACAGTGATATAGCTGTAATACTCATCTAGACTAATATTCTATTAATCAATGTTGTTCTGCTTTACAGACTGGAGGGATCTACTCTCAACGGTTGGGATCTCTACTCACCTCACTTGGAACTCTCCCCTTTCACTACAATGGCAGTGCAAAAGCTATGTTTGCTAGAGTAAAATGCCAGTTTTGTTGAATGTGGAAACAGCTGCTCATTCCTCCCAGACAGATTTCAATCGTTCAGCAAGGTTCCAGTACAGCTATGTCCAGCAGGAAGAAACAGTACATCCTCCATTTTTCTTCATGTCATTTTATCAGCTGCCAGTCTCAGTATTCAACCTTACAGCCAGATAGCACTGGGCTAATTGTTTCAGTGTGAGAGACACGCTGGTGGGGCTGACAATGATTACATGGCAGATATTTAGTTACTTGTCCAGCAGCAACTGGGTGTTTTGTTTCCCTAGCAGGTGTCAGGGCCCTGAGCTGACCAATAGGCCTTAGCTTCCTTGACCAGCCTCAAAGCAGACCTCTACAACACACCTTTTGCCCATGGTCTACAGCTAAGGTCTGACCATCTGGCCACAAACTATGCTGCAGCTGCACCCAGCTGCCCCCCTGCCTTAGATGCATTTCCTGCATGGACCCCACAGCTGACTTGTTATACTCGCTTTGTCTGAGACATCAACAGGATCTCCTCCTGTTACCAACCCTGCCCTGCACACCCTGTCTGTGAGCACGCTGCTCCTGCCTGTGCTGTGGTCACCCTCAGCTCCTGGTTTGTTATTCCTTGTGAGGTAGCCCTGGTCTTGCTGCTCCCCAACAGTAAGAAACACATGTTGAAGCCATTAATGAGCACAGTTGCTAATGAAGATGACAGAGGATTTGCAGCCTGTCTACCAATACTGAGCAGTGCCAAAACAGCAGCTGCTGCTCAAAGGCAGGATCAACTACCTGGGGAGCAGCTCTGCTGAAAAGAACTATCGGGGATCCCAGTGGACAACAAGCCAAACATAAGCAAGCAGTGTGCCCCAGCATCACTGAAGGCAAATGATGACCTGGGCTAAGTCAGTAAGAGAACAGCCATCAGATGAAAAGATGTGATTATCCCAGGTTACTTACCAGAGAGATCTTGTTCTAGCCATTGGGGAAAAAAAAAAAAAAAAAAAAAAAAAATCACAAAAGCTTCAAGCTAAATTCTGGTGAATCCAGTCAGACATCACACTACTCATTATCCAGGTAACTATTATTTAAGCAGCTTCCTTTGCCTAAGAATTATGCACAAAAGATGGCAGAATCTTCTGTCGTATAAGCACTTGACCTGACAAGTGAAGGTACACTTGTTCTGTACTTTTATCAAAGTAACTCAATATAATTTTTGCAGAGAATTCTACTAACAATTTATATTCCTTTCTTTGCCAGTACAAGCCCTTTAAAAAGGTGGGGGTAGTGTGCAACCCACATGCTTAAAATCATAAAGCATCCTAACAGATTAGGATTCTTTTTCGGGATAAAGAAAACCAGGAAATTTGCTCTGAACTTCTCCATTGTCCTGACAAATTGTCCTACAAAAAGCACAAAAGTACGACTGCCTGGTAAGCACATTCCTGTTCTTTACGAAGGCCCACTGCAATTCTACTCTTTGACCCCTCAGAAATAAACTAATTGGATTTGTGCTTTAAAGGCCACTTGTCGTTACCTATGAGACTTCATATTTTATTTTAAGCTCTGTCCCTGTTACACCAGCATATCGCTCTTGGTGCGTGTGTTAAAGCATTTTTTCCAGTCTCTTGTGGAGACTGAAGATCAATAGCACTGACACTGTTCTGGATCCCATCTTGCTTCAAAATTAATATTAGGTCATACACTGACCCCTGAAAGACAAATACACCAACTAGTGAACATACGTGTAGCCAGAAACCACTACGGCTTTTTATTTGTTTTCAGTGTTCTTATATGGGCTCCTATACTAGTCCAAGTCTTGGGGAGGGAAAATAAATCAAACAATATCAAGATGACAACAAAAGCTCCTTCAGAGTACCTGAAGAAGTCCACCTTCTTGCAATATGCTCTGCAACATCATTACAGTACCTAGGAACCCTAAAAACCGATCGGAATTTTCATGGAGGTAAAAAATATGTTAACCTTTTCTATGCTGAAACAACCCCAGACACACAGGATCATCCATGCGAGAAGCTGTCCACCACAAACCTGAACTTGGTCACAGCTTTAGGCACAGAGTACTTAAGTGAACTCCACAGTTATCTGCATATAGACAGTGCTGGCTGGAATGGTGATGGAAACTAGAGGTACAGGGTCCTTTTCATCAGCTGCAGATGGACCTTGAGCAAATGACTCACTGATCCCCATGCACACTTTTAAAATTAGAAAAATTGACACTGATTGCTACTGAAGAGCTTGCATCAGTTTTGCAATGGATCCCCCCCACTCCATTTCCTTTTCCTTGGCAAAACTCTCATCTTTCACCAGCTGTCCACTTCCTTCCCCACCATCAGCAAAACCTGTAAGTTCACTCGTATTAAAAACAGTTTCCATACCTTTGAATCAAACCTGATTACAGACAACAGTACTGAAGTTTGTCAATGGCCAGGGAAACTACAATTCACACACCTACCTATACTAACATCCTTCCATTCTTTGTTTCTACTGAAGTTTTCCTTACTTAGGAAAAATCCTTACTCATGCTGTCACACATTAGAAAACACTCTCCTTTAATTTGACTTCTCATGTCACTAGCAAGTAACTGAAGTCTTTATTACTTCTATGTTATTTAGTTTTACACTGACAATCTGCCCTTTGAGATTATTTTATTTTAACCCATTAATATCTGCTTCCTTGGTGATTCTTAATATTCACTAGTACAGCTATCCTGACAAGTCTGAAACAGGTCACTCTAAACTAGTCCTACCATCCACTATTGATTTTCTAATTAAACTTAACATACCGTAGCTCCTAATTTTCTGGATGTTCCTCAAAGTCACATGATCTCCTTGGCTACACAAGGCCCTCTGAAAAGTTACCATAGTTTCTCTAATCATCTGTACAATACTGTAAAGGCACACTCCTTTATGTCTTACATTCTACATGCAACTGTAAAATAAAAACATTTTAAGAATGATGTCACAGACCTTCCTGAGTCCTAAGAAATATGTTATTTATACGTATTCCTCAATTAATTCTCCAGTGTATAAGCTGACAAGGTCACTAGTATTCCACTGCCATCAACCTTTGCCGTGAGTCACAGTCTGGTGGCGATGCACTTTTCTGTTCTTGTTCTACAGTGCTAATCTAATCAGGAGCCTTGCTGCAGAGCTGAGCTACAGTTGTGGTTTTTTTTTTCTCTAACAGTGGTTCTGTGGGAACAATGATCGGATATCAAGCCATATGAAATTTCTAAAGCTTGTTTTCTTATTCTTCTTTAAAGAAGCCACAGTAGCATAAACACCAAGCAATGCAGAAGTAGCCCTTGGAATCCTATTACCCATCTCAATACTTCACTGTGAACCTTCTTCCACCTTGCTACCTGTATTCTTCATGCAGACTTGAAATGTAAAAAACAACTCCTCTCTGCCCCGACAACATACACAAATAAAATGCATTAAACCAAAAGGTACATTTATCAAAGACTTACAAAAGAGAAATAGTGACATTACAAGAAACAAAATACGTTTCCTAGATGCTCTTAGGTTCTGATGATAGGCATTTTCTTAAGAGACTAATGTTTAGAACAAGTTTCCTCATTGCAGTACACGGAAAGCTTTGACATCTACTGTTAGTTTAAGGCTTCATAGCAAGCATGTTTCAGTCCCCTTGCCCCTAGGATGAGCTTTTAATGTTTATGGCAATGCTGTCCTTTTAGCCCATGTGTAACATCCAAGCATAACTGTTGCTAAGGGGCTAAGAAGTTTGAACTGTGCCTCTCAAACAGTGACCAGAACCCTGAATTAATATACTCTACACAGAGAATTTTACCTCATTAGTGAGACCAAAAAAAAGAAGCCCAAGAAGAAACATATGCAAGCTAAAATGGTGGTGTGCATTTTTGATAATGCACTAAATTAGTTCCTTCCAAACCCTGGATTCCATGGGCCTGGATTTTTGAAGTCATGACCAGGCAGTCTTAGGGCAAGCAGAGGCCTGAGAATTAAAAGACAATGAAGGACATCATCATTCAAAGGCCATTTTGAGAAACCAACTGCATGTTTCTATATATAACTATTCTCTAATCTTTACAGCAATAAAGAAATAGACTTTACTTGTGTTTTAATCACAAAGGTAAAGAAATAATTCACAATTCATAAGACTCCAGCTTTTAAGAAAATCATATTTAAAGAATTTAAAACAAAGAACAATACAGCCAGAATCACTAAAAAAAAAATTTTATTAAACTGCTAGCCCTGTGGACTTAATATAAAAATGAAATGTGTCCAGCATCAGCAAGATCTTAGAGCAGCGGTTTGTCACAGAAGTACCTCATGAGTTACAACCTGTTACAAATAAGATGCAACAGAAACAACAAGCAGGATAGGAGACAAGAACAATTATTTTTTTATTTTAAATATTGACATGGTTTACAGTCAGAAATTACTCTAAAATTAGTAAATCTTCAAAAGAGTTCCAAGAAGACTACATGCTAGTCCTTGCTACTAGTCTTTCGTACTCAGTACAGCCCACCACTACCCCTGCTGTACCTACAGTTCCACATAAGCCACTAGTAAATAACACTCCTACAAAATCTCACCAGAATTTTTCTGCTTGTGCACTGTGGCACTTCAGTAAAGCATACTAGGGGGAGAAGGTTGCCACATCTTCTGAATTGGAAGTTAGTTAGGAGTAGTCATTGTTATTAAGAATATTTATTACCTGCTGTTATCAGACCAAAATAAAAAAAGATTAAAAAATATATGTACCAATTAAAAGAAATATATACATCAGTTGTATGCTAAAAATCAAAGAAAACATGCCTGTTTTTACAAGATGAGAACTTGCTTTTCTTTTCAGTGTGCTAATGGGTAAAGTGATTAATAAGTAGAAACATGAAAATCCATATTATGCTTCTAGACACAATATAGCAGCAAATTACTAGAGTTTGAAATTATCACTTACCAAAATCTACTCTTGTTAGTATGCACTGCATTGGATGGTCAGTTGTATGCCTTGTTGTTGTTGCACCACTTTCATAACAAGTTGCACATAGATCGTAATCGTAGCAAATTAAACACTTGTATCGACGACCTCGAAAATTTCCTTTTAAACATGCATCACAGCTGACACCTGTAAATAAATAAAATTGCTTTAAAACAGCAACAAATGTACTTTTTTTTAAATAAGAGGCAGATTTGTTGCTAATGCCTCTCAACAACTAAAAGGAGTCAGTCATTTCTAACATGTGCAGCTGACACAAGACTCAATTTTGAAATGTATTTATGTCTCTAAAAGACACTGCTCTCCCAAAATTAGAATATTGAATTCTTGAAGTAAAATAAGGGCAAACTCAAGCACCCGAAATAATAATAGGTTAAGTTATAAAATCTCTTTACCTAGTAGTAATGACCAGTATTTTGACTGTTCAGTTAGGAACCTTGGGCCAAACGCTCTTAATAGCTGAACAGTATATAACAGCTGATCAAGATTAAAAAACAATAATAGGCAAAACAACCACTGACAAAAATCCACTAGCTTTTCAGACTTTACTTTCAGACTTCCTAGTACATTAATTCTTAAGAACACTATAACTATCCCTGACATTATATGTGGGGTGGAAATTAGGGACATTTTCTGCTTTAATAACAGAAAAAAGTTACAGTGCTTTTTGAAGTTAGGCTGCACCAGTTCTCTCCACCCTATTTCTTTCTCTAGCTAAATCTCTGCACTGTAAGGCAGCAGTCACACTGCCTGTGTCAGAGAAAGGCTTTATAGCTTCCAAATGTTTTATTTTTTCTGTGTGGTTTCAGTTCTCTCTTAGTTACTTAACTAAGTAGAAGTGTCATCATCTTGTAATATATCAAGTCTAACAAAAACTTCCTTCAATGGCAGCAGCAACTTCAGGGCCTCCACAAAGGAAACTGGTGTATACAATTAAGGCAGGGTTTTACACAACATCCTCTTTCAGCATCAGCTAAGACATATTCTTCATAACTTGGTACAAGCACAGACAACTTGAGAAAAATAAAACTGCCAGAATTAAATAGTCACATAGGCCACCTCCCTATTTTTTTAAGCCTAGCTGCCAGAGGGCTGGCATTACAGAATTTTTTTGCATTTTTTGTTGTGCTACTCCACTCTGTAGCAGCCGAACAGAAGCTTTACCACATGTAATATAGGAACAAAGAATAAGTAATTTCTTTTAAATCTCTGCTACTTGTTCAAATAATTGCACCATCACATTTAGAGTAAGTGTCAGACACTAACACCCTTCCAGATGAAGTATTAAGCCATGGCTTTCCAGTAAGTCATATTTTTCCCATTTTTCTCCTTTAAGCTCAAAACAGTTGATCTAATGCAGATGTAAGCCTCTTTCCAACAAACTCCCCGTCATGTGTTCTCTCCAATGTCCAGATTGTTCCTACTTGAAGACACACTTTTTTAAGAAGTTCTCATTTACACATTTTCTACCTGCAAATACTTCTCCATATCATTCAAAACTGCAACCCTTTGCAATACTAACTTTGGAGAAATCCAGTCATAAATATAAATCACAGCAAAATGTTTGTAGTTAAAACTTAAGAACATTTCCAGTGGAAATGTACAACGAGGTTTTCAAAAAACAGATGAGTTTTGCTTCTTATGACCAATTATCAGAAAGTCCAGAGTCTGATTTGAACAGAAAAACTAATATTAGCATAACACATCACTATGGCTGCTGAAGTCAGACCAAGAAAATAAAGTTATAGAGACAGCATGCTTTCTACATTTTTCAAGGTTAATACTTTGCCACAACTACCACATGCTCCCCTTCAAGAAACAGGCTGACAGCAGGGCATGTACCATGTTACTTTTATATCCTTTAGCGTAACAGAAGATGAAAAAGCACAAAAGAGAAAATTATAATTAAATTAAAAACCTCTGTTTGGGAGCAAAATCCATGCTTAAATCCCCAGACTGCACCCTGAATCCAGTAGGACCTCTTTTCCAGAGGTTATGTCATTTATTCTTCCCTTTTTAAAACAGTCTCACCAAAGTCAGGTCCATTACAGTTTTTCCCGTTCCTTTTTAAGCCTATTACTTGGCTGCCAAAACCTCACTCATCTATCCAACCTAGGATCTGGAAACTGAAATACCCAGGCAAATAATATCTGCACACCCTATTCTTTCTACTACAGTAAACACTGTAGTAGAAACATTTTAGAAACAAGTAGAAACACATAGTAGATACATTTCCTTATCAAAGCTTTGATTTTGTTTTTAAGTTTTCTGTACTTTAATCTTTAGATCAACTGAAATTCCAAAAGTTCATTTCTGTTCCCTGCACAAAATGTAAACACTTGAAGACAACATACTCTAGTCAGCACAGCATGTCTTTCACTAGATGCCTGTCCAACATTTCCCTGTATTTACCTCACATTTGTGAATACAGCACTTACATTACAGATTCAAGAATGTCAGATTAAACTGGACACATCCATATTCATCACAGGTTTTGAGAAGAAAACATGGACTGGATGGCTTCACTTTGAAGCAGGGAACAAAAGCAAGCAACCAACCAAATGAAGAGCCTGAACAATGTGTGACAAGGATTTCAATAGTCAGCATACATTTCTGACTTGCACAAAATGCTACTGACTTTTAAAAGAATCCTTGAATAAAATGCTATTAACCCTGAGTGACCTGCTATTCAATGAGAACTTTTGAGTCACCTTTTGCAAAGCAATGATTTGGAATGATCAGAGTCAGAAATATCCATTTTAATTATGGATTACATTTTCGTTATCATAGATGATAGAGGTGGCTTGCTCAAATCTTCTCCTTTGTTATTACTATACAAGTACACACATATACTGCACAACACATCATGTCTAATTAAAACCTTGCTGCTTACTGACAAAGAATGGTGGGGTTTTTTTAATGCAATTGTTCCACTAGAGGGTGGCATTGCGCTAAAAGCCTGAAGTGTTTTGGTTCGATTTAATTATCAAAATTCAAGTTCTGAAAGTTTCTTCAGAAGTATTCTCTCGCAATATCAATAGTCTCAGTCTCTCCAGTTTCACATTTTCAGTGAAACGAATAATGAGATACCTAACAGTACCATTAATAAAACATGCTTTACTCCGTCAATACAAAATTCTTACTGCTTTTATGTCAAGTCATCCCACATCTTCATCTAGTCCAGGCCAATGACTTCAAGGAAGATATTATCACACAAGCATTTTATATATAGCATGCTGAATAGTCACGTGGGGGGGATCTGGGGAAGGGAGGGGAACTACAAAGCCAAAACAACCCCTCTCCCCAACACCTTTCATATTCTGATCGTGATAGCCAAATAAAATTTGCTCTTATGACATAGAATTGATTTTGCTTGGAACAAGCTAAAGTAAAAGCAACTTCAACTGGGTTTAACAGAGACACCAAAGGGAGCACATAATCTGATTTCATAATAGAGAGAATAATGCTGGACAGACATGTAGTTCAAATACTACATACACCAGGATTAATCTGTTTTTACAACTACAAGCAAAGCTACAGTACAACATCAATTAAAGTCCTCAATGTCCCAAGCCATTACTGCCTTGGACAGACACCCATTTGTAACAGAGCAAAGGGCTTTTTTCCCCCCCAACTCAGCTTCCTCAGATACTAATATTAAAAGCCCAATAATCTGGCCCAGATAAAAATGACCTGAGAAACTGTGGAGAACTCAGCAGTTTTGTTTTTTTTCTTATGAAGAACATATGCTCAAAGACAAGCTATACAGAGACACTGGAATATGTTCCTGCCTCAAACAACGTAAGTTGCTAAACTTGATCAATACTTTGGAGATACCGTTTAATTTTTAGAAATTTCAGAGAAAATTGCCATACACTAGTCACTAGAAAACATTTAAAACTCATATGAAGCCTGCATCTGAAGTACTCAAACAATGAAGACAGAAACATTTAGATCCTGAAAGCAGTATTTAATCCTTGTGCTATCCCTGAGAACGAAACTCCTTTGTTTTAGCAACACATTGGAAGACATAGATTCATGAGTAGTAGTTTCTCCATTTAACATTCCTGTCAGCAGCAAAATCTTCAAACAAAACCCTTCTGGCCTGTAATTCAGGTACTGTTTTTAATTTATCAGTTCTCAGAGTGAGGATCATTGAATTTATTCAATGTCCAATGTAAACACAAAATTGGCCTGTCAATGATTTCTTCTCCAAAAAGAAAGTGCCAGTTACTTAAGCAGTTTTTCCTATCTTACCTGATGGACTAAACAGGTTCACCCTTCTCAAAGACTGAGATAATTACATTCAAGAGTGGAAATGAATTTCAAGGGGACTAGACAAACTTTAATGTTTCCTACTTTTCAAAATTAGCTTTCAAAAAACCCAACTTAAGCATGCAAGTCAAAATTAAAAAGTTTTGTACCACAAAAAAGGCAGCACAAGTTTACAACCTGTGTACTTGCATTTAAATTTTACATTCTGAAGATCATAACTAACACTATTTTTAATATGCATCCCATATATTTCAGTGCAAAATGCTTTTACAATGAGTTGGTATGTTTTTTTTTGGTGGGTGTGTGTGTTTTGGTTTGTTTTTTTTTTTTTTAAAAAAGTTTTCTTGACATGAACTATCTCATCTGTAGTCTTCATGCCACATGGTAACCTAGGCCTTACAGCAAGACATTCTACTTAACTGGTTGTTTTTAACCATAGAATGGTTTGGGTTGGAAGGGACCTTAAAGATCACCTAGTTCCAAGCCCCCTGCAACCACACAGGGACACCTCCCACTAGACCAGGTTGCTCAAAGCCCCATCCAGCCCAGCCTTGAACACCTCCAGGGATGGAGCACGCACAACTTCTCTGGGCAACTTGTTCCAGTGTCTCACCACCATCACAATAAGGAATTTCTTCCTAATGTCTAATCTAAATCTACCCTCTTCCAGTTTAAAACCTTTACCCCTCACCCTATCACAACACTTCCTGATAAAGAGTCCCTCCCTGTCTTTCCTGTAGGCCCCCTTTAGGTACTGGAAGGCCGCAATAAGGTCTCCCCAGAGCCTCCTCTTCTCCGGGCTGAACAACCTCAACTCTCTCAGCCTGTCCTCACAGGAGAGGTGCTCCAGCCCCCTGATCATCTTCGTGGCCCTCCTCTGGACCCGCTCTAACAGGTCCATGTCTTTCCTATGTTGGGGACTCCAGACCTGGATGCAGTACTCCAGGTGGGGTCTCACCAAAGCAGAGTAGAGGGGAAGGATCACCTCCCTCGACCTAGTGGGTATGCTTCTTTTGATGCAGCCCAGAATGTGGTTGGTGTTCTGGGCTGTGAGCATACATTGCCGGCTCACATTGAGCTTCTGCTCAAGCAGCACCCCCAGGTTCTTCTCCTCAGGGCTGCTCTCAGTCCACTGTCTGCCAAGCCTGCATTTGTGCTTGGGATTGCCCCAACCCACATGCAGGACCTTGCACTTGGCCTGGTTAAACTTCATGAGGTTGGCATGAACCCACTTCTCAAGCCGGTCCAGGTCCCTCTGGATGGCATCCCTTCCCTCCAGCATGTCAACCCGCTCCAAGCAGCTTGGTGTCATCAGCAAACTTGCTGAAGGTGCACTCAATCCCACTGGCCATGTCACCAAAGATGTTAAACAGTACAGGTCCTAATACCAAACCCTGAGGAACACTACTTGTCACTGGTCACCACCTGGACATCGAGCCATTGACCGCAACTCTTCGAGTGTGACCATCCAGCCAATTCCTTACCCACTAAGTGGACCATCTGTCAAATCCATGTCTCTCCAGTTTAGAGACAAGGATGTCATGCGGGACAGTGTCAAATGCTTTGCACAAGTCCAGGTAGATGACATCAGTTGCTCTTCCCTTATCCACCAAGGCTGTAATGCTGTCATAGAAGGCCACCAAATTTGTCAGGCATGGCTTGCCCTTGGTGAAGCCATGTTGGCTGTCACCAATCACCTCCTTCTTTTCCACGTGCCTTAGCAGAGTTTCCAAAAGCATCTGCTCCATGATCTTGCTGGGCACAGAGGTGAGACTGACTTGCCTGTAGTTCCCTGGGTCTTCCTTTTTTCCCTTTTTGAAAACAGGGGTTATGTTTCCCCTATTCCAGTCGGGAGGAACCTCACCAGACCGCCATGACTTCTTAAATATGATGGCTAGTGGCTTAGTGACTTGATCTGCTAGTTCCCTCAGGACCCATGGATGTATCTCATCAGGTTCCATGGACTTGTGCACCTTCAGGTTCATTGGATGGTCTCGAACCTCATCTTCACCTATAGTGGGTGGTTCCTTATTCTCCTAGTCCCTGCCTTTGCCTTCTGCGACTTGGGCAGTGTTGCTAGAGCACTCGCCAGTGAGGACCGAGGCAAAGAAGTTATTGAGTACCTCAGCCTTCTCCATATCCCAGGTAATCAGATCTCCTGTTCCCTTCCGGAGAGGGCCCACATTTTCTCTAGGCTTCCTTTTATCACTGACCTACCTATAGAAGCTTTTCTTGTTGCCCTTGACGTCCCTGGCCAGATATAACTCTATCTGGACTTTAGCTTTCCTAATCTGATCCCTGGCTGCTTGGACAGTTTCTTTGTATTCCTCCCAGGCTACCTGTCCTTGCTTCCACCCTCTGTAGCATCCCTTTTTGAGTCGGAGATTGTCCAAGAGCTCCTTGTTTATCCATGCACGCCTCCTGGCGTTTTTGCCCAACTTCCTCTTTGTTGGGATGCTCCTGAGCTTGGAGAAGGTGATTCCTGAGTATTAGCCAGCTGTCTTGGGCCCCTCGTCCCTCCAGGGCTTTATCCCACGGTACTCTACCAAGCGGATCCCTGCAGAGGCCAAAGTCTGCTCTCCTGAAGTCCAGGGTAGTGAGCTTACTGGGCATCCTCCTCGCTGCCCTAAGGATCTTGAACTCCACCATCTCATGGTCACTGCAGCCAAGGCTGCCCTTGAGCTTCACATTCCCCACCAGCACCTCCTTGTTGGTGAGAGCAAGGTCCAGTGTAGCACCTCTCCTCATTGGCTCCTCTGTCACCTGGAGAAGGAAGTTATCATCAAAGCATTCCAGGAACTTCCTGGATTGCTTACGCCCTGCTATGTTGTCCCTCCAACAGATATTGGGGTGGTTCAAGTCCTCCATTTGGACCAGGGCTTGTAAACATGAGGCTGCTCCTACCTGTCTATAGAGGTCCTCATCCGCTCCATCTTCCTGGTCGGGTGGCCTGCAGCAGATCCCCACTGTAACATCACCTGTCTGTACCCTCCCTTTAATCCCCACCCATAAGCTCTCGGTCTGCTCCTCATCCATCCCCAGGCAGAGCCCCATGCATTCCATCTGGTCCTTGACACAGAAGGCGACACCCCCTCCTTGTTTTCCCTGCTTGTCCTCCCTGAAGAGCCTGTATCCTTCCATTCCAAAACTCCAGTCATAGGAGCCATCCCACCATGTCTCCAGGATGCCAAGAAGATCATAGCCCTGCAGGTGTGCGCATGTCTCTAACTCCTCTTGTTTGTTCCCCATGCTACCTGTGTTTGCATAGAGGCATTTCAGTTGGGCCCCCGGCTCAAGCTTACTTACTGGCTGGAATTCCTTTGTGTTGCACTCCAGGTGCTATCCTGCTGACCTGTGATCCTTCTCTGGGCATCTACTGATGGCATCGGCATCATACTGGTAGTAGTGGGATGGATTGAGGTTCCCCTCCCCCAGCAGCTTTAGTTTAAAGCTCCCTTCACCAGCTTGGCAAGCCTATGACCAAAGATGCTCTTCCCCTTCTCTGACAGATGGACCCCACCAGGCCCCAGCAGACCTTGTTTCTCAAAGTGAGTCCCATGGTCTAAGTAGCCAAACCCCTGGCTGTGGCACCAGTCCTGTAACCATTTGTTGATTCACCAGATATGACTGGCCCTTTCAAGTCCCTTCCCTTTGACTGGGAGGAGTGATGAAAAAACTACCTGCGCCCCAGAGTCCTTTACCACCACTCCTAGGGCTTGCTAATCCTTCTTGATACTCCTCACGCTGCTCCTGGCAGTATCACTGCTGCCCACCATGTGAAACACCACCAGTGGATAATAGTCAGTGGACAGTACAAGGCTTCGTAACTTCTCAGTGACATCCCTCATATGAGCCCCTGGTAAACAGCACACCTCTCTAGAGAGTGCATCAGGCCAGGAAATGGGTGCCTTTGTACCTCTCATGAGATTCTGAGGTCTGCACTGCAGCCTCTCCCTTCAGCAGCTCCGTCTTGGTGGAGGCATTGGCCACCACTGGGGTAGACGGTGCAGACCCCTGAGCCAGAGCTGCAGCATTTGCTCTCAGACGAGTGCCCACCGTTCTGCCCTGAGGGTCAGGTAGGATGAGTGCCCTTGACCTGTGCAGATAATCACAGAATAACACCTGGTTGCTGGGCTACATGTACTTGAAGTCATGTAGCCAGTGCAATGCCCCTCCTTCAAAAAGGTGCCCTCCCTGAGTGTCCTCCCGTGCCAACAGCCATGCCAGGCCCTGGCTGATGCCCCATGCTCTGTTTGCCTCGCTCCTGGTCCCTCGCACTCCCTGGGCTGCTTTGTAGAGGCATGGGGGTGGCCACGATTGCTCTGGCAATGCCCGGGCCTCATCAGTGTCCTCCACAAGAGCTGCCAGCTCCTGGTGGGTCTCTCTGCTGCCCTGACACTTCTCTACCTCAGGAAAGTCCTCTGTGCACTAAGATCTGCCACTCCACTGCGGGTCAGGCTGGCTCCGGAACAGCTCCCCTCAGTGACTAACAGTTTCCATTACTCCTCATTATCCCCAAGACTGAAGATAGGAAAATATATGCCATTTGATAACACTAAAAAAAAAAAAGCCAAATGTTTCTTACTTTAATAGCCTCATCTCTTAATGCCAACTACTGCCTAATTTGAGAGGTTAATTTCTAAAAACAGAAATTTCTGCTGTGTCTGTGAAAATTTCACCAGAAATTCAGCCAAACCATAGAACTTTGATTTTTATTTTTTTCTCATGTGTTTACTAAAGCAGATTGTGAAAACAAACATCAAGAAGACCTACAACACAGAGCATGCTCCATCACCCTTGCAGCTCTAAGTGCTGAACAGAAAATTCACACACCATACCCCTGAAATAACTAAAAATGCTCCATCCCCTCATGCAACCTGCGTCCAACAGGGCTGAACATGCGGTATCTTCCTATAGCAGACTAGAAGAAGCAGCAACCAGACTAGCTTGTCTGCAAAAATAACTAGTAGCATTAAAGCTGCAGGCAGAGATGACGTTGACTTAGAACTGGAAAGGAAGTGGGGAGGGAAGGGAGGTAATCAGGCCTACATTAGACCAGAAGGGGAAACAGGCTTTTGTTTTCTGAACAGTACTCCTCCTTCCTCTTCAGAGTCTGGAGTAGAAACAGATCCCCTCCAATCTTGTTATCTCCCTGTCTTCAACAAGTTTCATGAAGCCCACTTGCACAGTGTCCAGTACTTGTCTAGAGCTAGTCTAAAAAGAAAAAATCAGGCAGTATGGCTGGCCCAGCAAGTTCAAGCCTTGCTCCTAACACACGATCATCAGCCAGCCTGCTACCAAAAGGAGTTTTTCCATTTTTGCTTTCACATTCCAAGCTGTAGAAGTTATACACAGAATGGCTTCAGTCATCTAGGTTATCAGGAACAAGTGATTAGTTAGCACTGCAAAACATGCCCAACACTGTACAGGAATCATGCAGAGCAGAGACACGACTCCCCACAGCAACAGTCCTTTCCCATGAAACTGTCCTTTTCTCTCTGGAATTCCTCAATTCATTCATTCATCATGCCTTCCAATTCTGACACCACAACAAGAACCTCAAACAGCTGACTGCCTCATATCTCCATTTCAGATGTGCAATAGAATATGTCTCATCCTCAGAGCAGTCCATCCTGTGCACCGAGGCAGTCAGGGAAGGGTGTCCCAGGTGCAAACTAGTATCTGGCCAGGTAATTAAACTTACTATCATAAGGCCTACGGGTAAAAGACCAAATAAAGTTATGCTAGTCAGCTTCATTTTGCTGTCTCCTAGCTTGAATTTGTAACCTATGTAAGTCAGTCCATCCATTTCTATTTGATTACACAAATTATTTTAATAATGTAGTATTAAAATCAGCCAAAGAACAAGATAACCATTACAACCATTTATATTTCCCTAAAATACCATCAAAAATTAATTGAATACTGAAAAAAAAAAAAAAAATCACTCAACATCTCTTCTACAGATCCAACTTTGAGAATAAGGCCACAATATCTAAACATAACAGGTAGGGCTGTTTTTAATCCTTCAAGAAACATACTGAAATGCTAAAAAAGTATTTGTAGTTCTTCAACATCTTAATCAAAAAATTCCTAAGTAGCCTTACTTTAGGATTTACTGCCCTCACAGGCAGGTTCTACATATCTCATATGTACCAATCATACTGCCCAGTAGATGGCATCCCATGACACCAATGACATTTATACAACAGGTCCAAGAACTTTGCCACCATCAATGCAAATAAAAACAGCAAGTGAACATATTTTTTTTTTAAAATAGACCCCAGAAACAGTGGTGGTTTCACTACCACTTTAGCTGAAACTGGCTGAAAGAGGGAAGTTGTTTTCTTACAACCCCAGATGGATCATGTAACAGCCAACTAGTAATGTGCACGCACCTTCCTTTTAAATATTACCTCTTCCAAAAAAAGTTCCAACCAACCAAAAAAAAAATCAGTATGAATTTATTGATCACTGTCCAAAAATAGTTGCAGAGTTCATTTGCCCAAGTATCAAATCACTGAAAAAGAAGATACTATACAAATACTTCTGTAAGGTGAGACTTAAATATCGCGCATTTATTCTTACCTGAAATAGGCCAAAATAGATTCTGTACAAGCACACACACATAACCTCAATCGGGTCTTGTCAATATTAAATATATATTCTCTCCACACAATAAAAACAGCAATCACTTTTTTTGTAAGCATTTTACATACAAATCCGCAGATTCTTTCACCTCTCTAAATATACTGCTGGGACACCACACACAAACCAGGAACTGCTCCAAAGGCTGCTGTAAACTCTGGACTTACTATCTAGACATCGTTTTACCAAGATTCATTATACAGCCTATGATGCAAAACAACTACTTTCATGACAAGGCAGGTAGAACACCTTCCCATCCTCTGTAACAGAGAACAAACTTGTCTGTATCAAAAAGACAAAGTAACGCACATCCTTGTGCCAAAATACAGCAAGCAAGCATGAACAAAAAAAAGGATTTTAACAAGTTCACAGGAGTCCTGGGAAGCTCCTTCAGATAAGATAAGAAAGCAGCTGCATAAGACCAATTCTAAACCCCATTTTTAACTAGCTACTCTGTTTCTATCTAATGGATTTTGTTTAGCAAAATATAAATGTGTAACCCACCTTTACTAGAGGAGAGTTTGAAATCACCTAAAATAATATTTCTATGCATTCTATTTTCTGTTCTATTACTTTTCTAAGTTACTGCAAACACCACAAAACATGAAAAAAACACGTTCTCCAGATATATTAGGCAAAAAAAAAGGCATATTAAATAGTTATGACAATCTAAACAGTGTTTTCTAGGCTTCATATCCTGGTCAGAGTCTTCACTAATTGTTCCTTAAATCCAGACAGGATTTAAAAATTAGGTTACAGTTTTAAGTCCTGGCCTCCTACAGCACAAAGATGCTTTCACTTGGAGTACCACAGACTTCTGCATTTTCAACAAAAAATGTCAAGTACCTTTTCTGAATAGAGTATTACATTTAACACATCTAAACATTTAGAAACCAGCAGAATACTGAACCAGTCATGAGAACTGACTCACAGGGAAAGGTTTTGCCAGACATATTTTAGACTTTTAAAGTAGAACTAGGAACAGTGTACATTGTAAGGATTTTTGATCAAGCAGACTAAATTAATATTTGATGCTTTGTTTCACAGAGCCAGGGATTTGGTACTCTGTCTCACATAAATCAATTAATATAATTTGATTTGACCATCAAAACCTGCTAAAATAGTGTAAACACATTAAAATGAAACAAATTGCAACACATTTATCAGAACACAGAAAGTATGTAATGTGGCAGCAAAGGGAACTGGCACCAGACATGATCTTATTTAACAACTCTGTTAATCTGGAAAATGGTAAACAGCATGTGAATTCTATTAACAAAAATTACTTAAACTGAGGAAGCCGTAAACAATGCCAGGGCAAAAAAAATAACAGTAAGAGCACTGGGCTAAATCCTGCATCTAGTAAAATCAATGGCAAAGTTTCTCATTTAATAGGACAGGACCAGGTTCCTGAGTTTCTTTCAGGACTAAAGAGACAACAGAAATATCCAGCTCAGGCATACACCAAATAAAAGAGAAACGAGCTGGGGGTGGGGGGGTGGAAAATAACAAACGTATAAAACTCATTGTGTAAGAAACATGAAGAAACACTGAGAAAATCCTAAAAAAGAAATTAAACAGAAGAACTGGTGCTTCTCTGTTGAACCCTCTAAGAACTAAGAGGTGGTCTTCTCAGATAATAAACCTTTGCATATTTTGGTTTAGAGTGTTATTTAAGACTGATAAAACAAGGAAAAACATACAAGGAGAATAATACACATGTGCCATCAGGCATGGGAGAGAACTGAGCAGCATGACTCAACTAAGCAGCGAAGTTAAAGTGCTTGAAGACTCAATAGTATCGAGTCCTGTTTTCTATGAGCCACTGTTTCAGGCAAATAAAGAGAAAAACAGCAGTACTCAACACAGCTGGCAGAGGCAGAATTCATCTGTTTAGCAGAAATTAAGTACTCTATTCAGGTACATTGTACACATAGCTCTGGTGTCTGGAATACATACTTAGCTCTACTTCCTTTTGCGCTATCAAGACTCACTCCTGACCCTCTTATATTTAAACATTCTCCAAATAGGCAAACATGGCAAACTTTTCTACCCTGCAGCACAGAGAGGTAAGATTGAGCACAGGCAGCAATGCAGGAAGCAGGCAGCACTGGCTGGGCAACCACAGAGCTGGAAGCGAAAGACAGAAGAGTTTTCATGCAGCAAGCGGTCCAGCTCTTGCAGTAATGCCTTGTGATTACAACATGTCTTAGGATAGCTGAGACTCACAGTAAAGACTTGCACAAAGCGGTCAGGAATAACACAGACTTTTCATGTCAGGAAAACACATGCAGAAGGCAGCTGGGAGGGAAAGAAGTGGTTCTTCTTTTCACTAAAGAAAGCAATGATGTCTGATACACAGCAGACAGCCATACCTAGATTCCTCCCTATCACCCAATTAAGTTTACAGAGAGGAGCACAACACTACTTTCACACTTAGAGCCTACCTTCAATATCACTATTTTGAATGGCACCACAATGTCATAAGATGACTTTATCTTTCCTTAACATCTAGGAACTTGTAAAAATAATTTAACTTCTCTGAACACAAGGTAGAATGATAAATTTATTTTAAAAAAATGGTAATAGGAGGGTGAAAACCTACAGTATATTCCTTTAAGTAGTAGTAATATTCTACCCTGGGCTTTCTCAGGCATTTTTCTTGCTACGAACATAAACAGACTGTCTTGGCAACCACTTTTACTCCCACTCTTTGTTACAGAGAACAGCTTCTCAGGCCAGTAACATGCCTGCAAACTACAATTGCTTATGATGTGAAAGCTACACCAGAAAAATGTTGTGGGAAATGCAGTAACCTAAAGCAAAAAGGTTTCATGCTTACTTTGGTCAGGCTTTAAGTTTGTTTCATTGCCTCCTCCCCTTCTTTCCGATTCTCCATGGCACATACTTCTTTGCTAATTGCTTTTATGTTCCCTGGATTGGCAATCCAGCCATTTGCCAGCAATACCACATGCCTACCTTTCTCTTTCTTCCTCTCATTAGGAAGAGTTTCCATTTAGCTTTATTACTTGTAGTTTCTTTTTTCTTCTCCTGTCACACCACATATGCATAACAAACCAAAGATTATCAGAATATTACCTTCTGAACACTTCCCTGACAGACCTATCCATCCTTTACAAATATATCCAACTTACTTCTCAGAATAATTTACTAACCACCCTAACTACTTGAAAATAACGAGTCAGATAATTTTCCTAAATAGCTTTCAATCACTAAACACTAAGTCATCACTGATTTACAGATCACAGTTAATGAATCTTCAGTACTTAGTCTTTTTACTGTAATTAGCTTGATCTCTTAAACAAGACTTTTTATTTAAGAAAAACTGCTTTAAAAAAATATTTCTGTTCAGACCTGTCCTCAAAGTAAACCTGATTCTCAGGAAAAAACACTACACAATTGAATTTTTAATCCAACACACTAAAAAGGAAAGCATCACTTGGGACAAGTATGAAAAGAAAATTGTTAAGTCTGTCAAACCAGATAACAGAGGATCAATTTACTGTAGAAAACATGAAATTTAAGTTCATTAGCTTCACTATTATTTTGCCATATAATCCCAATCAAATTAAGAAATTTCAGGACAGGAAGGAAGAGCTAATTTTTATTCCTAGAACTGAAAGCAACCACCTACAATTTCAAAGAGAAAAAACAATCTCTATCTTTATCTGTATAGAAACTGAAGATACATTAAGGTCAGTATTTAGGGCACCTGTTTTCAGTTGGAGGGGGGAAACAATAACTCTGAACAAAACAATCACTGTGGTTTCAATGTAACTGTTTTGTTGCAGGTAGAAACCCTAAAAGGTAGAATAAAGACCAAAAAAAAAAATATATTTTTGTTCTATCCAGCCAAAACTCAGATCTCTGAAATCCTCATGTTAAATTTTAATGAAGGAGACTGCCAAGCACTGTGACTTACACCAGAACAGTCAGACGGATACCACAATCCCTGTCACCTTGCTTCAGACAAAAGCCTTCTGTGGCCCCTTATCCTTACTCTGAATAGGACACAGTCATTCAGCCTCGCTCTAGAAGATGACATTCAGAAATAAACAACCTCAAAAACATTTGGAAAACTGCATTTGCACAAAGGATCAACAGCCAGATGAAAACAGTCTGAAACTTACAGTTGCAGAGGCATACTTAGAACAGGAACCTAATTTAATGATTGAATGACAACCAAAAAAACCTTATTTCCCAGAGTTCTAAAAATTTGGAAATTGAGCCTTAACAAAAGAAATTTTTCTAAATAAAAGTAACAGACAGCAACTTAGAGATGTTTTTATTTGCTGAAATAAAAGAATAAAGCAGGTGCCTAATAATACAGTATTTTATCAAAATATGTAACATACCTCACTTCATACTTTAAGAAACAAGGAGAGGGAGCGTCAAAACCCATTAGGTCTCACTACTCCTTACTATAGGCTCAGATGCCATGCTGCAGTTACAAAAGGCACAAAACAGTATTTTAAGGACAAGGGAAAAATCAACTGTACAAACAAACCTGATAGACCTTCACTGAAATAAATTCTTAAATGATCTGTCTATTACAAAAAAAAAGAGTGCTATAATATAAAGATACTACTGAAGAAAACCTAGATAATGAAGCTGGAGACTCCAAAGATATTTTCACTGTTTTACCTCAATTTCTGCATCTTGATAGTATAGACATAGTGTATTCCTAACACTGAAACCAGCAACTTTTTCTTTACATTTTCAGACTGACCTATAAGCTCTGTTCTACATTTCCCATTGACTCCACTTGAATTCCACACAGAAAGGTAGTTTCCGCCCACTAAACTGCTGAGCTGTTTCAGGTTCTCAGATGTCTATGAGCAAAACCACTCACCCTCATACTTGTATATTCTGTAGTTAGAACCTTCTTTAAGCACATAAATATTTTTTAAGACCACCTCACTGCACACTGTTGGATTCTCAAGTTTGATTTGGGGATGCATGTCAAACATGCAATCAGTTTTACCATGAAAACAGCACAGCCTTCTAGTCTACAGATACCCATAACTCTGTGAAATTCTACCCATCTACCTTGGTAGTCTTCAAGGTGCTGTCACTGGGGAGCAGAGACAAAAACAGACCTTCAGCCCATTCAGCAGAACAGAATGTCCACATTCCTGGTACAACTTTACACCAACTGTTATTTAAACAGGTTTTCTGAGCTCTCTATAGACTATTACAACACACAGTTCCTACAGGGAACAGTAAGTGCTAACTACTTTCCTTCCAGACTCTTCCACATGTGCTAAAGCTGGCAGCTACCTTACTTCACTGATATACCTCTCAGCAGAGCAATGAAACTGAGAAGCAATCCAGCACCTCTTACCTTCCCAAAGTTTACAATTCTATGTTAATTTTTCAGGAAGAAAGAGGTATGACATCACACCTGAAATACTGTCCACATAAAATATATTTTACAGGTAAAGTTTGGAAGCTTTTTCTGGATTTGCATACATCTTTCAGTACAGGTAGCAGATCCACATACAGCAACTTAGAACCTATGGTACAGCCAATACTGAGTCCATTTTTCTTGTGTACAACTAGAAGATTTTTACAACTGTTGCAGGAGGAAAACAAAAGGATTCACAACCCTATTACTTACACACAAGTTCTTCACATGTTCTTTACCCCTAAGGTCTGCTTTGTCTTGAATATAGGTCATTAGACCATTGAAAGTTATTTCCTCTGTAGTTTCTTGTTTCTCAGGGTCCCAGCAGCTTCTCTAGAGTTCCTGGATTAAGTGGAAGAAACTACAGTATGGACCTTTACAATTGCTACACACTGCCAAGATCTCCAAATGCTTAGCACTATGAAAAAGCGTTCAGGCAGCACCATCTTACAGATTAGGGACACAATGCAATGTCGTATTACACGAGTTAAGGAAGTGTCTTCTTTCTTCAAAAGCTATTTGTGAACACGGACATTAGAAGAAAGGAAAAATAGGTTTGGAAGAAACTCACCACAGTTTGATGCAAGCACTATGAACAGTATTCATCAGCTGATGACATGAAATATTTGCTCTGAAAAAATACACCACGGTATTCCTCAAAGCTAGAGTCTGGAGTCCTGCACCTCAATCAATTATCACCCCGAAGTACTTTACTCTTGGCCAGATAACTGTATTCTGGCATGTAACTCTCAACAATCCACTCCTTGAATTCCTAATGTTTTCAGGAACAAAATATTAACTGAGCTTTGAGGTACAATGAGAATGACACCTCCCAGTAACCGGATGCAATGCTTAAGAGCTGGATAATGTCATAACAAACTATAAAACAACCCCAAAACCCACTAAAATCCTCCATTTATTTTTTTTTTTTAATGCAACATCATCAGTTAAACTTGAGGATTTGCATCCTGCAAATCCTCTGCTTCTAAATAAACTTCAGACAGCAGTTGGGAATAACATGAGAAGGTTACCTATAGCAAACTCTACCATTACAGATTTGACTAATCACAGCCTATTACTCTAAGGAATCTTCACTTACTAAGTGAAGGTTATAATCTAAGGAATCTTCACTTATAAAGCCACTCTCCTATAGCAAAATTTGAAGCTGTTTTCTCAGCTCCTCACAGAAGTCTTCCAGAATAAGGAACTCTTGGTATGCTGTCAGAAAGTAAAGCGAAAGTCAGACGAAACTTTGGAAACTGCAGTGGTAGAACTATGTATGTCCAGTTGTGACTTATGTTCCACCACTATTACTATGGGTGAAGCTGCTCTCACAGACTCAATTTCATCAGTGAATCACAAGGTGCTTCTCACTACAGAAATTTTCTACTTGCCAGAGACAATCCACACCTCAGACACCGTTTGTGTTAGGCACATCTCATCATTACTGCCTATATTAAAAACATGCAAATATTTGCAATAATTCAAATATTTGCTTTGTTGAAGTGAAAGTGAGGTGATGGTATCTTGAGCACAGACAAGCCTTTGTGCCCAAACCACAAATTTCTTCAGAGCCAATTTCATCCTAACTATCATGAAAGAAAGTCCAATTCACAAAGGTTTATAGTCAGACTCCCAGCAGTTTCAAATTCATTCCAGGTGAACACCAATTTCTAAGCATATAGAATCATAGAATTGTCTAGGTTGGAAGGGACCTTGAAGATCATCAAGTCCAACCATCAACCTAACACTGCCAAAACCACCACTAAACCAGGTCCCTAAGCATCACGACATATACACAGCTAATATATACACAGTTAATACACACACAAACTGATGTTATGCAAAAAATACATTACCAGTAAAGCTGAACATTGTTTCTTACCAGAATTATTTATTTGGAAGTAAAAACAGAGGTTACTGACCATCACACAAGAAGTCCTCACATGACTATATCCTAATGCATTTCTGACCTTGAAAATCTTGTGTGATCTATTGCTGCTGGAGGTAGGACACTTGAGATAAGTATCCAAGAGAGTATAATCTGTTTAACAGCTCACAACACTGTTCTCCAATCAGGCATCTCCAGAATGCCTTCATTCAGCCTCCAAGTAATTCTAAGGTTGTTCTAGGCACAGGTGTTTACTTCCAGAAGCTGCCATGAAATTCCTGCCATACTATCAAACATCTGGAAAGCAACTCTGTACAGAATTTCTTTAGAAATTGGTTTAAAATTACAGTCCTAATATGAATACTGATATTCTCAAACCGCTTTATCCCATCTGTCACATTAATTCATGCTAATTTCTACACTAACTTTATACAGAAAGACTTCACCTCATCCTTTCCATTTTTTACGGTAAATACAGGGAGAGCTGGCCAATAATAATCACCTTCAGCCAAGAATATTGGCTACTTTAGTATCATTAAGCTAACAGAAGTCAGACCTTAAATATCATCTACGCTAGGAATCAACTGTTACTATAGCGTTTTGTAAACAATGACTCTCCTCAACAATTAAAGAATTCAACAGTCATGTCCTAGACTAGTAAGTAACATTTTTACTACCAAAGCCACCTTGTCTCATCTAACAAACAAAACCAAAACACAAATCCATCTCTGTAATAGGTCAGAGAAACCACTGGCTAGAAACATTTTCAGCAATAGCCCTTTTCTGAAATAAGCGAGGGCTAGTTGTGCTACTAAGAAACACTAGAGCTTTGTTTTTCGAAGAGGCTTACAGAGGCAGGCATTAAACTTCTATTGCACTTGAATCCAACATGGGTCTACAGCTTCCCCAGGTGTTTTGAAAATCCCACCCTAGAGCACTCTAAGGAGGAAAGTAGGAGAGGGAGAGCATAGCAAAGGGAAGGAAGAACAATGACAAGGAAATAAGAGGGTGAAAGACAAGAGATTAAAGCCAAAAAGAAGGAAAGCAAAGAAGATAATTTATCCTACCAGAGACAGCACCTCTTGTCAGTCAAGACAAGAAACATTGCCTCCCAAAAAGAATCTGGCACCAGGAAGTGGCAGAAGTGATGGGGGAAGACCAAATCTGACCTGAGGCAAGAAAAAAAAAAAATGGAGTTATGATTTTTTTTTTTTTAAAACTTTGTCTGTTGCTTCATCTTACTTTCACAATATATTTTTTAAAAAACTGATTTTTTTTATTAATGTCTTTCTTCAGCTGGATTTTGTCAGTGATGACAGTGGGATGATTCAAATGTAGAACAGGATCAAGAGTATTTTGATAAAAATGTAAAATTCTACATGAATACTGAAATTAAAAACATATTTTAAATACTGTAGGGAAGTTGTATAAAGTGATAGCTGCAAACAGTATATGCCACTGAAATGTCCCAATGAGTCAAAAATTTGGAAGAATGGACTTGCATCTATAAAACTCACTACAATTGAGTACAAGACCACTAATTCCTATCTACAGGAGACTGTCCCAAATACCTTCTGGCAAGACATAAGATCTTCACTTGATATCCCACATGCAAATGGGAGCAACATCATGGTCTCCTGTGGCCAGGTTCCCCGTTTAATTGTAATAAGTTCTACCCAGGTCTCCAACTGAAAATGGGGTGACTTTTAGAGAAAGTCTCCTAGAAGCTCCAAATAAAGCAATAGCAAAAAAATACACACTGATTAAATTCACTGCAGGGTGACAAATGGGCAATAAAACGAATTCTTGACAACGTCCTACAATTTTGCTTGGTACAGACCTCACTTATCAACTTCGTAAATGTCAATAAGGCAAAAAAAAGTTTTTAAATAGCTCTAAACTGAAACCTTGGGCTTATACATATATTCTAAAACAATGAAACTAATGAGCTTGTCTCTAAGCTCCACACTTAATTCAAAGCAGTCTTACTTCATTGTGTCAATATTAATTGTAGTAGTGCTATGCAGAGATAAAAATGTGGATAATCATAAGGATCACATGTACAAAAAAAACAACTGGAGTAAGGTCAAACCAGATGTTCAGATGATGCTTCAGGGAAAGCTGTAGGAACCAAATGAGACAAAAGATTTGAGACACCTGACAGTCACATTCAAACTGGAAATAGTTAAGAGACCAGCAGTATCAAATTTAAGATAAAATTCAAAACTTCAGTTGTTTAATCTGGATACTAGGTAGCCTCAAGAATCTTCAGCGAAAAATTTCTCCACAATCTCATTACATACTGTATGAAAAAGTACTCCAGTTTTAATCATCCTCTTGAATTCATGAAATATCTTCTTGTATTCAAAAAGGGAGATTTCCAACTGTTACACAGATGATGCCTTTCTTTCAGATTCCCTCTCCATATCAGCCTTTGTGAGGTAAACACCTTTTCAATTTCCATCCATACAGTAATCCTCCCTCATATGTGTCCTGAGTCACTAACAGCACTCTAGTTCTCTGAACTCAACGTGCCGGAGCTGCTCACAATGCCTTATAGTGCTGTTACTGTACAGGTGAGCAACATTGCTGCCTATAGGTAAGCTTGAACAGCTCTTCTCCACTATGACTCCATTTTCAGAATCATAGAATGGTTTAGGTTGGAAAGGACCTTAAAGATCATCGAGTTCCAACACCCCTGGCATGGGCAGGGACACCTCCCACTACACCAGGTTGCCCAAGACCACATCCAGCCTGGCCTTAAACACCTCCAGGGATGGGGCCTCAACAACCTCTCTGGGCAACCTGTTCCAGTGCCTTACCACCCTCAAAGTAAAAAATTTCTTCCTAATATCTAATCTAAACCCGCCCTCTTCCAGTTCAAAGCCATTCCCCCTCGTCCTATCACTACATGCCCTAGTAAAAAGTCCTTCCCCAGCTCTCCTGTAGGCCCCCTTTAGGTACTGGAAGGCCGCAATAAGATCTCCCCAGAGCCTTCTCTTCTCCAGGCAGAACAGCCCCAATTCTTTCAGCCTCTCCTCATAGGAGAGGTGCTCCAGTCCTCTGATCATCCTCATGGCCCTCCTCTGACACCCTCCAGCAGGTCCATGTTCTTCTTATGTTGGGGACTCCAGAGCTGGATGCAGTACTCCAGGCGGGGTCTCACGAGAGTGGAGTAGAGGGGCACAATCACCTCCTTTGACCTGCTGGCCACACTTCTTTTGATGCAGCCCAGGATGCGGTTGGCCTTCTGGGCTGCGATCGCACATTGCTGGCTCATGTTGAGCTTCTCGTCAATCAGCACACCCAGGTCCTTCTCCTCAGGGCTGCTCTCCAGCCATTCCTCACCCAGCCTGTATTTGTGCTCGGGATTGCCCCGACCCAGATATAGGACCTTGCACTTGGCCTTGTTGAACTGCATGAGATTGGCTTGGGCCCACCTCTCCAGCCTGTCCAGGTCCCTCTGGATGGCATCCCTCCCCTCCAGCGTGTCTACCTCACCAAACAGCATGGTATCATCAGCAAACTTGTTGAGGGTGCACTCAACCCCACTGCCCATGTTGCCGACAAAGAAGTTGAACGGTACAGGTCCCAGTACTGACCCCTGAGGAATGCCACTCGTCACTGGTCTCCACTTGGACATCGAGCTGTTGACCACAACTCTTTGCGTGCGACCAGCCAGCCATTTCTTTATGCACTGAGTGGTCCATTTGTTGAATCCATACCCCTTCAGTTTAGAGACCAGGATATCGTGTGGGACAGTGTCAAACGCTTTGCACAAGTCCAGGTAGATGACATCAGTTGATCTTCCCTTATCCACTGCTGCTGTAACCCCTTCGTAGAAGGCCACCAAATTTGTTAGGCATGACTTGCCCTACAGCTACCAAATGCGCTCTATTCTAAATCCTGTAGAGGGAAGAATGCATTGCATGGGGAGGAATTAGGCCAAGTGATTCCAAGAACAAGAACCATGAAAACTCACAGCCTTGCTCATATTAAAATATATGTATCCTAGTATCAACCCATGATCCGAATCCATAGGAAATGCAAGCTAATCCAACTACATCCCTTTCTACAAAAATACCACCTCACTCAGTGCACCAGTGTATATGGTGTTCAGTAAACTAACAGAAAAGTCTATATTTGTTTTATCATCACTGGTCTGTCTGAGCCTTTATTTATCACACACTTCAAAAAATTTGCATTGCTTATGGATTTTCTCACTGCCTTTCCCCTGCATGCATTTCTCTACAGCATTTCAGTGCAGCACAAATATCAAAGAATTAACTTTAACACCACTTCTAAGCAGTATCTTCCTTCTCTTGAAACAGAGAAAAACTAAGGCATGTAAAGATTAAAACTGCAAGTCCACTGAATCCAGTTGCCTAATCTGAGATGCCAAAGAATGGATTTTTCAGAAGCTCTCATTTTCTACAGTTAAGTGGGTTTTTTTCAAAGCTTATTGCTCAGTTACTAAAGCTGCAGTCGTGAAAGCTCTGATCCCAAAACCCCCAATCAGGCCTTCATAACATAAGGAACAAATAGCTAACAGCCACCTGTGAATTCCTTGCTGAAGTGATTTGCCTAGCAGTTCACAGAAACTGCAGCAGAGGACAGGAGGGTCGATTCAACTTTCCACAACAAAATGCCACTGTCAACACCTCAGTCATCCTTTCTTACTGTTATGCCTCTACGTGCTCATTTGCTGTATACTACCAAACACAGAGCAGTGGTCTAACATACAAACCCTTCCTGCGCACCTTAAAGGAGGCAGGGATGGCATGGAGTAGATAATATGCAGCTGTGTAATTACACAACGCAGATACTCAAAGAAGGTTGAACTAGTAGTGCTAAATTCTGGCCCATCCCAACTCCTGAGCACTGTTCTTCAAATCTGCTGTTGTGTCCAGCAGCTTCCCGAATGTAGTAGTACACTTTCTGTATTAGTTACTACTCCATTTTTGTATTTCTTAACAGTAACTGAAGTAACAACAAAGACACAACTATGAACAGTGACACCCACAACTTTTCCTCAAATGTTACCAGTAATGTAAACATGCAAAGTTATTTGAAAAGCTTTCTTCTTTTTATTTAACATGTACGAATTTTATTTGTCCAATACTGCTCAAGCAACTTGCATGGCTCTCTAAACTTCCCCTGAATCCCTTCTAGTCACTAGTTCAAACAAACATTTGGAAGTAAAAGTTATTTCACCATTGCTTTCTCTCTTCACCACCACCCAATAATGTTAAAACTATCACAGTTCTGTTCCAGTTTTTCTGCTTAAGATGCTGGCTGTCAATCCTTCAACACTGATCATTTCAATCTTTTTCTCCTGCTTCCCAGAGAGGATTTGATCTATGGCATTACTTCTTATCACAAACCTCAGAGAAAAAATGGTCTCTCTCTACACATTTTTGGAGGACCTTGTTCACAGACTATGCAGGGACAGCAACATATTGGTTTACCGACAGTATGTTTCCTAAACCACCAGAGCCAGAAACCTTTTTTAAAGTGAAAACCTAGCTTCCTCAAAACCAGTATCTCAACAGTCAAAATATCACTGATGTGTCCAGATCTTTTTATTACTAAATGATGATTCTTTCTTACTGAAAACAAACAACGGTTTAATAATAAATCAAATTATTGTGTTACAGTATTTCCAATCACATTTGCAGCTGTTTAACATTAACATTTTTTGTGTCCTGAACATAGCTCTTGCTAGTTAAGTTATCGCACTAACTCATTTTCGGATACTGCACTACACCTGTAATTATATGCATTAACATGCTACCATAGAGTAACACTAACAGCAGTATGAAATACTTTGACGTATGCAGTTAGAACATGCTTTGTCAGAGTCAAATATTTGTGCACATTCAAAAAACCTCACTGTTTTATGTTACCTGTACAACTTAATCTGGATTTATTTTCTTAAAAACAGATCTAAGCAACAACATAAAAATTTATGATTCTTCTGCGTTGTGGAACAGCAAAATTCTGTGTTTGGAGAAGACATAAGCAAAGTATTCAAATGCATCTTTGAGACCAGTTTTAACTTGCTGCCCTCTGATGCAGGTTTCATTATTAAATGCCATATTTCACCAACATAGTATCTTGAGTACTTTGTATGAAAAATATGTTGTCTTATTGCCTGAATTAAGAGCTTTACATGCAAAAATAGATTAATGCTGCATTTAGTGGCAATTCTATAACTGACACTTTATGAAATATTAGAAGTTATGCATTAACTGCTGAGTATTATTTGTCTTGACAGAAGCTCGTAGTACGCTTCTGCAGCTCAAGTATGACACAGCTATTGCATAATTACAAGGGGTAGCAATTACTCTTGCTTTAAATGTACTCAAAAAGTTTGTTATGGGTAAAAGTTTTGTTTACGTTTTATATTGTGATCATACATAAAATGTCATCAGCCCAGACTCCTATCTGTTCACTGTGCAGCTAGAAGACTGGATCTAACATTACACGTATATTAGCTGTTCTCAAGTGACTGGTATGTATTCAAATGTAACTCAGATTTCTAGAATTTCAAAGACCAAGTTCTGTGTATTTCTCTTTAAGATGTACTTATTTACCCTTCTATTACAAATAAACACTTGATTTAAAGATCTGTATGCAAGACATTTATACATACACTCACAAAAAAGAGGAGCCCTTGAACAGAATGAGCTTGAAGCCAGCAGAGAACATATGGAAACTCCTCATGGTCCTGACAGTCACTGCTCTCCCTTCCTAGCTTTGTTACCACCATCCATTCACAACTTTGCTTCACGTGGGACTAGGATTAACTGCAGAGCTTTGCTGATTCATAAGAAACGCTGACAAACAGGCACCATCAAAAACAACCACTTGCATTGCTGCTAGCTCTTTGAAGCTTAAAGAATATATCCCTTAGTGAAAATATGAAACAAAGTATGGAACTGGGGCTGGGAGTGGGCTGCAGAGTGTGCAAGACCAAGAATCAAATGGCGCAGGCAGTGTGGTGCTGGGAGCCTTCTGGAGTTGCCGGGTATAGGGAACCTGAAGCCAGGCCCTTGTATGACTGGTAATACTGCAGCAACCTAGTTTCATGAAAGAAGTTGCAAAAAAAAAAAAAAAGGTCTTCTAATGATATTCCTGGAAGTTGTCATTCTCTATTTTTCTGCTGTCCTGGCTGGTGTCTACTGCCATACAAGAGAATCACTGACAGATGCACGTCCACAGAAAGAAAATCCGTCCACAGAAAGAAAATCTGCCATATGCAAAATACCTTCTGTTACACTTTCTAGAGTTTAAAAAAAATTACCTACCTGCTCCTTGTAGGCTGCCAAATATTACACCACCACATACTCCTCAACAGAGGGGCTAACCCAGAGAAACATAGTGTGTCGCTCCTATAAAGGGAACAACACGAAATCCAAGACCAGGGGATGACCTCATGTTACATTCTAGAAAACCAAAGGCACATAAGAGCTAGTCTCTTAACACCAAATCACAGAACAAAAATGGTTCTGAAAAATTAGAAACAACTAGCAATAGCAAGAGGTGGATAAACACTAATAGCTACTTCTGACAGTATTGCCGAAGTCTTTTAAACAGAATGAACGTTCAAGAAAGAGCAACAATAATTCAAATTCTAGTTGTGCCCATTTTCCTGAATTCAGGAGAAACGTGAGCCCAGACTCATGTGAAATGAGAGCACAGTAAAAAGGCAGGCTGAGGTCAGACTTCTTCTGAAGGATAACAACATCTTTTTTTTTTTTTAAACAACAGATTATATTTTATGGATGATTACACCAAAGAAAACAGTCAAGAAACCCTAATAGAAAGTAAGCTTAAATCTCCATCAGATGCTTCATGGCCTACATAAAGTCCCAAGACTTTGGAATTCCAACTTCTCCAGCGTCCACCTTTTCAGAGACACCCTTTCCCATCATAAAACTGGTAAAACATCCAGATTCTGTCAGGAGCAATCAAAAAGTCTTGTAACTTTCAGGATGGGCCATTTTAAAGGAAACACACAGAAAATGTATCACTGATTAACCATGATTAAAACTTGTTTTTCCCTATACTGTATTCTTCCAAGACAGCCCTTCCCAAACTAGTTACACTGGATCAAAAATCATCAGCTGTGAATGATCTGAAACAAGAATTACTTTTTTTGAATATTTCATTTCTAAGGATTTCCAGATTTCTAACAAAACTAAGTCTCCAAACCTCTTTTCCATGAAGTTGGAACAGCATGCCTCCCAGATTAATACGAGGTATATTTTTGAGGCATATAATTAAAGTTCACTAAAACAAAACATTTGACATGTGAAGAAAGAAGAGAATCACTGAGAAACTAAGAGACAGGGTATATTTTTGATAAAAATATATCACAAGGATAAAATGACAGATGTAATTTTTAATCTCACAGTGTTCTCATGGTTTCACTCAAGCATGTGTGTGTGCAGACACACACCTGAGGAGTCTACACTCGCAATACGAAATTATCAAAACTCACACTCATTTATCAGGAAAGAAAGACAATTATTTCAATTTTTTCTAACAGGGCATGTCTAGAAAAAACAAACAACTGATGAATCTGCTTCAGCAAGAGAATATTAGGCCTGGTTTCGTTAACAGTCACTCCTTCTAAAAATATCAACAAATATCCAAGCAATGGAATGTAATTTTCCCTGCTACAAACAGAACCTAACACACAATAGAAAAATTTATGATATAGTCTCCATCAGAAACATACTTACAAGGAAACCTACTTTCAAATTTGCTCTGTCTTAACAAAAAGGCTGCTCCAGGACTGAAATGTCTTTTTAGCAAACTTCACCACCTTTTATAACAGTCCATGCACTTACCACTGAAAAACACCAAAGAACAACACAAAATATCACTTCCGTAATTTTAACCTGTTCAAGCTAGAAAAGCTTGTATTCCACCACTGTACTTTAAAGAGACTATCATGGATACATGCATCACAGCAGAGATTACAGACTGCATAATCCCACATCCCTAACAACTTTGTGATCAATGTTCATTTCATTCACTATTGTCAGAAACTGCATCTTTAATCATAAATAAGAAGCCAGCATTATTAGCTGCAAATATTGAATTCTCCTGTGACATTTCAGTCAAAACATTTTAAGATTAAACAAGAGAGAAATGAAAAATTAGGTAAGATAAAGAAAATGGAAACAGGTGCTGAATTAAGTTTCTAACATGGCAGAAAGTTAGCCTTTCAGGAGACAAACCCCAGCTTTACAGAGTATTTTAATATTAGTCCAAGCACCTTACCCCTGGTAAGGACAGGAAAATCAAGAGACTTTCTCTCCTGTTTTCACACTCCCATCTTCTTCCTGTAGAAATTCTTTTCTTAGCTTCCAGCTCTCTCTCCATCCTACTTCTTTTGACTAATTCTGAACTATCCACTCAACTCATCCCCGGCGGTAAACACAGCGTGACCAGGGCACACATACACACAAAACACGTTTTCCTGAAGGCCTCTCTTAACGCCTCAAACCATGCCACTACATCAGCACTGGTTTCCTCTGCCACAAGCCAAAACAGAGCAAAAACAGGCAGCTCCCAGTGCTGCCAGCACACAAGCCACCCCTCGGCACGACCACGCAGGCTGCCCGCACACCTTTTCCCCCAGGCCCCGCGCCGGGGCCCGGCTCTTCTACCCGCCCGCTGGGCGCGACCCCCAGCACCACGCGGGGCCCCGCTCCCAGCCCGCTCCCCCGGGGCGCCAGGCCGCCCTCCCGGCACGGCCCCCTGGCCCACCGCCCCCCCAGGGCGCCGTGCCCGGCCTGACCCGCCGCGGCAGCCGACACGTCGGCAGGCCNGGCCGCCGCCCTCCGCCGCCCAGGCCTCCTTCCGCCGCCGGCTCCGCGGGCCCCCCTCCCGGCAGTGGCGGCGCCATGATGATCCGCCCGAGAGGGCGCCGCACCAGGCCCTAACGCCGGGCCGGGCCCCGGGACGCGCCCCCGCCGCCGCAGCCTCGCGCCCCGCGCCGCTCACCTTCATGTCGGGACATCCTAGTCCAGAGGCAGCGGCCCAAGCCCGTCTCGGGGCTCCCGCGGGCTGCTCAGGCGCCGCTGCGGCCTGGCCCCCCGCCGCCGCCGCACGCACGGAGCCCCGGTGCGAGGAGAGGGGCCGAGGGCAGGGCTGGGAAGGGGGCAAAAATACAAGAGGCGGCGAGGAGCCGGTCTCCCTCCTCCTCCTCCTCCTTCTCCTCCTCCCTCTCCCTCGCTCGCCCTGCGGGGGGCGGATCCGGCGGCAGCGGCTTCCCGGGCGCCGTGACACGGTGACTCTGGGCCCCGCCGGCTGCTGGCGCCGCCTCCCGCTCCGCTCCGCCCGCTGCCGCAGCGACGGCGGGACTGCCCGCCGCGCTGGAGCGCTCCCGGCCCCTTCCTCCTCCTCCCGCCCCGGCCGCGCTTCGGGAGGAAGAGGAAACACCCCACCGGGGCGGCGGCCCTCCCGCGCGGGCTGCCGGGCCGGGAGTTGAGGGCGGCGGGGCGCCCCCGAAGGGCTGGCGGCGGCGAGAGGCAGGCTCCGAGAGAGGAAGCGGCCCAAGGTAACGGGACCCAGCAGCAGGACGGTCGACAAGACCTGTCTGACCCAGGGGACACGCGTTAATCAGCTTTTTATGTAAAGGGGGGAGGGGGAGAGTGGCAGAGACCAGTGCGCATGCCCCGAACCGATTTTTCAATCACTGATAGCGTTACTCGTTCAGCCAGCGCTGGGGAGCGGCTCGCTTGCCGACTCCAGGGCAGGCACAGGGTTGACTTCCTTCATATTTTTTCGCCTTCCCCTTTGTCAGGCCTGCAGAGTACTCCTTCCAGAAGTATCCTCTAGTCAGGCTCCAGCTCAGTGAGGAGGAGGAGGCCCCATGTGCCGTGTGTCATTGCGCTCCAGACAAGTGTCTTGGTCTCTACAAACCATGACGAGTTTTCGTCCCGTCATGTATTGCTTCCTGCCGTGTCATGAAAGCAGGCTAGTCTCGAGTGAAAAACCTGCAGCGTGGCTGCGCTCCTTCCCTGGTTCAGATGTACAGGGTACATACATCAAGCGTCTTGATTCTGTGCTGCCTTTCTTGCTATGACTTCCTGTCCTTCCCCCAGATTTCATCCTGAATAGCACCATCTCCCTCACCTTCTCTCTCCGTGTTACTCCCACCTGCCTTCATTTTCCTCTTAAGTTTTCATCTCCTACCCTGCTCACGGCAGTTCTCTGTCTTTTATCTCTGACAGTCGAACACCTCCATCTTCTCCACAGCCCACCCCTGCAATTCTTATGTATTCACATTAAAGTATCTCCTCCTTAGTCTGTTTTGAAGGCCCTGAGGGCCCGCAACAGAGCAGCCTAAGCATCAAACTGCAGTGAAAGGCAGGAGTGAACAGAAGGCGTTGAAATGAGGATGTGCCAACCTCCTTCCTTGCACCACCTCCCTTCCATGCCAATTTTATTATATAGCCTCTGCTTCTCCCCTTAACATGCATGTGCACACTTTTGTCCCCTGTATTCTGGCCACCTGCATCACTTCCATCTTTCCCTTGGCTGCATACATTTTCGTAAATGCAGTGCCTACTGAGAGTGTAACCTGGATCCAGTCTGTCTAAAAGTCCAGTGGGTTGTGGGCATTTTCACTGGAAACAAGCAATACCCGTGCAATGGATAAGCTGTAAGAAAAACTGGGGGTCATTTTGACTGATGGGAGCCAATAGCTTCACTGCTTCTGAAAGCAGGAGAAGAATCAGAGACAGTATAGATTAAAAGCCTTGGTACTTTTGGAATCATATTAGAGTATACCTGCTTGTGCAATAGTATGTAAAACACACCTGCATTATATCCTTCAGTGGGAATTTTGCTGATTATCTCCTCTGCAAATACAGCAAGTACTGCAAACGTAAAACTCCCAGGCTCCCAGAGATGAGCATGTGGCAACTCCAGCTGAGCGTGGAAAGAGGTGCGTAACAGAATTTGAAGGTCCTTTACAAGGTCAGGGCCACCAGTAGAAAATATTCTTATCTTCTTAGTATTAACTTGATCATTCATATACTGTCCTTGTTTTGAACAATATTGTTTCTCAAGCCAACATGCTGTTATTCCACAGGCAGAATGAGAAAGAAAGATTTTAGTGAGGTTTATAAAGTTCTGGTTGTCAAGGTTTAGGCTGGGCTGGTAACTCAATGAATGACAGATGCTCTCTATTAGCCCCTCTTCCTTTCCAGAAGGGAAGGAAGAGAGAATAAGGGAGAGAGGCTAATGGGTTGGAAAAAAACTAAAACAGCTTTAATGAAATATTAACAATAAAAATAAAAAATATTAATAAGAAAATAATGAAATATATACACTATATACAAACCAAGTATCAAGCTCCCAGGATGATGATCACATCACTGGCAGGCACTGGGAAAGTTCCAGGCTGGACTCGGCGATGGATGGGAACTGGATTTTGGATCTGGATTCAGGAACACACGGATTGGGATCAAAGGCAGGTGAACAGACAGAGTCCTCCTTGGACGCTGGCCATTGAAGAAAGAGGGCTGACCCCTTTGGCTCCTCAGCTTTTATACTGAGTGTGAGGCAGATGGGATGGAATACCCTGTTGGTCAGTTTTGGGTCACCTGTCCTGTCCGCTCCTCCCCACAGGTGTGACCCCTCTATGCCTTTCCACCTCTGACCTTCCAACATGGCACATAACAAAGTTAGCTGGCCATGGTTGTTATAGCAATAAGTATGTACAGGAGCCTCTCTGCATACCATTCCTTGGTATTAACTATAAACATCAGGCCTTATCACTCTGGAAATAGACACTGTCTGAAAAACATACCATTAATTTCAGAGAGACTTAGCTGAAAAGTAAAATTACTGAAAAGAAAATTGGTTTTGTTCTTTCTCAAACCAGGATACTGGTGTGGATGGATCCTTCTGTCCCTAAGGGAAGAGCCTGCCATAATCAGGTTTCTCATTGTTTCTCTCCCATGCAGCAGAATAAGCCATAGGTGACACTTCTTATAAAGCCATGAGGAAAAAAATTTCAACATTTTCCTGATGGGTAAAAGCAAGCTGTGAAATAAAAATTTGCTTACCCAAGGTCATTCAAGGTCAGAGCCAGGCAAGGGATTAGAGACCCAGATCTCATAGCTAATTAGGCCATTGCATAAGCCACAGTAAGAAACAGAAAAAAATATGAATTTTCCCAACGTGAAATTATACTATGTTAAAATTTGTGCCTGGAAGTAATAAAATCCTCTGAAATAAGGAAGAGATGCTTGTGTGGCATCGTGTGGGTCCTCTCCCTGCCACTGTAAAAGGGTTCAGTGTCTGGAGCAGAGCAGGACTAGTTTGGATACTAGACTGAATAGTGACATCCTAGAGCAGAGCTCTTGAGTGCTAAAACTGTTATGTTAGGAGCCATTTAGTCCATTAATCTCCTTGAAATACTTCCACCCTTTGTGGGCTACTGAAAGCCCATAAAAATAGTGGTTTTACTTGTTTCAGTGCTATCCCTACCAGGCTTCATCCATTTGAGGAAGTGATAGCTGCTTCACTTTGCTTAGACTTGTTGTTGCCAAGGTTGGGCACCCCACTACATGCAACACTAGGTCCTTGTTAGTTTGATGGTTCAGCTTCACACTTGGAGGTAGGATACACTGTCACTACAGTCGTATAAAACTTACATAAATCAGTTGCTTGGATCAGTCCAGTCATCGTAAGATAAATGTGGAACTGTGATTGCATACGGACTCAAATGTTAAATTTGTACACTGGTACACGTCAGGGCCTCCCACTACACTTTCTTTTCTAACTGCTGCTTTTTTGCCTCCTCTTGCTCAGTAGTCATTCAACGTGATATAGAGCTGCTTACTGGCTGTTTTCAGCATGATCTATAAGGAAAGCTTTTAAAATCAAACTGAGAAAGACAGTCTTGCTGCTTTCTAACTTAGAAGCAGAAACCTGAAAGAACTTTGAATACTTACCACCTTCTGTTTTGTTTTGGTGTCTGCACTAAGGACACCTGTTCTGCTATGAGAATGGACCAGAAAACACAAAGGCTGTGGGACTCATGTGGCTGGATGCTAGATAGGAAATGGTATTTCCACATAAATACTTCCTGGGAACTGAATCCTTCCATGTTCCCAGGCCTATTGTGTCTCACAATCCAGCTTGAAGTGTCCAAAGCACTGAGGAACAGCACCAGTGAACTTGGAGTCATCAGGAACATCAGATGGCTTTGCTTACTGGCTCTTATTTAGAGTTTTTGCAGTGGAGTACAAGCATCCCTCTGGAAGAGAGCGGGGCTTGAATTTTTAGCAGAGACATCCCTCCTGTGGGAAGTGTATTTGGCCTTGTAGCTAAACTGAGGTAAGCACAACTAAATATACTATAAAATTCTCATCATCAATTTAAACTTTTATTAGAACACCTCCTTTTGAATGCTGGACACTGCTAGGATGTGCAATACAAATGCGACACTGCTATGCTTGTACTTTACTGGCAACCAGCAGTTGCAGAAGCTGTTCCATTTTTCAGATATACAGTCCAGGTGTAGATATCACATATGCCATCTTTCCTGAGCAATGGCATCCCCATATTCACCTGCACATACCCTGAAACTACTGCCCTCTGCCCAGGCCATCTGTAACAGATTCTGCACCTTCCCAAAATCTTTTTGGAAGCCAGATAAGCTGTGAAGAGGTTAAGCTGATTGGTACTTGTACACAGTCAGACATATGCATGCAGGCACTGCACAGAATTCTAATACATTGCTGCTCTTTTTCCTTCTGTCAGCAAATATATCTGGACTTTGGCAAAACTAGGAACTGTCTTGTTAATCTCCTCACCTTTCCAGGCCACTCCACTTTGGAGTCATCATTCAAAGGTTGTCCCAGATCTACCCTTCACTACAGAGAACTTTCATCCTTCTCAGCAGTCAGTTATTGATATGGGTTAAGATACCAGATGTTGATACAAGCCAAAAGTGCCCCAGCTACTTCTTTCTCTCCTACTTTTCTGGCCAAACCTTTATGAAGAATTTTAGCCAAAACAAACACTGAAAATTCATCAATTCATTCTGACCTCTTACAAAAATATTCCAAACTGACCACATACCCTCGTAATGGCATGGTTCCAGTAGGCACACTATTCTTACAGGACCTAAAGTCATAGTGTACTAGGAAATAGAAACAGCTTTTAAAAATTCTCAAAATTCCAGCTCTGCTCTCTGTCAGAAGAGGACAAAGAAAAGGAATTTATCCTTTCTAGACATCATTATTACTGTTACTTTGGAGGTTACTGCTGAACTGACTGATATTCCTCTACTTGATAACCACAAATGTTGCTGGTTTTACTCCATTCCTTGTGAATGAAATCAGTGTCCCAAGCACTGTTCCAGCAAGGATGAGATACCAGGCATGTATCCTGTTTACTTACAAAGCCCTGTTTCTGTGAGCAGGAGGAAGCAAATACAACAATATCTTCTCATCACCATAAACACTCTTTCCTCTGCTGCTCAGATCTATTTTACACACATGTTTCTCAGGGCCATGCTAAGATACTGGTTCAGGCTATGAGCTAGGTTTTTATTACCTTCTTTTTTTTTCTGCTCTTCTCTGCTATCCCCACCCTCTTTCAAAACAATAACTGTACTTAGGCAGGTTCCCTATGAATTAAAATCACTGAGTGACTGTATTTCACCTTTTTGAGTGCTGCTCTGTGCCTGTTCTTACAGTGGATGCTGCTATCTGATACAGGAGACAAGCTGCTCCTTGCAAAGCACAGTGGTTAATCTTTGGATCTATATGCCTCTATTTCAGTAAAATTTAAGCCAACTGCTACCTTGTGCCTAGACCTCTCAGCTCACCTGCTGGGATCATGTGATGGGTGGGGTGCTATGATGAGGTGGTACAATGGAGTCACATACCCCAGTCTCCACAACTGGCCCAAGACTTGGGGGGGGGGTGTCACAGTGGGCCCTCATGGCTTTGTCCTTTTCCACGAGCAGCCTTGTGAGCAAAGGGGCCCTCAAGAAATCACTGCAAAACCTCCTCAACTCCAGCGCTACCCAGGCTAAGTGCAGCATGGCAAAGCATGGGAAAACACTTCACTGCACTGCTCGTATGCACTATGCAGGGATGGAGCTGAGGAACAGAAAGCCTGTGAAACTCCTACAGTGACAAAGAGACTGCTAGCATTGGGGGGGTGGTGTGGTGTGTGCATCTCTGTGTATAGGCACTTTCAAACATATGAGGACATGCAGTTTCTGCTGTAAAAAGCCTGTGCTATAAAGTGACAGCTGGAAGCTGGCAGCATGGGATATAAAGACCAGGGGATGAGGGTCATGTCCTGGCTGTGGCTGCTGAGTAGCTACCCTGTAGTAAAATGGGTTATATCTCATCTCTCCCTTCCTTTACTCGCATATAAATTTTAGCTTGAGTAGCTCAGACAAGCACAGAGCTGCCAATGTATTAGCAATTAAAAAGAGAAATGGGAAAGTCAATACAGACGAACCTGGAGGGAAGGCACTGCTCTTAATGCAAATGCACAGAACTGCTGGGCACGCTAGGTGGCTCTGTCTGGTTCAGCAGCAGGCACCTTGTCTGAAATAATTTGCTGTAATATTTTTAGCTGTTGTTAGTGATGCATGAGTAGTGATTTTGGATTGCCCCAGACTCAGTCATCCCTTATCTTCCCTTCGGCAATGACACAAGAGAAAATTTCAGCTCTCAGAAGGACCTAGGACACCCTAGGCCTGGGACACTGCTAATGACAGGCAGAACTCATCTAGCTTTTGGGGTTTTGTCCAGAAATCCCCTTCAAACAAAAAATTAGATCTCACCTAAGACAAACCTCTCTCATACATTTTCCCTCTGAATGTCAGAAGCCAAGCAGTTTTCTAGTCTCCATTTACAGGTTTTTAATTTTTCAGTTAAAGAATGATCAACATTGACATTAGAAAATGTGGTTTTTAAAACAGAAGTTTCTGGTTTTCATTTGCTCATTTAAAATACTGAACACTCTTTCCTTTTGTTGTAGCCTTCAGCTGAGCTCAGGGTCTTTGCAGGCTAGACCTCTAAAACAACTTAGCGAGATGACTGGCACTACCATTCAACTGGTAGCAGAGTGCTGGCACAGTGCTGCAAAGGATTATATGCTTGGGAGCCCTCCACACCAGCCACGCACCTGGGCTGTGGGTACCTGCAAATGATCATTTTGGCTCATTTTGCAGCAGAGAAACTGTCAGTGCAAGAAGCAGCCAGCAAAGTCAGTGAGCACCATATGCTATGATGTACAGGGACAGTGTGTTTTCACTGTCCTCTAGTAAAACCAAGAATAAAACTCACATTCATGGTGTGGCTGGAAGCTAGAGCAGGGACAGATATGTGTAAGCAACTTGGATCTGGGAAGGGAAGAAGAGAAGGTTATCTACCTGCCACCTTCTTGTCCTGCTGACAGGCTTTGGCAGAAGGGGAAGGGCAGGGGATGTACATCAACAATACAAACACAGCTCCCTTTTCCTTTTCTTTTCCTCCTTCCAAAACTTCTTGGTAACAGCACAAGCATTTATTCAGCTGTTCTTTGGTCTGTTGGAGACATGACTTGGAGAACAGACAGAACACATCAGGAAACCACTGGAGTACTTAACCAAGTACACCTATACAAAGCAACCCAAACCCAAAATGAGAAGCCCAAGCACAGCAAGTCCTCTTCTGCAGTGGCAAGATCATTGCTCATGAGCAGCACTGCATTGCACCTGTCACCCGACCATTTCAGAAAAAGGCAGAGGTACGAGAGCTAGCATTGTACCCATGGGAGGGGGTAGTGGTAACATGTCGTGGCAGCTCAGTGTGTACACACATAGGAAGCAGCTGCACCTGAGTAGCCCTGAGTGCTCAAGCTTGCTTGGCTAAAGTCACACATAGCATTTCTTCATTCACTTAAAATCCCTGCACTGTGGTGACAACCCACAAGACTCAGTTTCAACAAACCAGTGCATGAGGAGGAGAGGTCTGTCTTTGCCCTTCTTCACCAAAGTCCTTGGTCCTGCTTCCCAGTGAACGATGCAACCACTTTTGGACCTGCAACAGCATGCTCAATTTCCTCAATTAGGCCCAAGTCCTCCCCTGACTTCCAAGAAGCAGGAGCAGGTCCTGTTGTCCTTCAACCCCTATTCACAGCAACAGACAGCAATGGCCAGCACTTCATTACAGAGGGACCATAACAAGGCTGGCTTTTTGGGGACCAAAATTTTGCAGCTTGTGAAGGTGCATGAGTGTCGCACTCTTGACTGGAAGCACATCTCCAAAGGGTGTAAACTGGCCACAAAACCCATGCTCTGAGCAGAGGGGTTTAGTCATGCAGTTATTTTAGAACACCAGGACTCTAACAAGAATCCAGATCTGGTACAAGGTTTCCAGTGTCACAGGACATAATTTCAATTAATGAAAAATTGCTCTCCACTTAACACCAACAATTTTTAGTGAAGATGACCATTTAGCCCCTCTCAGAATACTTGTGCTTGAGCCCCCTGTGGTGCTATGTATTGACTTACCAAGCAGCTGTCGTTCAGTGTTTAATTAGCAAGTGTGAAACTAGTGGTGCTGCATGGAGCAAGAGTTGTCCTAGTTAGACCTCTTGCTTTCCTGCACATGGCTGGCATCAGTGAACTCAGGGTGAATTTCGCACTGCCATCTAGTGATTGACGTCCACTTTCCCTGCTGCACAGCAGCAGAGAAATGGTACAGCAAAGATTTTAATTCCCGAAGGCTGAAATCTTAGGTAGGCTTATATCCCATGGCTTCTTGAGGTACAGTGACAGGTGACACACATAATGGAGCAGACTTCTGGGGAGCTTACATAGGACACCTGATGTAGACATTTAGACATCCTGAGGTGGGGTTCCTAGCTAAACTTGGTGAAGTTTCTATTAGCTCTTCATGCCAAGTACTTATAGAAAACTAATTAAGTGCATGCACCCTTGATTTTGGCAGTCTTGTCCTGAATGTTCATATACAGACACTTGTGTGCCTCTTCACATACTATCATGCTTTTTTTTCCTTTTCTGCAAATTCAGGGCCCGCCCTATCAGCAGAAGGTAAGGTATCCTTTTCAGAGCAGGCACAGGGAGACCCAGAACTTGTAAATGTGTTCTTCTCTCAGCATTGGTAACAGCATCACTTCTGGTCCAGGAACAGGCTCCAAATTTTCAAAAAGTCTTGTGCTGAAGGGCATATGTTCTTAAGCCAAGTGATGCATTAAGATAAAAGGATGCTAAGAGCAGAGAAGGGATGAATGGAGAAAATGACCATGTCACTTTTACACTGTGACTTCTACTAGGTACAGGTCATCCCTATTTGAACTCTTAAGCATTAGGTAACATATTATGGAGGAAAACAAATGATTGCCTACTTTAGAGATTTCTATTCTCTGCTTCAGATTTCATCCACTGTTAGCCTGCATTGAGTAGGCACTCATACACAATGCACTGATGTAAATGTACACAGAGTACTTTAAAATGGCACTGTTGTTCATGACCAGAATTATACAGACTAGTCCAGACTGCCAGGGATTCTGGAAAGGACCCGTTATAGGACAAAAATAATGTATTTCTTTTACATTCAAATGCAATTTTTTTACCCTTCGCTGTTAGAATATATTGTACCAAAAGCCTGATGGTACAGCCTTAAAAGGAGGGATATTTGACACCTGTGGACTGGAAGTAAAATGCCATACTGCCACATTAACAGGCTTGTCAAAACTCAGCCAAACATCATCTTACCCAAGTTTTCCAAATCAATCTGCCTTAAGCAGAAGGTACACTAGGGAAACCTGCTGCCAACCCAAAAGCCTTAGGGATAATCATCAACTAAACCCAGACTTGGAATAGAAAGTGCAAAGCACATACCTTAACCCACAATGTCAGTAAGGTGCAGAAGGCACTGATGTTCAGAAGAGGGCATGAGCAAGGCTGAAGAGCATTTTTCAAATTATTGTATCCACCATGCCGTATCTGGGACAACATCTGAGATGTATGGCTCATGGTGTTAATAAAGATATTCTCTCTCCATTCATGTGCACAGGGTAAGAAAACCACAGCTGCAGCGTCTCTCCTGCCTAGTTCGAACCTGCACGTAGGCAAGTCCACCAGTATTTGCAAAGCCTTCAGGTGAGCCTGCAAGGGATGACTCCACATCATCACTTAATATTGTTCCCTTACTCCTTTGTTCTAAAAGCCCCAGGAGCTTTAAGGCATTTTGTGCTCTTTTAGGAGCCCATCTCTCCATAAACCCCTTGTCCCCACTGGACTGCATTAATTGCCTCCTAGCACTTGGACGGAAGTGTTTCACATGTTGGGAGTGATTAGAAACCTCACTGCTTCTCTCCTGCAGGATACTCTTCCCACAGAAGGTCCAGCTGAACAGCATGCCCCTAATCTGCCTCAGCACAGCCAGACAGCAACTGATAGAAGTATTTTGTGCTAGCTGAAGTGGTTTTGTACTGAAGAGATTACGGAGGACTTGCGTGCTGTTTTGTCAGTCGAGTTGCAGAGACAGTAAGGTGGAAGTCAGTGACAGCTTGGACAGACAGACACAGCTGGACCAAGGCAAGAATATCAGCCTCTAAAGAAAGCAGGCATAGGAAATTATTTCACATGCTTTAATAATTCTCCATACTCCACTGAATGTTCCAATTACACCAATTTACAAGGGAAAGTTGTACCGATACAGTTTTCCATTTAGGCACACCTCTTCCGTAATAAAATTGTACACAAGAGTCACTACACACAACCAGTAACAGTAGTACAGATGAACCCTTAGGACGAATCAGTTTGGTGTTTTCCCTGACCATAGGTAGTCAGTACCAATTGCTACAAGTTAAAGTCATCTAACACTTCCTATTATAAGATACTTCTCTCTATAGCTCATACATTTTGTCAAGCTCCCACTTCCATAAGAAAGATTCTGTCTCAGATATTTTTAAAATGAAAGGCTTGGTAGCTGCAGTTGCAACCTTGCTGGGCAGCCTGTCATTTTCCCCAGCTCTGACAGCTCAGTATTTTTGAGTATGGCCGAATACCAGAGAACTGAGGTGCCTTTTGAAGAGAATTTTAGAGCTTCCTTGCAATCCGAATGTCAGTAAACATAGACATTTGAAAGAAGAATCAAACATTTGTTATGATATAGTAAACATAAAAATTTAAAAGAAAAAAGAACATTCCTGTTAAAACATGTTTTTTTTTTTAAAAAAAAGGACATTAGTCTTCAGCATGGTGGCTTCTTTTTTTTTTTTTTTTCCTTTTGGTTGTCAGTGTTGCATTGCTGCTCCCACGTAAGGCAACAACTGCAGCGCCTGCTTGCACTAATCACAAGTAAGTTATTTTATATCCACTACAGCTAAGTTACCTGAAGTCATTACTGCAACATCTGATGTGACTGTGTTAGGAACGAGTGGATAAGCCAGGGCATGAACAGCTTGAGAGTGGATAAGCCAGGGCATGAACAGCTTGAGAGCTTAACACTGTCTTCTTCCATGTTCAGCTACTGCTCCTTGTCTGTCAGTGTGCTCTGTTCAGTGCCTGAGCTGTGCTTGTTCTTAAGGGACCTTCCAATATATCTCCAGTATTCCTTTCGGATGGTGTCTTTTTCTTTAGCCAGAATTTCACAAAACTATGAAAGAAAATTGAGAGATTGAAAAGTTATAACCAAAAGCTTACAGAAACCTTAATTATCTTTATAAAATGCATACAATATATCGTTCAGCCAGTGTTAGAAACACCTTTCTTAGCAACATTTGTTTTACTCACTGGATTTGCAACTGTCCAATGACCTCAAACTGATGCCTACTCCAACTGGTAGTCAACCAATCTGACACTGCACAAAAATCCCTCCAGTTCTATTTCAGTTGCAACTGCTTGCCCATGACTCCTTTCTGTGCCTACCATTCATCATCTACTCCAGCCTATTCAGCCTGCAGTATACTACAGTATACTTGTGACTTCCTGACAAGCTTGGTTATCTTTTAGTGATCCAGTAGGCTGTAAACCACTTCATTCAAAACAGTGGGGGCAACATCCTGCTCTTGAATCTTCAGTACTCCTGATGGACTGACAGGAGATATTTTGTTTATGGTTTTTCTCTTCGCAGGCTGTCCCAAAAGGATTCTCCATGCAAGTCAGTAACCTTCTCTCACAACATGTTAGAGCTGGTACTATATAGGTGCTTCTACATGTTCTGATTTTTGTTTTACTTTGATCTGGGTAAGCAGCAAGGCACAGCAGAAATCAACCCTACTCACAGGACATGCTATGTAAAATTTATATGGTATGAACACTGTCTACAAATGTTCTAGTCAATTCCTTTTTATTATGCAGATGACACTGCCTTACTCAGTGAACCAGAGCTGAAAAATAGGAGCTTTGATGCTTAAATAGATGAAGAAGTCAAACTCAGTGAAATAGTATAAAGGGACATGAATCTGGGAGGTACAATAGCACTTACTTACACTCTGGTCCTGGAACACAACAAAGGAAAAATATTGACAAAGAACACTGTTGGAACACAAAGACTCCAGGCAAGAACTGCAGCTCTAATTACACCGAGTTCTAGTCTGTCCCACAGTGAATAAAGTGTTCTTGTAAAGACTACACTGCAAACCACAGCAAGGAATATGAAGCACAGGGAGATACACAACATTGCTAGAAGTCATTTATTCTCTGTAGGAAGTTATGCCTGACATTTCTTACTGATGTCCCCAGTGCCTGCTGGCCTTTAAGCTAATTCTGCCAGCTTTCTTAGCAAGAGCCAAGAAGTGCAAAGGGAGCTTGAGGTTCTGTTTAGATAGATACTCTGAGAACAAGATTCACTAACCTACAGAGAAGAAAGTGAGTTCAGGCTACAAAGTTAGCATTGGAACTCCTTGATTGTTCAAACATCTCTTTTCTTCTGCAGGCAGTATTAGAAATTTTCCTTTACTACCAGATGAAGAAAACTTACAGTGATTTTGTAACCGGCAAGTTATTATTTATACATAAATTCACAAGACCCTTGTGATTATCTGGCTTTCATGTTCAGCTCTTCATAGAGCTCCTGCGATTAACAAGTAACCTGTTCTATTTACAAAAATCCATCCCATTTTGTTGGGATATAAAACGAGCAATAGATGGCATCCCTGAGAAGCAACACCAAGTTCTCAAAAAGTACCTCCAATGCCTTGTTTAGTGTTTCCTCCTTGTTATCACACTGGTTTTCAAGCATATCTTCATATATGTCCACGAGAAAGGCAATCAGATAGGGTGAACTGTGGCTGGGCTGTAAATTCAACAATTGCTCTAACAGGTTTGGATATTTAGAAAGACCACGATCCTGTAGAATCCTAGAACAGAGGTTAACAGGCTTGAAACATAACACTGGGAAATCTGGTGTGAAGAATCACATTTCTGTTATGACTCCCTTATTTGGAGATGTTGTGGTTTCAGTTGGTATAATTTTTTTACTAGCACCTGGTATTGTGCTAGGTTTTGGATGTGGGATGAGGAATACTTTTGATTGTGCACTGGTGTTCTGAGTTGTTTCTAAGCTCTCAAGGCTTTTTCTGCTCCTCATACTGCCCTGCCAGCAAGTAGACTGGGGTGGGCACAAGAAGTTGGGAGGAGACACAGCTGGGACAGCCGACCCAAACTAACCAAAGCAATATTCCATGTCGTATGATGTCATGCTCAGTCTACTAAGTTGGAAGAAGAAGAAGGAAGGGGAGGGGATGTTTGGAGTGATGGCATTTCTTCCCAAGTAACTGTTACACGTGATAGAGCCCTGCTTTCCTGGGGATGGTTGAACACCTACCTGCTGATGGGAAGTAGTGATTGAATTCCTTGTTTTGCTTTGCTTGTGCATGTGGCTTTTGCTTTACTTAACCTGTATTTATCGCAACACACTTCTACTTTTCCAGATCTCTCCCCAGTCACAACAAGGGGGAGTAAGCAAGCGGCTTCATGGTCCTATCTCCTGACTGGGGTTAAATCACAACAGGACATCAGTTTTGAAGTAAGGGTGCAAATACACATAAGGTAGAAAATAAGTAGCATGCAGCAATAATGCAGTTTAATGTTGTAGTAAGCTAGTATAGTTATACTCAACTGAACAGAAATTAGACTGAAAGCATGCTTGTTACTTTCTACTCTATGCTTTTGAACCAGTAACATTACAGGTCATTTTTTTAAACACATGAGAAGCACTTGCAATCCTCCCACCAGGCCCACTACAAGGGCCAGAAACTTAGTGGAAAGTTACAGAGAAATTAGGTTAATATATTAACCCCTTGTGGAGGTTTTTGCCTGCCTGCTTAAGCACAAAACACAAGAATGGACAGCAACAAGCTCTTTCCAGATAAGAGCTAGGCATAAGACACCTTCTACAGATATTCTCTTTGCCCCACAGAGATGGATGCCTCACCCTTTTAAATAGTTCCAAGCGCTCTCATTATGTGGCACTGCTGTGATCATCTCAAGAGTGTATCTGTGAGAAAAAGATAACAGGTCATTAATGCAACCAGTAACAATGCAGTTAGAAATTACCTGAATGTGCTCAGACACTCCCAACTACATCTCTCTAGTCTATATTTCAGAACCTTTATGCAGATCATCTCAGCTGTGTCATAGATCAAAAATGTCTCACAATATAATCACTGCAAGTCTCAGGGAGGCAGATATTGTGAGAACAGTTTTAAATTCTGAAGCGTTCCATTTGCTGCATTTCATACAATAATGAAACAGTTCTCAAAATTATGAGCAATAACCATAAAATCATAGAATGGTTAGAGTTGGAAGGGACCTTAAAGATCACCTAGTTCCAGTCCCCCTGCCACAGGCAGGAACACATTCCACTAGACCAGGCTGCTCAAAGCCCCACCCAACCTGGCCTTGAACACTTCCACAGATGGGGCATCCACAACTTCCCTGAGCAACCTATGCCAGTGTCCCACCATCCTCACAGTAAAGAATATATCAGTATATTATTATCAGTAGTGTAATACTCAGTAGTAAAGAATTTCTTCCTAATATCATATCTAATCTAAATCTACCCTCTTCCAGTTTAAAACTGTTACCCCTCGTCCTGTCGCTACTGAGAAGGCTAGAGGAATCAAAGAACCGGGTGAGCTATGTTAATATGACTTCACGTGGTATGTTCTGTACCTATTTACAGAACTTTTTCATGAGGCTGCACTTGAGCAAACCCACAGAAAGGCAGAGCTTGAGCTTTTGGCTCACACAGCCTTCTGCAACAGTTCAGTAGCAGTTAGGCAACTCCTCTAAAACCAAAGCAATCAGAGGCACCTGCCATACAGTCACAAAACCACATTTCATCTTCACAAAACAGACTTTACCTTCTGCCCTTCACCAGCATAACCAGACATTCAGCTGATTTTCAGAGACAGCAGATACTGATAAAAAGTTCTACAAGCAGTACTGAAAAAAAAAACAACAAAAAAACACCCAACCCTAAACCTCTTTTAACCTTCTGCAGTCACTATGTCAAAGACTGAGTTTATCAAGCAACAAGCAACCCAACTACAGTTCTATAATGACATCCTGGAAGTCTTAACCTTAGACAGTCTGATTCTTAAGATGGTATCCAATTATCCTGAACATAGCACCATGTATAAACATATCAAGGATGTCAGATCTAACCTTTGCAGAGAAAAAGCTGGAAACATCCCAGCCTAAGTCATAGAAATGGTTCAGATTTATTAATCTGCAAGAAAGTTATAAACTGAAAGAGAAATACAACTTACTGCAGTTTGCAAAGACAATTGCAAAGGCAATGAAAGGTGGGGGGACTGGGGTCCTCTATGAACAACGTACCAATAGACCTATTCAGAGACTCAGTCTTTCTTCTGAAGAACTCAAAAAAAAAAATTGCAGTACCCTTTTTATTGCTTCTTCACTTTAGACAAACATCTTCTCATAACCATCAACCCTGATCAGCAGCCTGAGATGTGAAAACCATACAATGAAGCTTCCCTTACCACCATCAGTAGTGAAATAAATGGCTAGAAGCCCAGTTCATCTTCAGTTAGAAACATACCACTTCAAAAACAATTTCCAAAGCTCACTTTCCTCAAAACTAGCCAGCTCATACAGGTAGTTGTCTTTGTGCTGACCACATACCCCGAAAGCTCCTTTCTTTTTCCAGCTGCATCAAATTCCTCACAAAAGGCAATTCCTTTTCCTACAACCCACATCCATGTTATCTTTAAATCATTGTGGCTACTGTACTACTAAATCAATACTGTTTAGTACAACACTGAGACTGCCTCTCCTTCCAAGCCTTTTAGGGGTAGGATGCAAGATGTGTGAACAGCACAACTTACGTGCTTCAAGTGTCACAGATTTTCTGCAGGTTGTTCCACTATAGCTAGTTGACTATAAAAAGCCAAAGGTTTTGTTTGCACAATAAACAGCAGGGCGGGAAGACAGATTCATGAGAATAGCTTGCCCAGGGTAAGCATAGCTTGCTTCAGTACTACTCAACAAGTCAGTGGTACTGAACACATCTATATATACACTAACACTTGCTCTGCTATCCATGACAGTGAGCCCAAAAACTGCATTAAAAACAGGAAAAGACACATGGATTGTCAAAGCATTCCTTTGCTTTCATGTAATGGAGAATGCTTAGTGTTAGCACGAACAACATTACTAACTGGACTTCTCTGTCTAGGACTGCTGGATCATCATAGCCAGTGGTGTTGAAAATTACGAAGTGTCGTTGATTCCAAACAGAGTTGTTTCTCACATCTTCCCTCAAAAGCTGGTCTACATATTCCAGTTCATTGTCCCATAATTTGAACTCCTATGGAAAGGGAAGGAAGAGAGAATACCACAATCAAAAATTTGGTCCTTAGTCCTAAGTTCTCTGAACATTAGATACAGAGACTTTTTTAAAGAAATCAACACAAAGTTCAAAGATAAATAAGGAAGGGTGCACTAGGAACACGCTAGACTATTCAGTTGCACACAATGGTATTAGCCCATCATTAAATTCACACACAACAGTAAGTAGCCAAAAATAGACCCTTTTGAACTCAATTCCTAAAAGGCAAGTCTATAGCTAACCTTTACCACACATTAAAATGCAATTGTTTTTCACCCTTCAGAAACAAAGTGCCAAAGGCAATTCAGATTATATTTAACAAGCAAAACTCTACAACCTGAGTAGATTATTTAGTGACTCAAGAGTTCTGTGGATATAATACCTGAATAACCCATTGTCTGTGTTGCCATGCATGGTAATTTTTGGCATCTTGGTTAAGAATGTCTGCTATGAACTCAAGCTCTTGGGATGGATCCTGCAGCCACTCCACCAACACCCGTCTGTGATGCCTAATGACAGGAAGAGGAAATTATTTTTAGAATAGTCTAAAAATCTTTTGTGAATGCATGGTCTGTATTAAAACAGCATAGAACAACTGTATTACTTAGAAAAAACACACTAGTTGAACACTTCAAATTAAATATACCAAAACATTTCACTTGGCTCTGAGAAATATATGATGCATACTTATACTATAACAAATTCTAACAACACATACACATTGGCCAATCACCTCCTTTTAGACAAGTTATCTTTACTTGAAGTAACATGCTTCCACTTTTAACACTCATGGCAAAAGTCTTGAGCAGAATAAAGTTTCCTAGTACTACATAATTGCTCTAGCAATAACAACATTGCTGTTTTGCGTATTACCATTCACATATTGTTGGGAAAAAAAACCAACAGGTAAACAAACTCCAAAAACCAATGACAGAAAAAAAATGCTCATTTATTTGTCTTTTTGTTTGCCTTTTCATGAGTAATTTTTTTGATGTCAAACTTATTTTGACAGTTTAAAAATTAAAATTAAAAGAAAACAAGACCTTCTCAGCATGTCATAATGATGTTTAGAACAGACTGCTAAAGAAGACTTTGGCAGTGATACTTACGCAAGTCCATTTAACTCCTCCAGTACTGCCAATGCAGTAGATGCAGGAAGCAACTCTTAACAACTTTGAGGATCGATGATCACAACTTATTCTAGACAATTTACAAACCAAAAATTATAGGCAAAAATGTTCAGAACTGAAAAGTAAACGTGACTTTACCAGACTTGGTAGTTCTTTGGCTGATCTTCAATGATAGCTGTAATATACTTAAGTTCCTCATGGAGATCCTTTCCCAAAGACTTCAGGAGGACTCTCCGGAAATGCCTGTATAAAAGTCAAGCATTCGAACACTGCAACAGGGCTTTCCCAAAATTCACAGAGGAGAACATAGAAGAACCTTTGTTCACAGTTCTTCTCATAGATACTGAGTTAAAAAGAGTGAAAAACACTAAACTACATATCCAGTTCTGGTAAAGGCCATTCAATTATTGAGCAGTGGAGAACTGGAATACAACTGGTTACAACAGTATTTATTCAAGATCACAGCAATCCTGTTTCAAATTAACCTCTGTCTACCAACACTAGTCTTATCATCACAGAAAGTATGACTTATGTGCTTAAAATAATCGAAATTTTCTGATTTTATGCAAGTAGTGGAATAAAGACGTACAAGAGATACTTGTTAGCATTCATGAGTTAAAAGACCCCACTCTGAACATCAGAAATTCACTGTTTACTCATTACCTACCTGCACATTAACCTGACAGATCTTCTAAAATGCACTATTTAGTAAGTACACGATTATTTAGCAGGAAATAGCAGCTATCATGCTTTTATGCCTCTTCTTGAAGTCAAGTGAGGGCACCTTCAGCATTTTGGCAAGGCCACGTTATCAAGCAAGTGATCTAATTTTAAACAGCAAAGTTCTTTTTTGTGGCTAATCCTGACCTTGACTGATAATATACTCAAAGCAAAATGAATGAAAACCACTGAATCAAAATGAGGCATAGAAAATACTGAACAAAGGCTTTCTTCAGAAGCTCACTGGAATTCTACACTACTCCTCTGTGTAAACTCAGCTAGTCATGCCCTCATTAGACTGATGAAATTATTAAAGAGATAAGAGTTCGGCAATCAAATGATGCTAGAAATAATCCCAAGATTATCACTTACCATACTGTGTAGTTTGCAGCATTTAACTCAATGGCATCTGCTGTTAGCTCAAAAGCTCTTTCACTTCTCTCATCCCGCTGCACAACAGCCCGGAAGTAATCATAGACATCTTGAACTAAATAGATAACAGCATCTTATCCAAGGCTGAGACAATGGCCTGATTAGGTGCTAAGGCTAATAATCCTTTGAAGTTACTTCCTATTTTGTGTACTTGAAATATACCTATTTAAAATGATAGCTACATATTGCTCTGACAGCACTGCTGATTGAAACCTCTAAATGAGATTAGTATAATAAAAAGCTGCAACAATATCTTAAAAATACACTATCTGAATAATACCAAAAACAACCAGAAAAATTCCTTACGGCTTACTCATACTATTTCCCCAGATGCAGTAGCGTCATACATCTCTCTCCCACTTGTGGGCTAGAAATGCCGTATTACGTGAACCAGACTGTCTGTTGTATTACCTCTTAAGCCACACAATTTTAAAATAAAACCTTGGCTATTAACACCTCAAGTGAAGATTCAACTTCAGAGATGTTTGGTGAAAACATCACACACAACCACAATAACATGATAAACTAATTTCTTCACGGTACTGCTCTAGAAAATATGTTATCCAAAATGTGAAGTCTTGCTTTAACAACACTAAGGACCGGTACAAATTTAACCACCTTAAGTTTTCAGTGCAGAATGTATTTAAAACTTACATTTTTCACTGTAGATGATCTGAACAACAGGACTTGGCCCATCACTTTGAGGGACAGGTTCAATATCTGCCCACTCCTTCCTGTCCCTGCAAATACACGTTTGTGCCTTTTCAGTGTTTTTAAGAAGCACAAAATGCTACTCAAACCATTACACACACAAATCTATGTCCAGCAACAACACCTTGTTCCCAACGGTCACTATATTATTGTCTATAACATCGACCCGCATATAAACAAGTAAGGACGTACTGACATATGTAACCGTATCCAAATCCAGCTGGAAGACGACTTGGCACAGGAAAGCAACCAGTCACTCTGCCCGCGGGGCTCTGCGCGGTGCGCGACGACGGCGGTTTTCCGCGCTTCTCACCCGACAGCCCTCTGCTCCAGCCGGCGACACCGCCGCCTTGAGGCGGGAGCGGCCGCCGGCGGCGGGGCTAACACCCACCTCCCGGGCCCTGGCGACTCCCGCCCTCCCCTCCGCCCAGCCGCCTGCCCAGCACTACCTGTACAGCCCGACGCGCCCCGCGCTCCCGCCCCAGCAGCGCGGGCGGCCGCCGCGACCCGCTGCCGCCCTCCCGCCGGCAAAAATGTGGAGACCGGAATGGCTCCGCCACCCCGCGCCCCGCGCTCCCCCACCCGTGACGCGACGCGAGGCTCCGCGCCGCCCCCGCCCTCGCCCTCGCCCTCGCGGCAGAGGGAGCCCCGTCCCGGCCGCTCGGGGGCTGCGCCGCCCCGGCCGTACCTGTAGAGCACGTAGCCGGCGTCCTCCCCCTCCTCATCCTCTTCCAGCAGCTGCCCGAAGCCGCCCTCTGGCTCGCCGCTGCCCTCCCCCGCCGGCTGCAGCTGCGACGCGGCCCTGCCTTCCGCTGCCATCGCCCCGCTGCTGTTTCCGGGGCCTGGAGGAACCACAGAGGCTGGCGCGGCGGCGGGGGCAGAGCGGCCGCCTGGCTCGCCCTCGCCTCCTCTGGCGCGGAGAGGCGGCGTGGCGGGGGCGGGGCCCCAGGGACTGGACGAGAGGACTACCCTCCGCACCCGCGAGCAGTACGCCGTCAGGAGGTTTTATCCACGGGTCTGCTAATTAACCGTCAGATACGTATCGGGGGACGTGGGGGGGCTGCGGGCAGTTCTCCAGTTCACTTTTCCCCCCACACCGTGCCCTGCTGTGGAGCCATCAGGGTCTGTCGGCCTTGTGTCCTGCCCCGTGGTCACGTCCCTGCCCCTGCGTCGCGGCGGCAGCACTTACCCCTTAACTTGGGCAGCTGCTATCTGTTCTGCTGTGCTCCATGCTTTGTTTTCACTACTATAAACTAAAATCTGAGACACGAGAATTGAAAGGAGGCATTTCTCATGCCAGCGTACTTCGTGTCAGAACCCAGCCTAACACCAATATCGGGGTTTGCAGGTGCGTGGCCATGTCAGCACTGGGCTGATGCTATGGGAACACATGGGAAAACAGGCTGTGGGAAATGCTGCTTCGGCAGTTGAGGTGATGCCCAGGTGCTAAGGTGCTGCAGGCACAGTGAGCTGTGTTTCCTGCCCTGTGGAAACTCACAAAATGGCACCATTTAGAGTCGAACTTTCCAACAGGGCAAGGCTGAGGAATCTGGTCTCCGTAAAACATGGAATTAGAGGACTCTTTGAAACATCCAGTTGTAACCAGTGGCTGCAGTTGGGGAAGGCAGGAAGTCCTCTAAAGTGATGTTGGTCAGTAGGACAAAGTAGCTGAGCTGAAAACAGTCATTAGGAAAAACAGCCAAACCAGTGTAACAGGTTCATAATCTGGGGCATGCTGAGATGCTTTAGAAAGGGGAGGGTTAAAGGCAGGCAGAGCAGACTCATGTTTACAAGCCCTGGTCCAAATGGAGGACTTGAACCACCCCAATATCTGTTGGAAGGACAACATAGCAGGGCGTAAGCAATCCAGGAAGTTCCTGGAATGCTTTGATGATAACTTCCTCCTCCAGGTGACAGAGGAGCCAATGAGGAGAGGTGCTACACTGGACCTTGTTCTCACCAACAAGGAGGTGCTGGTGGGGAATGTGAAGCTCAAGGGCAGCCTTGGCTGCAGTGACCATGAGATGGTGGAGTTCAAGATCCTTAGGGCAGCGAGGAGGATGCCCAGTAAGCTCACTACCCTGGACTTCAGGAGAGCAGACTTTGGCCTCTGCAGGGATCCGCTTGGTAGAGTACCGTGGGATAAAGCCCTGGAGGGACGAGGGGCCCAAGACAGCTGGCTAATACTCAGGAATCACCTTCTCCAAGCTCAGGAGCATCCCAACAAAGAGGAAGTCGGGCAAAAACGCCAGGAGGCGTGCATGGATAAACAAGGAGCTCTTGGACAATCTCCGACTCAAAAAGGGATGCTACAGAGGGTGGAAGCAAGGACAGGTAGCCTGGGAGGAATACAAAGAAACTGTCCAAGCAGCCAGGGATCAGATTAGGAAAGCTAAAGTCCAGATAGAGTTATATCTGGCCAGGGACGTCAAGGGCAACAAGAAAAGCTTCTATAGGTAGGTCAGTGATAAAAGGAAGCCTAGAGAAAATGTGGGCCCTCTCCGGAAGGGAACAGGAGATCTGATTACCTGGGATATGGAGAAGGCTGAGGTACTCAATAACTTCTTTGCCTCGGTCCTCACTGGCGAGTGCTCTAGCAACACTGCCCAAGTCGCAGAAGGCAAAGGCAGGGACTAGGAGAATAAGGAACCACCCACTATAGGTGAAGATGAGGTTCAAGACCATCCAATGAACCTGAAGGTGCACAAATCCATGGAACCTGATGAGATTCATCCACACATCCTGATGGAGCTGGCAGGTGATGTTGCTAAGCCATTATCCATCATATTTGAGAAGTCATGACAGTCTGGTGAAGGTCCCGCTGACTGGAATAGGGGAAACATAATGCCCATATTTTAAAAAGGAAAAAAGGAAGACCCAGGGAACTACAGGCCAGTCAGTCTCACCTCTGTGCCCAGCAAGATCATGGAGCAGATGCTTTTGGAAACTCTGCTAAGGCATGTGGAAAAGAAGGAGGTGATTGGTGACAGCCAACATGGCTTCACCAAGGGCAAGCCATGCCTGACAAATTTGGTGGCCTTCTATGACAGCGTTACAGCATTGGTGGATAAGGGAAGAGCAACTGATGTCATCTACCTGGACTTGTGCAAAGCATTTGACACTGTCCCGCATGACATCCTTGTCTCTAAACTGGAGAGACATGGATTTGACAGATGGTCCACTTAGTGGGTAAGGAATTGGCTGGATGGTTGCACTCAAAGAGTTGCGGTCAATGGCTCAATGTCCAAGTGGCAACCAGTGACGAGTTGTGTTCCTCAGGGTTCAGTACTGGGACCTGTACTGTTTAACATCTTTGTTGGTGACATGGCCAGTGGGTTGAGTGCAGCCCCAGCAAGTTTGCCGATGACACCGAGCTGTCTGGAGCGGGTTCACATGCTGGAGGGAAGGGATGCCATCCAGAGGGACCTGGACAGGTCTGAGAGATGCGCCCGTGCCAACCTCATGAAGTTCAACCAGGCCAAGTGCAAGGTCCTGCATGTGGGTCAGGACAATCCCAAGCACAAATGCAGGCTTGGCGGACAATGGATTGAGAGCAGCCCTGAGGAGAAGAACCTGGGGGTGTTGCTTGAGCAGAAGCTCAATGTGACCTGGCAATGCTCACTTGCAGCCCAGAAAGCCAACCACATCCTGGGCTGCATCAAAAGAAGCATACCCACTAGGTCGAGGGAGGTGATCCTTCCCCTCTACTCTGCTTTGGTGAGACCCCACCTGGAGTACTGCATCCAGGTCTGGAGTCCCCAACATAGGAAAGACATGGACCTGTTAGAGCGGGTCCAGAGGAGGGCCACGAAGATGATCAAGGGCCTGGAGCACCTCTTCTGTAAGGACAGGCTGAGAGAGTTGAGGTTGTTCAGCCCGGAGAAGAGGAGGCTCTGGGGAGACCTTATTGCGGCCTTCCAGTACCTAAAGGGGGCCTACAGGAAAGAGGGGGAGGGACTCTTTATCAGGGAGTGTCATGATAGGATGAGGTGTAACGGTTTTAAACTGGAAGAGGGTAGATTTAGATTAGACATTAGGAAGAAATTCTTTACTGTGAGGGTGTTGGGGAATGACTGCATGATCTTGGTCATAGCTCCCTGGAAAACCTGTGTGAGGCTTGGCTGACACAAGTTAGCCAAAGTAGGCCTCAGTGAGGCATGCTGAGCCATGCTGATAAGGAAGCTCTGCAAGAACATATTGACCTTGACGATAAGAAGAAAATAACTTTGAGAAAGTATCCCACGAGAAAGCAAGGAAGAACCCTGCTCTCAGATACCGCAAGTAGGAGAAATAGGATGATGTAACCTTTAAAGCTTAGCCAATGAGTGAATGACTAGTATTCATAATTATCTGTAACAGTATAAAAGTGTAATTGCACCGCAATAAAGTGGAACCACGCTTTATCACTCATATTGAGTCGGCTGCGTGAGGGTACTGAGACACTGGAATAAGTTGCCTGGAGAAGTTGTGGATGCTTCATCCCTGGAGGTGTTCAAGGCTGGGCTGGATGGGGCTTTGAGCAACCTGGTCTAGTGGGAGGTGTCCCTGCATGGTTGCAGGGGGCTTGGAACTAGATGGTCTTTAAGGTCCCTTTCAACTCTAACCATTCTGTGGTTCTATAAATTCTGGGGTGCTCTAGTTGAAAGGGCTGTAGGTGTGTCACATGTTTTACAACGATTTTACAGGAAGAAGAACGGTACCAGATCAAAAATTAGGGAGTATAAATGCATGGCTCTAAATCAAAACACAAGATCCAGGTCAAGGAAGAATCAGTCCCACAGGTGGTTCTTCTGTCACTGAGCAGCTTTGTCTCCTTTGGGAAGTCACTTGACCTCTGTGCTTTCCTTGCCTCTCTGCCTTTTTCCTGTCCTGTTTTTTTTAATGGTGCACTTGGGGACTTCATATGTTTCTGCTGTGATGTTCATAATGTCTAAAGAACAAAGTTAAAAGCTTGTCACGAAGTTTCAGTTGGCACATAGTTGGCACATCACAGAAAACACCTAACCTTGAATAGGATATGAAACAAAAAAAAAGCGTCTCAAGTGTTCTTTTGCAGTTGCTGACAGACATAAGGTAGCAAAAAAATGTAACTTCTGGACCAAAGTTGATCCAAGAGTGTATCCCAAACAAAACTTGGGTAATCATAATGCTAAAATACACACCCCTTTGTGAATAATGAGCATGCTAATCAGGTAACCTCCCTAAATGTTTTAAACATGAGCTTAGATGCATATGTATAGTTAGGAGTGCTAAGTGAATCATTATTAACCAATTGGCTATATTTTATTGCTATAAATATTGGACAGTTGGGAACATGTGGTGTGCTGGCTGGTGTTAAATCCCCAACACCCAATTCTACAGAACTGAAATAAAAACAAATATCTTGACTTAGTGTGTTGATTGGCTCTCACACACTGGGTGAAGAACCCTTATTTAGGGACAACATTCATACAGTGACTGGAGTGCATAGCTCGGTGGGTGCCTCTGGATATTACAGTAATATAAAATATAGTAATATCATAATGGAGGGAAAAAAACAAAGCAATCTACTGAAATGTTGCTTTGGACTATATGACTATGAATAGAACAGAAAAGAGATACTGAGAGGATATCCAGCAGTACCTAAGTGAAAGAAAAAAGTTACAAAATGCAGAACATTCTAAAAAAAGGGGGAGAAAGAACCAAGAAAGGCCTAAAAGGAAACAAGGTATATTGTAAACAGATCATAGGAAATATGCACATATGAATGAAAGTAACCTCAAAGGCAGTAAATCCTGTTTTGTAAGAGACAGAGCAGAAAGGAAAGTCACTGTTCCTGACCTGCAGAGGGAAAGGCTGCATTGCAAGTTCGTTCATCTTTACCAGCTGTTTAACATGGACTACAGACAGGCCAGATCCTGCAATAGGAGCTTATTTCCTCAGAGTGGCATAGCAGGACAAGAAACAAAAGCAAGCTTCTCTGAAGCCAGCCACAGGATGAAGCTGGCCCACGAATATCTTGCTGGTGGTGTGAGGCAGACAGCAGGTAGCACAGCTATCCCATTGCCCTCAGGACTAGCTTTTGCATTTTCAGTCTGAACGTGTGGGTTGTTGGGGTCTGTGGACTGCTTCTAAAGGCTTGAGGGACAGTACCTGAGAAAAGCAAACCTGTTGCAGGAGGCCAAAGTGTGTTACAATCAAGTTCTGTCCTCATTAGAGCATCTTAGGAGTGTGCCAACTGAGGAAGCTTGAAAGCCATGAGTATAACTGAGTTTTAAAATGACGGACCAGACCAAAACTCAGTGGGATCACAGCAAACCCTTCCATATTAACCCTTCAATATTAGTAAGAAAATAATGAAATATATACAATATATACAAAACCAATACTGAGCTTCCAATATGACTGCAGTTACTGGGAATGTCCCAGACTGGACTTGGGGACAGATGGGAACTGGATTTTGGATCTGGATTCAGGAACACACGGATTGGGATCAAAGGCAGGTGAACAGACAGAGTCCTCCCTGGATGCTGGCCATTGAAGAAAGAGGGCTGACCCCTTTGGCCCCTCAGCTTTTATACTGAGTGTGAGGCAGATGGGATGGAATACCCTGTTGGTCAGTTTTGGGTCACCTGTCCTGTCTGCTCCTCCCCACAGGTGTGACCCCTCTATGCCTTTCCACCTCTGACCTTCCAACATGGCACACAACAAAGTTAGCTGGCTGTGGCTGTTATAGCAGTAAGTATAAGCAAGAGTCTGTCTGCATACCATTCCTTGGTATTAACTACAAATATCAGGCCTTATCACTCTGAAAGCAGACACTGTCTGAAGAATATGCTGTTAATTTCAGAGAGTTAGAAGGGGCTTAACTGAAAAATAAAATTACTGAAAAGAAAATTGGTTCTATTCTACCTCAAACTGGGACATTACTGTAGCAGGCTTCTGATTTGCCTCAAACTGCTCAATTTCATTTACTGAACTCCACACTTTTTGTGGCATGCTCACTTCAGCCCTCTCAGCCTCAGGCACTCTGAAAGCTTTAGTCAGGCCTGCAAAAGCAGGAGTCTGCCTTAGCATGGATCTGCTTTATAAAGTAATACTTGGACGTTCCTGCTGCATGCCTCCTGGCTCAGAGTCAGTGGAGATCGTTCATGTTACAGGTCTACCATCTATAACCTCACTTCACAGAGAATATTAAAACCCCACCTGAAGCTTCTATTTAAATATATGCCTCCAGCAGCTAGACTTTTGGGAAGAAGCAAACAGGATGAGAGCTGCGATGAAGCTCTAAACAAGGAGTGGAAGATGAATAAATCTGTCATGTTCCAGTACTGCATCATCAGTTACTAGTTTTCGTCTTAGGAGAAGCCTGGTAGCTCAGAGAGAAATCAGAGCTCCGTAGTGCAGTGAGTGCAACAAGAGGTGGGAGCTGCTCCAAATGGGCTGCAGGCAAGCATAGCTACGGAGGAAAGGGGGCAGAGCGAGCATGGCAGGGGTCACTTAAACTGCATGCAGAGGGCTGGATTCAGGTTGTCCACTAGGTAGCCCTGTGAGCCTCTCAGGACGGCTGCAGGCATGACCCACTGTAGAGTAAGGAGATGAGCTGTGTGCATAACATTTACACAATTTATATCACTCATGCATTTCAACTGAGGCACATCAGGTGTTCCCTCTGCCTCCTGTGGGATTCCTCCTCCCTCCGCTCCCCCAGGTAATTGCCTCCTTGCATCTCCCCTGCCTGCCATGTCTGGGTTAGCAGCAGATACAGTGCTTTCCAGTGTTTGTGTATAAATACAAGGACATATGAAGAAGTGTGTAGGTATCAGATCTGTGTTAAAACAAATGTGTATATATGAGACCTCTTATAAATACAAACATGTATGGTTCATGTGTCTGTATCAGCTGGATAAATTCCGGCTCTGCCCTGAGCCAACAGAACCAGCCTTTCAGAGTATCTTTCACTACAAATAGCAAATGCCAAAAACTGCGTAAAGAGGTGCCCAGCCTCTGGAAACACCAAGCTGGCAGACAGGACCGTTTCCTGATCGCTATGCACCACTCTGCGGGGACGCTCCGGCGAGGCTGGGAACAGGGCTAACAACTATAGAAATCAGTGACAGGGACGGATATTTTTTTTGGGGGGGGGAGGTCTTGCAGTGCGGGACCTGTGGGAAGAGCGGTCAGGCGGGCTGGAAGTGACAGCTCTCTCAGGCCGATTAGCCCTCTGCGTTTCTTCTTCGGGGCCTTGAGGGCCCCGAGAAGGTCCGATTCCCCCCGGCTGCTGGCAGGGCGGTGGGCGGAGGGAGGGAGCGCGGCTCCCCTCCGCGCCGCCCCGACGCGGGGCCCCGCACCGCCCTCGCACCGACCCCGCCCCCTCCGCGCACCCAGGAGGTGCACAAACTGAAAGTAAAAACAGAAAACCCGCCCCAAACTCCCTCACACCCAGCCAGAGGGAGGCGGCGGCGGTGAGGCGGGAGCGACTTTCTCGGGGTGAGTACAGCGGCGGGCGCCCGGCCGCAGGATGCCCGAGCCACGGGTGGGGGGAGCAGGGCCGGAGCCGCAGCCGGAGCGGGGCTGCGGGACGGGCTGGGC
>VUYV01000134.1:337980-414534 GCA_008711295.1 Anarhynchus alexandrinus
AGGGGGGGGCGGAAGGGGCGACTGTAGAGGGGCAGGCACAGCCCTGGCTGGGGTGCTGAGCCCGGAGAAATGCAGCGAGGAAGGAGAGGCAGCAGGGAGAGCCGGTAGGAAGTTTGGAAGGATTTGCAGGGAGCTGCTGCTCCCGCAGGGCAGCCGGGGGTGGTGATTTATCCTCCTTCCCTCACGTTCTCAGGGCCTGCGCTTGGCCTGACCGAGGCGGGAAAGCGCTGCAAGGTCTTCTTTGCCAGTGGAGTTGGGACAGGGCAAGTTACTTTTGGGACAGGACAATATTACTTTTTGCCATGCACAGGGTAAGACGTGTGGTATTGAAGATACTGTGCAGCTCCAGGGTGTGCCTTGAGTAGATTTTCACCAACACGGTTGTGGGCAGTATTCAGCCCCTTCCCCTCCTGGTGCCCTAATTTGGGTATAACGTAGGAGGCACAGAAGACACAGAGGCTTTATAAAAGATCCTACCTGATTTCAGAAGTGCTCCACTGGCAGCCGTGCACTTTTGTGCCCACTCAGAACCTTCAAAAGCATCTGCCCCATGCAAAGCAGAACTCACACAGCATGGTTTCATGTGAAGTTTTACTAAAGAGGCTTTTCTGATGGTCAGTGGGACGGGATGAACTCATGTTGCAGTGGAAGCAGAAACTGGATCATTTTATTTGTCTCTATCTGCCAGTGCCACAGAGGTAGTACTATGGGAGGCAACGGGTTTGGAACCCATCCCTCTTTGTCAGTTTTTTTTGAACTTTGTGAGTGGGATTAGCTTGGGGTGAAAGCTGGCAGGTGCATGCACATGGCGACAATACAATCACATACACCGTCTTTTCATAGAAAACCAGCCTAAATTACAGGAAGCACATCTCTTAAAGAGATGAGTTTTAAAATAGCAATTTATTAAACTTTTTTTTGTGTGTTTTGTAGTTTTTAGAATACCCACATTTTCAAATTTTACTCCTCTGCATTGAGAGATAAAGACTCATCTTTCTCCCATCCTTTTTTTTTTTTCTTTTTTTTTTTTTTTGGTAAAACAAAACTGGAATTTGCACCTGCTCCTGTTGTCAGGAGTTGGGATTTTCACAAAGTAACATCCAGCATGCAGCAAAACAGTAGGGCTCTATGAAAGCTAAAAAAAGTGTCAGGGAAGGGGAAGAGTTATTTGAGGAGAGGGAGGCAGAGCAACACAGATGTAGATTACAGGGGAAGGGGAAATTGATAAGTTTAAATGTTTTTAGGTGTGGAGAGAGTTTATGTGTGTGCTGTATGGTTACTTTCTCTATGCATTGGGCTAGATGTGATGGTGAATGGAAGTTCCAGAAGACTGCAGTATAGTCCCAAGGCCAGGTACTTGTGTGTGTCCTCCAGGAGCATTTTCAGGGCTTGCCCAGGGGAGGAAAGTCTTCCATTGCTCATCCGTTTGTGAGTCTGCTGAAAAGCAGCACAGTTTGCCATCTGAAACTCAGGGAAATGACTGCCCTTCCCACACAGGACTGAGCCAGGCCCATCAGCATCTCGCTACGCTCACTGCTAGGAAGAGAGGCTGTGTGAAGCTGCTTAGAGACGTTGCCCAAGTCCAGGATGACCAGAGGGAGAGTAGATGCATGGGGCTGTGCATGAGAGTGCTGTTTTGTGCAGGCAGCTTTCTGGATACCTGGCTCAAAATATGGCTCTGGCACCTATGGAAAGCTACGGGTAGACATTAAGCTAGCCACTGAGTTTGAGATCGGTCTTTATTGATGCTGTACCCTTTTTCAGCAGTGGTCACTATGAAGAGGAGTAAGGATGGAGTGGGAAAGCCCTGCAGCAAAGGCTGAAGACTTTAGACAAGCTGGCCTTCTTGATGCCTAGCTCTAACTGCTCTGGCAGGCCTGGCGGTGCAGCATGATTAGAATGAGGAGGAAGAAACTGTGGGCATCTTGCTTCTGCTTTGCAGCTGCCTTTTTCCTTGTGGTGACCCTCCAGGTACAGGGGCAAGGGGGGGGGGTATGCATGAGATTACTCTCAAAGTATGAAACAATTCTGACAGGTGAGAGAGAGCATTGAAGGTGACAGACATTTTTCATAGAAGTCTGTGCTTTACAAGGAGTGTTTAAAGAAACTGTCAGCAGCATGGTGGTAATAGCTGACTCCAGAAGTGACATTACACAGAGAACACCTTTCTTGCATAGCTCCTTGGCTCCTGGAGGAGCTTCTTGGGACTGGTGTACCATACCATGCCATGTTGCATTGCCTCCATCTAGCATTGCCTCCATCTAGCATCTGTTCATGTGTTTCAACTTATTAGGCAGGGGGGCAAAGCTGGACCCATTTCATACTAACGTGGCGGAAAGACCAGGGAAATATGAGCACATCGGTAAGTGGCGATGGTAATCTGTCCACAGTCCTGACTCAAAGGCTATTCTTGGCGTTGGGAACTCCAGTAGCTAGTCCGTAAAAAAATGCATGAGAGAAAAATCAGTGTGGAGGCATATTAGTTTGTGGCTGGTGTAGGTTACCCTAGATTTCCATTAGAAGAGAACAAATTTTAGACAAATTGAATCAGCCTTGGCTTGCAGTCATGGGACTGTAGGGGACTTGAGTCATGAGAAGGCCAGGATCTGCCCCAGATATGTCTTTACAGTTGGGCTGTGCTCTGAACCGAGGCTCTAGTTCAGCCCAGTACCTCTGGTAACTTCCAGTGGAGCCAGCAGGAGGACCTCTGAAGCTCTCCCAGGCCAGCTGCCTACTGCAAATTGCAGCTGTTTCTTGGGGGCAGTCACTGACACTTAACTTTCAGTTCTGTTCCCCTGAACAAGGCATCCAAAGGTGATATGGCTGCCCTAGCATAGGAGCAATGCTAGCAAGTCTTTAGGACCTTTATTGGGAAGGTTTGTGATTCTGCTACACCTTCACAGCTAAGCGGGTTTGGAGCTAGTTAGAGCTTCCCTGTGCCTAGCTGGGATTTTTATCTGGGAATGTTCACTGGATGGTGACACTTGGTGCCCTGCCACTGGGACTGCTGTAGCACATGAGCTGTCAGTATAGTTGTGGTGTATCAACCCCCGGGAGTTCAGAGAGAGCTACTAGAAATTCTATGCAAATATAGAGACTCCTTAAATTCTGCCAGGGCAAAATCTGGAAGCAAAGAAGGAGCATGTTCCTGGAGAAACCTGGATGTGAGATAGTTAGAGATTTATTTCAATTATATTGCTGCAGTTATATCTTGTCAAACTATTAGACATATGAATCTTTTCCCCAGATAGTGTCTTGTCCACTCTCCAGTATGGGAGTGTTTTCTGTATTTTTCTGTACAGCTGCACATTGCACAGTCTCCTGTTTGTGCTGTCCCGGTATCCTGTGTCGCACAGAGCCTATTTAGTCTAGGTACAATCAATGTATTTTGCTACACAGTGAGAGCTAATGACACAGCAAACAGCAAAATGAATGCATGCAGTAAAGCTATCATGGAAGATAAATGTTTTCAAACAACTTAATATAAACAGAACTCTTCTGCTTTCCAATATCCTCCTCCAGAGCCATCCGACAAACCAAAGTGCTGTGGCCAAAGCTGTCTGGGGGGTTTGAGTTCCCCCATCATTCTTGCAGCTGTTCCTGGGGTGGCACTATGCACTGCCTGTGAAGGTACATACACAGAAAGCTGTTTGCGTGGTAGCAGGAAGGTCTTTGCCCCACTAAAGCTAAGAGCAGGAGCTATGTATTCTGTAGCAATACCTGCCGGCACCATTTCTGTCACTTAGCTCAACAGGCTGCTCTGCCCCAGGCCGCTTTTGTAGCAGATACTACCTGTAGAAAACAGTGGTGGCTTCATGGGCACCAGAAATTCCCCAAATTTTCTGGGCACTTCTGTCTCATGGCTGATGGTGAGCAGTGTTAGAGGTTTCTCCTATGGGTGGAGAGTTTTTAAGGTTCCTTGTAGGGTTTCAGATCTGTAAATGATGGTTCATACTGGTAGGTCTTTCACTTCACTGCATACAGATAGGACTTTTCTCCCCTACCTAGCCATGAAATTGTAGTTATATTGTCTTTAAGACCTGTTTGCACCTGTTTTATTTGGTCAGTGGTTTAAAAATTAGCAGGGGTGAGTACCAATGGCCACATAGAAACATGAAAGTTTCATGCGTCTTTTTTACAGCTAATTTCCAGAAGAAACCTGGCTACTGAAGGGCTGTTCTCAGTTTTGTGCTTTTTCCAGGGAGAAAGCAGAAGTTGTGTTGTTAAATCAAACGTGATGTGGCCATATCTTAGTACAAAAATATGTTTCCTGCCTCCTTCTTACAAATTCAAATTAAAGCTTTTGCTGTTCTCGCGTAAGATCACCTGGACGGTGGCTGCAGTCAGTGAAATGCATCCACTTTGACAGAAACTTCACATGCAGACTTAGTTTGTGCTTGGTGCTTAACCTCTAATTTGTCAAACAGATGTCATGGCTAATGACAGTGATGTGCTGTGATATGTATGTTTATTTCCCTGAAGGTTATCACTGAACTGAGCAGTTCAGAGAATAAAGTAGCAGTAACCTCCAGTTTACACAGTGGCCCATTAAAGCCTGTGGAGAGACACACTTTCCAGTTTAAGAAACAGGAGCGTCAAAACAGCTTCAAGACAGTGTCTGATGTAAATCACTATCCTGTCCTGCTGTGGTGGTCTCCCCTGACTGGAGAGACAGGGAGACTGGGTCAGTGCGGAGAGGATGTTTGCTTCTTTACCATCAACAAGACCTACCAGCACAATCAGATGACAAGAGCATTTCTGTTCTATGGTAAGAATCTCTTTCTTTTTAAAGGAGTAACTTTCCCTCCTGCCCAGTTATTTTCCTGTAGAGATTAAGTATTCTAGGTGGCAATCACTGAGAGCAGGAAACTTATGCAGCTTATTGTGCTAAACTTTGCCTGGTGCTGAATGCCATCAGTAGAGATCCAGAGATGCATGTTGTCTGTAAAATTCCTCTGAAAAGTGACTGTGCACGTCTGTTGCCTTGTCTCACACTGCTTTCCAATCACATGTGCTCTCTGTTTGTGGGAGAAAAGGTAATTTCCCATCGTTGCCAAGTCATGAAGACAGTCTGAGAGCAAGCCAGCTTTTTCCAGTCTTCTGGCTTGTCACCCCTAGTGGAGGTTCTGCAAGGCCTTTGTTGCACTTGTGCAAGTCTTTTGTCTGAAAATAATGCCCTCACTGGTAACTGTGCAACTGCCCTGCCTCATGTGCCGAGAGATTGCTAGAAGACTGTAGATGGAAAGTAGAGAAGAAACCTATTGATTCTGCACAGGGAGCAGCAGCTAGTGCAGCCTTCTGAGTTGCTCTGGCCCTGCCATCTCAGAAAATTCCCACTACATGTACTGTAAAGTGAGTCTAGAAAACACAAAAGATGCATCTTTTAAGACCAGGCATTTTGTTAATTTTGTTCTTTTTTCCCCCACAGTTGCTTTTCAGAGAAAAAGTGAATTTGAGATAGAAAAATAAAGCCAAATGCTTTTCTGTGACTGGTAGGTTCAGCTTCTGTCTGGAAACAAAACAAAATAAAATAGAGTCCTAAATCTCATTCACTCAATCAGGATACAGGTGAACTGGAAATACAGGAAAGAAGGGCCTTTAGCTTGGCGAACAGTGAACCAAAAACTTCTCATCACTAATCTTTTCAGAGCTCCAAGTAGGTCAGCTTTTTCAGTTGATAATATAGTGGTCAAGCATGAAAGCAAAGGAATAACAGCAAAGGAACGAGAAGCCGACCCCATTAAAGACAAGGAAAGCTGGGTTTGCATCACATGAAAGCTGTAAAGTCTGGTGGTTTTGGTCTCTGGTAGTAATTCTGTTTGTCTGTTTCAGCATTAGAAGGACTATTACTGTTCATTTTTAGCAGGCTTGTGGACATGGTTTGCTTACTTATTTTCAAAGGACTATTTATACTGGGCAAAAGACTTTCCCTGTAGTTTTTTTCTTTTTCTAGTGATGCTGGCTATGAACCATGTAAAGACAAATGTCAACACATGCAAAAATGTTACTTATTTTTAAACCACAATAAATGATCTCACAATGCTAAAACCTGCAGAGACAAAGGTCATAGATGGTATTGAACGTGAAAAAAAATGCTGCATCAATAAAGAAAATCTTCACACACACACACACAGAGCAAAAAGACAGATTTTGGTGTTCCAGAATTTCCCTCTGAACAGCCTGCTGAGTGAAAGGTTGAACATCTGCATTTCCGTGCTAAGGTTGGATCACGGCACAGTTTCACCTTCTAAAGAAACTGCATTAATTTCCCCCTAATATTTGGTCAGTGAGAAGAGAAGAGTGGAGAAGAATGATCCAAACTTAGGAAAAATGTTATACAAAAATATGGGGTACAGATGTTTTCCAGTAGAACTGCTTTACTAGGAATAGCTTCTTTTCTGAAGCTTGTTCTGACTTAGTATCCTGGCCTGGGAAGCCTCTAGGGGTAGGGGATGACTTTGTCAAGTGCCATCATCTCCTGTTTGGAAGTGAAATGTGGCATCCACTTGCTGGATTTTGTCTCTGCTTTTGGGAGGGATTCCCAACTCCACCTTGTCAGTGTCACATACTTCACAGGGTTTTGTGTGTAGCATGAGCTACTGATGCAACTGAGCTGGATCTGGTGCCATGCAGTCCTTCATCTTTTTGGTGTTGAGGGCTTGGGAACACCCTTCAGTAGAAAACAGAAGGTCAAATACTTAGTGGCCTTAAAAAAAAACACTTGATGCTCTTGAAGGATCTTGCTCTATAGGAGGTTTTTATGTTACTGACAGCTAACATCTATCTTCACTGCAGCAGCGAAGTCTTACGTTGGTTTTATAAGGTCATCCTTCGAGTCATCTTGGCAGGCTCGTGCAGCCGCGAAGACCACTGGGCTTTTTTTTTTTCCTTCTTTATATATTATGTTTTAGATCAAAATTCTGTGTTAGACTTTTGCTAGCTCCCTCTTTGTTCCCATCAGTGGTTTGAGGTCAAGGGTAGAACACAGAGTGAAAAATTACAAGTGTGACTGGGATGGTAGAATAGCTTGTCCAAAGAGAAGGGATTTGTGGTGTTTTCTAAACCAGCTCTTCACTCTTTGTTACAGTTTATGAACCTGCCTTGCTTGACAATACCAGTTAGAAGTTTTGTATATTCAGTGCTTGTAGTTAAGTAAAAAACACATGCAGTTATAAGACAGTGAGGAGGTATCTTGACAGAGATTGATCAGCTTTGCATTTCATCTGCAATAAGGCTAGTTGTGTAAGTGTAGTACAGCGGTACTGAAGGGAGAGCAAGGGTCAGATTCACGAGCTGGTATTTTGAATTCAGTTTTGCACAGACCAGCCTTTGGAAAAAGGCTTCTAGGTTTGTCCTGAAGCTTCCACCACAGCTTTCCTCAGTTGTTCTGGAGGCCTCCCTGTCCTCGCAGGGAGGTGCAAGCAGCTGCAGTGGCCTGTTTTTAGAGTTTAGACATGGTTCTTCTACTGTTGGCATTAGTTTGAGGAGCTGTCTTCTGCCAGAAGCTACTTCTTTATGCATCTGGTAGGCAGCTGTGATACATCACCTCATAACTCTCTCTTTGATAAACTACGTAGATGGGCTTCCGAAGTCTTTATCATACAATGTCTTTCCAAGACTTGAAGTCATTCTTGTAATCTTTCTCCTTAACCCTGTCCAATATTTTAGAATCCTTTTTGTTGTTTTGCTACTAGAACCAAATTGAGCCCTGCAGTAACCATTTCCCTCACATCATAGATAGAGGCAATACCATCTGTTCCCCTATTTACATAACTAGGAGATTATTAAGCATCTTATTAGTCTCATTTCAGTGCATTAAAATATAAAATTCCTAGTGAGCCTTTGAAATGAAAGGCCTTTAAATTAATATGACCTGAAAGGAAACCATTTCTGGTATTAACTACTGATCCCCATTCTCTAGATTCTTCTGCTGCCAAATTCAGTTTTATCTGTCATAACTGTCCTCTATCTTTGCATGAATTCCTCTGTTTGCAATTCTGCCTTATAATGTCATAAATGCAATGGTTGTAGGGCTGATGTTAAATTAAAACTAGACTTCTGTGTCATTGTAGTTAGTGTTGCAGCATAGATAGGGGCAGTCTAAACACGGTTTGCTTTTGTCTAGGTACTGACTTCAGTATAGACAGCTTACCCCTCCCTCGTAAAGACTATCATGATTGGGCCCTTTTCCATGAAGAGTCACCAAAAAACAACTACAAACTTTTCCACGAACCTACCATCACCTTATTCAACCACACTGCAACCTTTAGCCGCCATTCTCACCTACCGCTGACCACTCAGTACCTTGAGAGTATAGAGGTCCTGAAGTCATTGAGGTACATGATCCCACTGCAGATGAAGAACAGCTTGAGGAAGAGGCTTGCACCACTTGTATATGTGCAGTCTGACTGCAACCCTCCTTCTGACCGGGATAGCTATGTGCGTGAGCTGATGTGCCACATTGAAGTAGATGCTTACGGGGAATGTCTGCATAACAGAGACCTTCCTCAACATCTGAGAAATCCAACTGCCATGAATGATGGAAACTTCTATAAAATACTGGCACAGTACAAGTTCATTCTTGCTTTTGAAAATGCTATCTGTGAAGATTACATCACTGAAAAACTCTGGCGGCCGCTGAAGTTGGGAGTGGTACCAGTGTACTTTGGGTCTCCCAGCATTGTAGACTGGCTTCCTAGTAACAAGAGTGCAATCCTTGTGTCCAGTTTTTCACACCCTCAGGAACTGGCCCACTACATCAAAACACTGGATACAAATGATCGAGAATATGAGTCCTACCTACAATGGAAACTGAAAGGGGACATTTCCAACCCAAGGCTGCTTACAGCAATGAAGGAACGCAAGTGGGGAGTGCAAGATATCACCCAGGACAATTACATTGACACCTTTGAGTGCATGGTATGTAACAGAGTGTGGGAAAACATCCGAAGGAAAGAAAAGGTACGTGTGACTTTGTCCTTGTGTCTCAGAGAGGCTTCAAAATGACACTAGTCTCCTGTTTGTCCCAGGAAGTTTGGTTACCAGATTTCTGGCCAGCCTACAACCACTGGCATTGCAATGCCATTTGGTTGTGCACCTTCATGTCAAAAGATGTTGGCAGAAGGTATGGGTACACGGCCAGACCATGTGTTCCTCATACTGCTGCAGTGCTCGAGCTCATACATGTTGACCATCGAGCTGGTAGTCATTTCAGTGGGAGGCTTGAATTGTTTTTATCAGGCTACATAAAGTAGCCTAACTCGCTGACTTGCTTTAGATGACCTGGAACATTTGGAAACAGATTGCCCAGAGAGGTTGTGGGATCTCTGTCCTTGGAGTTGTTTTAAGACTCAACTCATTACTGCCCTAAGCAATTAGATATAGTTAAACCTGTTTGGAAGAGGGAACTGGACTAGATGATCACTGGACGTCCCTCCTGACTTAAATACTCTATGACTATCTGGATCTGCATATGTGTGGGTACATTCAAACCTGTAATGACAACGTGGCATTGCCTGTGGCCACATTTGATGACTAAACATTGAAACATCGATCTTTAAGCCAGGTTGTGTATTTGTGAGATAATTTGGACCTGTTCCTCCTGGTCTCTCACTTTGGGGAGAGCTTCCCCTCTGACATCCACAGGGACCTGGCTAGAGTGAGAAGCCAGAAAAGGAAGGCTAGAAGGAAAATGTCACTGACTTGCTTTCATAATCTACTAATGGCATAGCACCTTTCTTCTCTGTCTGCCAGGGTCCCTGAATAACCTCTTTTATTTCTCTCCATTGCCAGGGATGGCTGCCTCAGAGGTGGCAAGCTCAGGTTAACCACCTGAGCTGCCCCAAACCAGAAGCATTCTGGTTCTCATCTTCAAACCCTGGCTGGGCTTCTCTCCAAGAGATGTGGATACCAAGCTTCGAGCAGTCCAAGAAAGAAGCCTGGGCGCTGAGGCACCTGGTGGAAAGGAACAGGAATTTTACAGCTCAAGAGTTTTGGATGCTTGTATTCAAAGAATAAACACAATGATATGTAAAACAGAGTGATCTCCTCAGAGGAGTCTGTGGAATTTTCTTTTGTAGGTGACCTTATTATACTTAGAATTGGTAGGTAGGAAGTAGACTGTAAGACTGAATTTAGTGTGTTCAGTGCTCAAAGAGTACTAAGGAGTGCTAAACAATAGAAGCACCCTGCCAGGTGATATGGATACATATATATATATATATGTATTTGTGTATATATATGTATTTATATTTAGAATGATTTATATTTATATTGTCATAGATAAATATAAATCATAGAATTATTTATATTTATATTGTCAGTAGTTCAGATGTTTGAGCATTAAGGCACAAGTTGTCAAGGTTCTCAAAGCCCAGTCTTAAGCACACAGCTAATTCCCATGAAGCAGGTGGGTCTCCCTCCATCTTTAGATACATACCTTTATTTATGGCCTCAGGACCCCTTCTTCCCCAGTCCAGGGCCCTCCTTTGCTGCATTGATAGCCACGAGCTGGAGAGCAGCTGACACCATTGCACTAGTACAGCTCCTGTGCTGCCTTGGAGGTAGAGGAAAAACTTGGGACTGTGTCCCTGGCTAGCTGTTTATTATCAATTTTCCTGGCATCAGCAAATTTAGCAGGGACTTGGCGGGCTTTGTGTCCTGACACTGGGTGCCAATGTAAAGTGCATTAGTCCTTGGCACAAGGAAACACCATCTGTTAGTGTCCAGGGACAGATTGAATCAAAAATGTGCTGGCTCAGATTTGCCCACCATCTTCTGCTAAATATAAGCAGAGCCTGGCCTCAATCTGACTTATCTTCTTGCCTTTCTGATGATGGACTAGTATTTGTATCACGTATAAACATGGAATTATGTGTTTGAAAGGGCAGTCCATTGGTGCTGAAAAGTCTTCAATAGGCACAAGGAGAGGTAGGCAAGCAACCATCCTGCTTTAACACAGAAAACCCCAAATTACTTTATCTGACAAAAAAACCCCCAACTTGGTGATCTTGGTCATCCCTTGCCAAAGGACACACCTTTGCCCGGTATGCAGACTTGCATTTTTCATCCCAAATTCTTCCAATCTCAGTCTATGGAGGAGTCAACTTCCACAGGATCTGCAAAATGGCATTATCTGGGTTGAGCCATTGAGATGAGGGACAGTCATTCATACAAATGCCCATGTATGATGACACAGGCAAATGTAACTACTGATATGGAGTTCTTCACATAGCTGGAAAGGTAGTTTTTCACCTGTCTGATAATTTCCATGCAATTGTTCCATATAGCAGGCTATTTTAAGATCGCTGTCAAGCACCTAGCTATTTTATGAATCGGTAGCAATGGGGAAGGATGCATTTACACCAAGAAATTCAGCTGCAACGTTTTCTTACCTTGGAAAAGTTTCCTCAACAGAAGTTTCCTCACCAAATAGCTGGTGAAATTTTTATTACTTTTAAATCTGGCAAGAGAAAGCAGTTTTGTGGCCACAAGCCATATAGTGTTATTGGTCATTGTTTCTATGAGCATGTACTTAGTTTTGATTATTTCTCACCATGGGTGTTTTGCCAGTATGGCACACAGCATCTGTTGGACGTGTCTTAAACTCTTTCCCCAGTGGTCTACGGTGCAAATGATAACTAAGCTTCACAAATGAAGCCCTTCAGGAAAGTGGCATTAACACCAGAGTTAGAGGCTTTTCTAATTCAGGACTGAGAACTTGACATAAACCCCACAACATTCGCAAACAGAACTGTTGAGTCCCCACCCCTTGCCATGAATGTCTGTTTCTCCTTCCAGGATGGCACAGAATATCTACAGCATGAAGGACTCTTGTTGTTTGGTTGGTTTGGGTTTTTTTCCTTTTTTTTGTGTGTGTGTGATGTTCTGCTATCTCTTTTGCCAAAATTCTCAAGCGGCATTGTTTATACACTTCAGGAGCTGCACAACTGAAGATATTTTTTTCTTTGTTTCCGTGGTGGAGTCTGTCACATCCTGAGCTTCCTGAGCAATGTGGTAGATAGATACTATTCAAAGATATGAGGCGTATTTATCTCAGTTTATGGTGCGTTATTATCCTTTTTACTTTGATGGAGCGGGAGGGAAAGGGAGACTCAAGTAACTGGTTTACAACCCACATTCTGAAATTTCAAGTGGTCAGCAGAAGATGTTTCAGAAGATGTAACACCTTCATTCACTGTAGATCCACACAGTAAGTTGGCTGAAGGTGTGCTGTGGTATAAGATAATTGTATCTCAACCTCAAAAGATCCTCTCACAAAATGCATCCTTCCTAGAGGATAAGCATTAAGCTCTTGGCTCCCACAGGCTAGTTCAGAGCAACCTAAATTTGGCCTCGTGGTCTTTAATCACCCACTGGACCCATTTTTCCTGTGGAGGGAGGTCTTAGTGAATATCGCCCTGGGAGACTTAGGGCAAGGATTTGTGTGAGCTAATCAAGTGTAAGAATGACTGACCATTGTGAATTTCAAGTTGATCTTTTTTCTCCCCCTACTGCTCTGAGAAGGAATAAGCAGAAGCAGCTGACCATTCCCTTATTTTTTTATTTTTTTTTAGCTGATTTGCTAACCTTCCTGCCATGTACAGTTTTGTAATTCTACCCAGCAGAGGGATCCAATTTGTTTGGCAGGCTTATGTATATCCTAGATGGCACAGCCCTTTCTTTTTCGGTTTCTTTTTGCCTTAGAAAGGCAATAGCAAAACAGTTGAGAAAAACTTTGTTTCAAACAAGAACTGATTCTGGTTGAACGAGTGGATGCCTCCCAACCTCTTGCAGAGTGATAACAAGCTGTCCTGATTTCCCCTGTTTCGGGATCTAAGACACCAAGACATTTCCTACTGGGCTTGCATTTATTCCCCTGAACCCATATCCATCAGCTCCCCCGGGAAGTCATACATATTGGTGGCCGCTGAGCTGGTGGTGGCATTTGCATTTGAAATACAAAACCTTGAGATCAGACTGCCCCTTCAGATATTGCCTGCGTTCAGCTTGGAGGTGTCTCTGGGAATCTGCAGCAGTCGCTGCAGTGCTGGGAGAGCCTGGCGAATGAGGCAACCCTGGAGGTCAGCCCTGGACATGGTCCTCCTTCTCCCTCTCACCAAGGAAAATCAGGACTGAAGCACGGACAAATGGGAGCAGGGATTGCTTTTACCCTTCCTACTACACTCCCCTGGCCTCTCTACTTCCAGCCTCTGCCTTCCATCAGCTCCCTCTGGTGTACCTGTGCCCTTCTGCCTCCCATCCTCCGCAGCATCTGATTGTGTACGGAAATAAAATGCGAGGGGGTTGGTTTTTTGCTGCAAATATATGCTCACATTTCTCCACTTCACTTTTGCTGTGTGGAGATCAGGATTAAGGAGAAGGCCTGAGCCTTCTCCTTGTCCTCCTTGGGGTCTGACTGCCTGTGGTTAAGGCCAGCTCTGATCCGGTGCAGGGATACCTGGGATCAGGCTGCAGAGAAGCAGCTAAGGTGAGCGTGAGAAGGAGCTGGGAGAAGCGTCACCTGGGGCCTTCCCTGTAATGCCAGAGCTGCTTTTGACATTCTGAGTCCCTGTCCAGGCTGTGCTGTGCCAGGCCTGTGCCTGGCCACAGTGCTGACCCTGACCAATGTTCTGGAATTCTGTCTCAATCTTGACCGGCTTCATCCCTGTGGACCTGCTGGGTGATTGCTGGGCTGTGCCTGACCCTGCCCTCCATCACCACCGCTGCCCTGTGTGCCCTGCTCGCGGTGCAGCATCCCCTCCACCCAGTGGGGATGCTGCCCAATCAGCTCCACTCCCAGTGCATTTTTTGTGTCCCAGACAGGGGCCCTTCCAGGAGCTATTGCTGGTGGGAAAAGTCCCCTGGGAATAGCTAGTCCTGCTGTCATGAGGCTTCCTCCAGCTGTCTAAGAGTTGCTTCACCTCTTGGTAAGCTGGTCTGCAGTAGATGCCCCCACACCACCCCGGTGTTGGTCTATCCCTGACCATTACCCACAAGCCCTCAAAAGCTGCATGCCCTGTCCCATGTCAGAGTGCTGTGCAGTTGGGCCCATCCTTCACCTACTCTGCCTCTTCCTTACCCTCCTGCAACACTCCAGTGATGGGGGATCTCCTGCCACATTGCTTTGATCCTAAGTGTGCATGGACTTCAGGTTCAAAATTTCTTTCCTCCTCTGAACTTGGGGCACTTGACCTGTTTTTCACAGATTGGTTCATTTTTGCATATTTGTTTGCTCTTCAAAAATCTCCTTAACAGTAGCCAACACATTTGCCTTGCTTCATTTCCTTTAGGAGGGCTTGGTGGGGTGGGCGGTGTTAACACAGGTGGGAGCAGATCATATGAGATTGCTGTGCTAGGTATACATTAGAGGAACAATGGAGTATTTACCCCAGAAAAAGAACAGCAAGCCAATGACTGGGAAAGTGATTAGAGAAAAGAAATATAAGGAGGACTTTGATTGCATTCATTTCAATGCAAGACAAGCCTTGGTGCTATGCTGTGGGTGCACAACTGTGCATTGTGGGCTTCAGAGGTCAAATCCTAGCTTTCCTCCCTCATTCAGCATTTTACAGAGAAACAAAGCCAAAATCTTGCTTGTGGCAGGCATTAAAGAAAGCCAAAGATCTTGACACTGGTAACGCACATTTGCAAAGCACGTGATGCTGTTTTGTCAGCAGCGTGGTGTTAGCCTAACATGAAATAGAAGGAGGGTGGCTGCGTGCTTCTGTAGAATATTATGTCACTACTGCTTATGCATGAGGTGAATGGTGGGGAGATTTCATATAGCTGACATAGTAGAGCCACATACTGCACAGCTCTATGGAGACTGTTCAAAACCCAGACTCTGTTTTAACTACACATTAATTACACAGACAGCCAGGCTCTCTCTGTGTAGTTAATGGATGCTCATCACAGGAGCATTTTCTCCAGCAGCAGGAAGGATGGAAGGCCAGGTGGGGTGAGGTAGACATATGCTGCTGTGTCCTGCTGGCTGACATTCCCCTCTAGGTGTTTTTAAACCGTTGTTATTGAACCCTCATGTGCAGACCTTGTTTTAGTGTGTCTCCTAAACTCAGGGTTAATGAATTAATTATTAAAAACCTACAGCCATTTGCTGATCTCTTAACTTGGAAAAAGATTGGGCATAGAGACAGCTATTTTGCATCTGATCAATCAAATGTCTTGAAAGCAATCTTGTTTAATGTATGTACATATATTCTGCAGGGAAAAACTTACCTGAATATTGCTAAGACTGCAAATTAAAGCAGAATGAAGAACACTTCTGTAACTGGTCTTTTTAAAAACAGAGGGTTTGCCCTGAAATACTATGGGAAGTTGAGGCACTGCCAAGCCCATGAAGCCCCATCCATTTTGCATTCCCAGTCCCATCCCAAAACCACACACACAAATTAGTTACCTTCCCCTCCTCCTTCCTTTCACTTGCTGCCTATCCTGACCCTGGAGTGAGGTGAGAGTCTGAAAGAGACAGGCAGAGGCTGTATCCTTCTGCCCACACACAGGGGAAACACTTGGCATGTCTAACCTGTGGGGCATTTGACTTGCCAGTCTGGTAATCTTCTATACACAAAAGGCCACATTAAATGGCAAGATGCTGCATGTTGCTTTGTGATGTCTTCGGACAAAGAGCAGCCTTCCTGGGCCCTGGGCCCCCTGGGTATGCAGGTCTGTGGTCCCATGGGTCCCCAGGCAGGGAGGAGTAAGTGGGGCAATAAGGCTCAGAGGACTGAAACATGCTGCATACATCAGGTTTGGGGAAGCCTAAGCAAAGCCATCTCTGTTTGATGGGCTTTGCTGCAGGATCCAGGGCTGCATGGCACCTTCATCAATCTCCCTTTCAGTTCTTGTGCTGCCTGCAGAGAATCAGCTCCTTCTGGCCCATCAGCATGCGTATTCTGGATGGTGGGGTGTCCTTGGGCTTCTGGTGGACACTGGCTGCTGCAGTCCTCAGGGCAGGGCAGGGTCCAAGGCAGCTTGATGTGCAGCAGCTGCAACCTGGAGATGGAAGTGACAGTGCATTCGTAATAATCCAGCAAGCCTTCCAGGGTCATGAAGCTTGGAAGATAATTGTATTTTTTTCCCCTTTGCTGGCAACCATTCTGAATGTTTTGGTGTGCACACTTTGCAACTTTGGGTATTTCTTTAGCATGGGTAGGCCTCAGAATACCTCTCTTTTCTTTATATGAATGGATGAGTATGCTCTTGTACAGCACCCCTGTCCCAGTCATTGGTGCGTTAAGAAAGATGCTGTACAAACTGTACAGTAAGACCTGTGATGAAAACAAGGGACTTGGCAGACAGGGTATGGCTCCCCAGGAGGAGTCATAGGCTCGCTATAGATCCATTGTCCCCAGGATCATGTGTGCCTTTTGTAACTATGCCACAAAACTCTCACTTTGCATAAATTAAACTTTCTGTGGAGTGTAAATTATTAATGCACTAAAATGTGCTGCTAACAGTTGTTTGCAGTTAAAGCTATTACTCACTGTTCCTGACTGATGCATTTGGTTGTTTGCCATTTTCCCAGAGTCAGCAAAAACACATCCTTTCTCTCTATGCCATGTATTTTGTGCAAAGACCACAGAAACCCAAGAAGATCCATTCCAGGGGTGGGAGCAGTACACACAAAAAACCCCGTAATAATGAAAGTATATTCAAACTCTGATCAGAAAAGGCCCCTTCATTGCCTAAAAAGACCTAGTCTTAGAATTAAAGAAAAAACCTTCTTCTGTCTGAGAGGTCAGAACTGGAATGTCCGTCCCACAGCGAAAAACATTACCAGGAATCCAGGCAGTAGGCAGTGGCCACAGGGACAACATTTTGACTGTCATTGCAGGTTGTGGGTCACTCGGAGGGTGGTGTGACAGAGGGACTGCACTTTTGGCTTGGTTGCCTTGTTCCAGCTTTGAATGAGTCTCTGCCACAGAGTTGCTGGTCCCAGACCCTTGGGGCTGTCAAGACACGGGGAACAGGCATGCAAGACAGCTTTGCTGGACTGTTGTCACTGGAGAAGGATTCCTCTCTGTGCTCAGTAGGGCTTCTTGCTCACTGGGCTCCACTCTTCAAATAGGAAGCAAAGTCTTGAAAGATCACCAAGGGCAGCCCGGGCAGGTCCAAAGGAAAGGGAAGCTCTGCTCCCTTGCTGTGGCACCCTCTCATTGATAGACCCCCCTCCCTGCCCCTGCTGAGATTCCTGCAGAAGGCAAGCCTGTCCAACAGGGCACTTCTAGTGGGAATTGATGGTCACTCACTGGAGAGAGTGAGAAAGAAGACGAAGAAGGATTTCAGGTGAGGTTGGAGAGGGATAGCCTGTATGGGCAGAGGAGTTAGCCCCATGCCCCATGATTGGTTGTCACCACAGAGCTGTTTTTAAGATGCTCCATGGCATGCAGCATTACGACTTGCTCTTGTTTTGGAAGGGTCATCTTACCCCAGAAGGGAAGGCGTCCCCCGAGATAGGCAGAACAGCTTTGTGTGCTGGCTCCTACCTGGCAAGGTTACTCCCCAGGGACAGCCTCACTGCCATGACTGTCAGCAGTATTTTGGAAGAAATTGGTGCTGCTTTTGAGGGGATTGTTTGGTAGAAACAGAGAAGATACTGGCCAAGAGGTGTAAAGGTTGAGCTAAGCTTGCGGGTAACACAGCTGAAGGCCTCTGGAAGTCAACTTTGAGCTGGTTCTTAAGGCAGGGCAAGTTGGGTTAGATGGGTTGAGATGAATCTGTCTTCTGGGTGTGGTGCTGCTCAGGTGCATGTGGCATCAGGATGAGGAAATCCTGCTCAGGAGTCAGCCTTGGCCATGCCTGCCACCCCTGTGACATGGTCTGGAGTCCCAAGCCCTGTTGTGAGGGATATCCCACTACTGTAGGGGCCCAAAACTGAGGTTTCCATAGAACTGGAGACATGCAGGTGAAGGCAAGGAGTTGCTGCGACTAGAGTGTAGTTCAACTGCAGTGAGGGTTACCACTGTTACATGCTTGCACAGCTTGCCTGATGGTACTTCGCCATATGGCTCATGGCTGGCACGTGCTAAAACAGACCTCTTGCATCCTGCACAAGCAGGTCAGTGATAGTTATGAAGGCAGGAAATGCAGTTAAATCCATTGCCTATACCCGGGTTTAAAGTGTGAAGGAAACAAACAGATGCAGGCACTTGAGCAAAAGCTTGCCTTTCTGGGGCCTGCCAAGCTCAGAGATGGTGGAAGGTGATGTCCACACAATTTGCTATTACTACTGGTGTTTTAAGAATGCCTTTTTTTTTAAGAAAAGGATCAGTCTTTCCCTGCTGCCAAAGGAAGGACTGTCAAAACTCACCAGGGGTGGTGGAAATTGCTGCCACACCATCCCTGCACTGAGTGGGAGGCTGCATGCACACTGTCCCCAGCTCTGCGTGTAGTGGTTACTTTGTTCACACAAACACCAAACTCACTTGTGCAGCTGTGACCCAGGTTGTGCCATCTGTGGTAGGATTGCTAATCAAAAGCAATTAAAGCTACATCCCACAGCACAGGGAAATTTGTCCAGTAACCTGGTAACAGAGAATCAAGCATGAAGGAATCATGAGTCACTGGATCCAAAATCCCTGTGCATTCTGCTAGGGCATTGCAAAGGGGTTTATAGCAAATGTAATTTAATCCTACTTAGGAGTTGCTGTATGTCATCAGAATAGTATACATGTAAATTCAGGGTAAGGGCTCTTTAACTCTTGAAACATGGGCCCACAGTGTGGGAGGTGGTGAGAGCACCAGGAGACAGAAAACTAGATAATTCAAATGCTGGGTGGCATAGTGGGAGGATGGTGGTGACTGCAGAGCCAACCCTTTTGTCGGGCAGGGCTACTGGAGTGTGTCTATGCCCCCATGCTGCAGCTGTTTCAGCATCCCCTCTCCCACCTGAACAAAAAGCATGCCTGCTGCCTGACACTGGGGCCCTGCTCTGGAGTGAAAAATTAGTTTGCTGGACAGGAAACTAGCTCTGGGGGTGCTGGCAATGACTTGGGGGAGATATCTAGAGTTTTTTCTATAGGAACAGCACCAGTGATTTGGGTGCTATGGAAAGCTGCAAGGCTATAGAATTTTTTGCACTTATGAATAAGCAGATATAACTGCTGTGAAGTCAGCCTGAAGTGTAGGCACTATTTTGCCTTTGAAGTCCACTCCAGCATCAGTGGATACCAGCCAGAGGCTGTATGGCACTTGTTCTGTACCTCTTCATGAGCTGCTACATAAAGGTATTAATACCTGTACTCATGGGAAAAGCCACCAGAAAGATGTTTCTCATTTTCATGGGGCAGGGGGTCAGCTTCCTGAGGGCATTTCTCCCATCTGTGGCCAAATCTACTGCTAAGGTGCCAGAGGAGATTACCCTTGGGAGCACTTCCTTCCAGGCTCTTCGCAGATTCAAGCAGATGTCGATCTGGAGTATCCCTTGCTAGGGAACATCTTCTTTGGAAAAGAGGCTAAGTAATTCAACACCTGAAATGGAAACATCTGAATACTCTGCCACTTTGAAAGTCCAGTTTTGAGACCTTGAATTTCTCTGTAGGGGGACCAAATGGTAGACGTCTTGCATGTGATTTTTTTTTTTTTTTTGGCTTGGCCCAGGTATGCCCGGGGTCAAATCTCAGCCCTCTGACAATGACTTCTCCTTTATCACCTGTGGCTCTGCACAGAAGTGACTCAGACTGTCACAGCGCAACATGGGATTTTGCAGCATTTCACTGAGGAATGTATATGTTGTCTACCAAGGGGAAGAGCAAAGGAATCAGGAGCAAGTGCCAGGCTGCTAATGGAGAAGAAAGGAGAGGTAGAAATGCATCTTTCCAAAAAGGCACTGAACACTGAGCCCAGGATCATAGGCAATGCTCCTTCTCTTCTCACACACCACTTGCTGCTGGAGCACTTGGAGACCTGACCCACTCTTAGCTCCCACTTCAGACCCTTCGAGTCAGGGACATGCCTCACAAGATTGCAGCTCACTTGGCCTTTTTCTTGCTCCGGGTGGGAACACTGCTTGGTGAAAGCTTTGATTTACACACTGGCACCCCAGCTCCTGACTGTTGGAGAGGCTTAGGCACCATACTACAGCCACTGGTAATGTGATGGAGCAGGCCCACACACCCGCAGCTGGCTTTGCTCCCTGCTGCAGGGTAGGGACAGAGGTGTCCTTTGGTATGTGACAGACCCGCTGTCCCCAGAGGAGGCCCTGAGATCTGCCCTGATATTGGCTGGATGGCAGTTGTAGTGCATGAAGGGTTGCCAGGATGGATGGGTGGAAGTAGCCAGGAGACAGGGCATCTGTCCTTTGGTCTGACACAGGTTGACTGTGGGTACCCAAAACACTGTCCTGTGCATCAGCATCCCAATGCCCCAAAGAGAAGTGGGACTGGCTGTGAAGTTGTCCCATTTACTTGCTAACAGATGGGGCAACATAACCTTGAGAGACGACAGGACTGACTTAGGCCTGCGGATGCATTTCATGGTCAATACATCCTGTGTTGATTCGCCTGAATTCACATCCATGATGCCTCAGCCAACCGCATCCTCAGAACCGATATCAATATTTAACACCCCCCTCCCACCCCGAGCAGCAAAAAACCTTCCGGCACAACCCCTCCGGTGGGCCCACCAGTGCTGCTTGTGCGGGGGCAGGGAGAGGGAGTGCCCACGCCGCGGGTGTAATCTCCCGCAGGGCCACCAGGTGCCACTGCAAGGCAGGGCACCGCTGCCCCACCGCAGCTCGCCCCCCCGGGGCTTTTTTTCCTTGTGGTGTCGCTAGCTTTGCTATCTTGCATCCGTCTCGAAAAGGGTGAACCCCACCTAAAGCAGGATATGAGCTCTGCATCTCGTTCACCTGTAAAGAGAGTGAAAGTAGCCCTTGATTGGGCATATCAGCTGAGGCCTTGGGTGGGAAAATTAAAATACATGGTCCTTCATATGAGAAACAGATTATGACACTTGCGGTTCCTGCCCTGTCAGCCCAGGGAATCCTTCATGCTTCCTTGCATGAAGCACAAATATTCTTAAGTATGCTTTGAAGGAGATACTCAAAGCTCTGTTTAATTCCCATGTAGTCATGGGGATGATGTGTCCAAATACTTATAAGGATGAGAAGTGAATTAAGAGTTCAGACTTCTGGACTGAAAGGGCTGAACTTCAGGGGTACCCCATTGGCAAGCAGCCTGGAATGAGTGGCTTTTAGTGTGCTGCATTTATGGACTGCTGTCTCTTCAAGATCCTCTGTGTACAGCAAAGGAGAAAACTGCCATTGTATCAGATTCAAGAAACCTTGAATTTTTAGCACATGAACCATTTCATATTTTATTTACAAATTTGCACCAAACTGTGTGTTATTTTAATATTATTACAGAAGAAGGATGTAAATAATGTTACCATTCCCCAACACTGCTCCCGGAGCTGACCATAGTCAAGACAGGATTCATACGGCACGAGCCTTACATTGCTGCGAATGCCTCTGGTGCATCCTTGCAACACAGCCAAACTTAACACCAGTCTTTAGACTGGGTTCAGAAGATAGCTTTCATTTCAGGACAGATTTGTGGAGAGATGCTGATGTTTTTTCTGCTTTGCTCTGTGCAACAGAGCATGATTTGCTTTCAGGATCACTTGAAGCTACTGTTTCTCTTGGATCTGGGGCACTGACTTGTGACTGTACAACCAGCCCGTATGTCCTTTAGGCTGTGCCAGGAAGCATTTGGAGGCACGTGGAGGGTATGTGGCATAGGCAGCCTGCTGTCCTGTGTGGGATATACATCTGCTCTGCGTTGCCTGACACAACACGGGACCGAGTTAAACGGCACTGGTGGCATCAAAGATCCTACTAATGTAGCCCACCACTTATCATCCCCAAAAGCTCTATGCTCCAAGAAATATCAACTAATGGTAATAGTCACTTTCAGTCCACTTCAGGTTCTTTGGGATGCCTGCACAGTAAGCTAACCACAAAATGATAACGTCAGTGACAGCAGGAAAGCACAAAAGGATGAAAAGGAAAGCGTCAAATCCATACAACACTGTTACTGCACTCCATTGTGAGAGGCTGTATTTACAAACATCTAGGCTTACTCCCAAGCAGCAGTTATCTGCAGTTTATTGGTCAGTTTAATAATACTACATCAGTGGCTTTATGGTAGTAATACTATAGTACTAAATGAATATGAATCAGTATATTAATACTACAGTTTATTTACACAAATGAAGAAAACATGTAAGTGCTGTTTTGCAAGAATTTAATGTTATATGACTTTTCATCCCTTTTTATAAGAAGAATCTACAGGTCATTACTAATGTTATGATATTGGTGTCCCACCCAGGATCAAACTCAAATGTGATTGATCCTTGTTCTACATTTCTGAAGTTTAATTTGCAGTTAGAGCACTTCTTATGGCAGCAGATAGATATGGTGCAGTTAAACCAGTAAGGTCTGGCCTGTCTTCCCTGATCTCCGCAGGGAGGGACAGTGCCATGTTTGCATGGCATCCTGGTTGTTGACAAAACCTCCAGTTTTGCCTTCTCATACTCAATTCAGTCATCAGGTGCTGGGGTTCCTTGTCTGTCACTGTCATCTGTGCAGTTCTCCCTGGCAATCACTCATTTGCCTCCCCAGTGAGTTGACACTCCATGTGAGTGGGAAAGATGACTCCTGTGTACTGGGGTTTCCCCATTTGGGTTTTCTTATTTGTTGCTTAAAAGCAGTAAAACCCCAGTAAACTGGACCCTCAGCAAAAAAAGCAAAACACCAGAGGTTACATGACAAAATGCAGTTAATGAATGGACAATTAGAGGTTACTAAAGGAAAAGTGTTTCAGGAAAAAAAGAGTTTTGCCTCCTTGTGTGGTTGTTGATAGACGAATATAAAATAATTCAAAAGAATTACCAAAGATGACTGAAGCACATTTAATGGTGTTTATGAGCATCTTCTGAGGAGGGCACTGTATTAGAATAAACCAGGATCAGGGATGGGGAAGAGCTTTCTGCAATGGCCCCTCGTGGACCACAGCAATATTGCAGTAGGGTAAGAATTCCTATAGGTTTGGCAACCCACCTACAGACGTCAACAGCTTGTGGGCATGGGAGTGCTTCTGCAGCCATCCCCCCTTCCATGGAAAGTCAGGTTTTGTTGCTGTCATGCAGCCGGACCTGGGTCCCTAGGTGGGCTGGTTGTGTTGTGCTGTAAGCTGGCTCTCTGTGCCCAGGCGTTGTGGTGCCCAAAATAAGGCAGAGAGGGTCAAGACAAGCTTGACTCCTGAAGTGGCTGTTGGAGAAAACAAATCTGCTTCTGCTTGCACCCTGACACACAAGGAACCCATGGAGCATCTGCTTAAACAAAGATATGGGTGTATTGACATGAGTCAAGAAGCCATCGTCCTCTCCTGCTGCACCAGGGATCACCTGGGTAATACTGGGAGGAAGGAGGCTGCAGGGGGAACCTTCTGTCACAAGTCTCATGGTTGCTTGGTTTGGGCAGGTATATTGGGGTCTTGTTTGCTCTGAGTGCCACAAAACAGCAACCCGAAAAGGAAGGCTGAGTGGGAAGGAGACTTTGCATGGACACAGATCCTAAAAAGCCTAGGCAAAGTATGACCTTCACCTGTGTTTTCTTAATATACATCTTTACCACTTGCTCTGGGCAATCTCTGTTCTCCTTACCATGATTTTAACTTCAGGTGATGTTCCTTATGGCAAAGAATCTGAGTATCTGTAATAAAACCAGCATCAATAGAAGAAAATTGAATTAGATGAAAACAAGGGGGATGGGGAAGCAGGTTTAAACTTTTTTTTCCCCTCCAGGATACCTGTGTTGACTAATAGCTGAGCCTTTCTGACTAACAATTTAGATGTGTCAGTTTAGTAAGGAGAGTCCTGTCAAGAGGGAAAATTCATTTATCATAATGATTTAAAATATCATGTTTAATCATGATTTAAATCAAAATGCAGGGAGCTTCAATTTAAATTATTGCTTACATTTGCTATGTGTGAGCTTTCAGGTTTTTTCTCCTCAAAGAAAGTCTGATTCTCATTTGCTGATAAAATCCAACATATCTTTTGTCTGAGCAGGGGATACACTCAGGACCCATATCTATTCTTCACCCAGTTACAAGGTTTAACATGTTTATTCAGATTAATAATTTTTACATTGTTTATGATGCTGGAGGCTCATGAAGACCCATTTGCTTTTCCTAGTTCACGGTCCTTTCTTGTGATCTCGGTTAAACAGCTTCTGGAAGAGAACTGGGATTCGGTTAGCCTGCAAACAGCATTTCAGCTAGGGTTTTGTATGTGTGGAGAGAGGTATCTCATTTCTTCTTCTTACCTTTGTGATTACATAGAAGCACTACATGCATACTGCAAAAGAGAAGGTTTATCAAAACATGTCCAACATTTAAAACTAAGTCATTTATTAAACATAAGTAATATGATCCTTAGCCAGTGATTTGAATGTAGCTCCTGGTCATAATGACCTTCAAGAATTTAACAGTAATAAATCTCATTTTACATCTTGTTTATATTCATAGATTAGAAGAGGAAAATTAAACTTTTCTGCCCTTCCTTTTACCTTCCAGTTCTCAGCTCTGAGCAGCTAAATAAGTGCTTCAGAATGAGGAAAATATTCTCTCTACACCTTTGGAAGTGACTGCTCTCCCAAGCTGACTTCACCTTTTCAAAACACCCTTTTCCCCAGGGCTCAGGTAAGGATTTCCATTGGTTCAGAGTTTCCTTTTCCCTTCAAACAGCAGCTCTAGTTTTTTAGATTAGACTCACCTGATTTGATTTTAAACAATTTTTAATGCATTTAGTTTTATAAAGAAAAATGACTCATGTTTTCATGTACCTAAATGAAAAAAAAAGTAAGCAGTCAATTTATTTTCTACCTGCTGGTACGAAGAAGGAAAGATTGGTGTTCCCTCTAATTGAGCTCTTCCAGAGATGCAGAGATGTTTTTTCTTCAAGCTGTTGAGAGACCTGAGCAATATATGCAGGCAATGCCCACAGGCAGCCCTGCTGCCCTCATGGCAGTAAGTGAAGCAGCCTGAGATGCTGACGGTGGCATGTGGCATTGAGCCAGGCCAGCTAGGAGAAGCCTTCTGTGTCATCACCCCCGACAGCTCTGGAGATACTTTGGGTGAAGCAAGCCCAATAAATGGCAAAGCTAAAGATATGCTCCAAGTCATCAAAATCCTGTGGCCTTGTGCTCTATACTTGTGAGAATTAGTGCAGGAAGGGTAATTCCCAGGGAAGTTGTAGGAGCAGCATGGCGAGGACAGTAATGATATTCCTGTAAAGCCCGGACTTTTGATGTGCTGGCCACAAGTCATATGCCTTCCTATGCTTTCCTGACAGAGATCATGCCTTCCTGGCCCAAACCTTACTGAAACGTGGGGTGGTAATGACTGCTTACCATGGCTTATTTCTGGGCTGATAGGTGGGGAGTTCATAACATAGCTCAGTACTGCCACAAGATGTGAGCTTGTGTTCCAGCTCCTGGAATCACAGGATGATGGGAGAACACCAGGTTTTCTTTCTTTTTTTTTTTTTTTAAGCAGAAGTTTCAAGGACCTCAAGTGGAAGAGAAAACCTGACCTCCCCTGTGGTCTTTCCTTTTTGCAGGCAGAAAGAGAACACATGCACTGCATTTTGAAAAATGCGATGTGTTATTTTCAGCAGTTGAGGGTGAGAAAAATAATTTATCCACTTTCTTTAACAGAAACACATAGTTTTACTTCAGCTGAGGGTCTTGTGTAGAGCATATGGGAGCTTATCACTAGGACTTCACTGCAGCAGCAATAGCTGGTTTTAAATTTTGGTGGTCACAGTAAAAGAATGTGAGACTGAAACACAAAAAGGGTTGAAGTTAAAGTATCTCGTGCTCAATAACCTAACTTTTCCCCTTTAAAAGCATGGATTAACAAACATGAGTTTATCAAAGGGAGAAAAGAGAAAGATAGCACAGGGAAAACCCAGTACCATAGAGACCAATCACTCCTTTCCCAGTGTGTATGGATGTATATTTTTAGCACAGCCAATAAACTACCAGATTGCTTCTTTCTCATCAGTAACACCTTAGGATTTGCTTACTGTTGACCTGGGCAAGTAAATGCTGATGCTTGCTCTAGCTGACTTGCACTTGTCTAGCTGTTCCTGCTAAGTGTTCCAGCTCTCTTCTTCCTCTCTGATGGCTTGTAGCTTATAGCTCTGTAGCTCCACAGTCAATGTTGGAGCTTATGCCTTCTGCAAGACTATGTAGAACCACAGGCAGCCCTCCCGCATGCAAGAGACTCTGCAGCTGCTTAGCAGGAAAACCTGGTTTCGGTTTACCAAAAGAAAAGGACCAAGCAAGCTTTCCATCAATAAAACAGAAAAAATAAAACCAATCAGAAATAAAAACAGCTTTAGATTATATTAAGCATGGAAGTCTGTACTCCTTTCCTGTGCCACTACCTTACCAAGGTGGGAGGGTAAGACTTATCAGTTAATTCTTCTGCTGCAGATGCCTTGCTGTCCTGAGGGCAGTCTTTTTCCCTTTTTCTATAAGATTTGCCCCTTCTTCTGTCCCTGCAAACTCTCCTGTGTCCCCATGTCATCATACTGCTGAAGGAGTTTGTTCTCTGTAACCTCTGGAGTTCCTTAGCTGCACTGTGCAGCATACACAGCTCAGACAGCTTCCTGGAGATGCAATTTCCTCTTGTAGTTTACTGTGAGAGTGTAAGGAGGAACTCACAGAAATAAATGCAAGTGAAAGGCTTGGCATTTAGATGTATTTTTTTAAAAATTACATCCTCCCAATCCCCATACTTTTCAGGAGCCTTGAGGGTCCTGCCAGCACCCTGTCATCTTTAAAAGAGAGAGACTGAGCCCTGCTCTGAACCATCTGAGCCCATTCAGATCACAGCTATTCTCCTAAGGTTTGCTGCCAATCCTGTTAAAGTGATCCATGATGTTAAGAGCTACAGAGCTGAAGAGGCCAGAAGCCATTCTTCTGGAGGCCTTCACACAGCGTAAAAAAAGCTCAAGGTGCCCTTCCTGTTGCTATGACAAACATCTTAGACAACATGTCTCAGGGACATGCTTGAAGAAAACAAGGCAATTTGCTAGGAGTTGCAAAGCACTTAATGGAGAAAGTATCTGTGAGGCAAGACCTCCATTGGCAGGGTCAGATCAAGAATTATCAGGAGGTCCCTGGGTACCTGGGCCATCACTAACACCCATTCATCGTGAGGCAGACCCCTCTACAGCACTGCAATGGGCCTCGCCTGTGAACCATTGTTTCCAAGCTCAGTGCCAAAACTGGAGACTGGAGGATGTGATCTCCATGGTAACACTGTCTAAAATCCCCTGCTGCGTCTGAGGCTGAGGAGCCAGGGGAGGAATTCAGAGCCTCAAATTGTGGATGAGGTAGGTGATGGCATGAAGAGGTAGGTGGTAAGGGTCTGGGAAACCTTTCAGGAGAAGAGGAACCCATGCAGAAAGGACTGGCTATCCTTCTTCATAATGGAGCTTGTCTGCTGGTACAGGCAAGGAAAATGGTCATAGAGGAGTATGTCAGCTCTGAGCTGGGCAAAAGCACCTTGTTCAGACTGGCATAGCCTACAAGGTGGATTTGATTAACATTTGGTGTGTCTAAGAAAGGATCAGTAGAGAGATAGAGAGCACAATCACACAGAAAATTAGTTTACCTGCAATTCTGGCTGCTTGGCATGTGCCAGGAGACAGAGTGAGGGCAAAATTTACAAGTGCTGGTCTGCACTAATGCCAGGAGCCTGAAAGCCTGAGCAGCGTCTGGCTTTGTGGTCAATAAGATGTTAACAAGTTCCTATGACCAGATGGCATTCACTGGAAGGCTGAGTGCGAACTCAGGTGTGAACCTGCAGATCTGCTGCCTGAGGGGCATAATCTGTCATTGCAAACAGCAAGGGTGTCAGATGGCTGCTGGAACTACCAACCAATGGGTGACTTAGACTCCTGAGAAGATGATAAAAGTGTACAGTCAAGACTAAGGTCACAGAGCACATGGATAAACACAGTGTATTGAGAAATAATCAGTATGGTTTTGTAAAGCTGCATACTACCCCATTGGCCTGATGGGGCTTAATGGAAAATCCTCCAGAGATTAGTGAGGGCACCAGTTTTATTCAGCATGTCCATCAAATAGCTGGAAAAGGGTGTGAATGGGAAAATCTTGATGCACCTGGATTTTGAGCAGAGTGCAGGTCTTGTCCCTCTTGTCTCCAAGAAAGACATGCTGGATGCAGAGAATGGAAAGAAAAGAGCAATTAAAATGACTGCAGAGATGGAGAAACTACTTTCAAGGACACTAAAAAAAGCTGAAGGTTTTTAGACTGGGACTGGGTTGAAAGGTATGAGACAGGCAGGTGCAAAATCAGTAAAGCGGAGGACAAGCTTAAAGTGGAACTGTAGCTCATAAAATCCTGCAACAGTGGAGCCAGGGGGACTGGTTTAAAATAGAAAAGAAAGAAACTGCTTATTATACAGAGGGAAAGGGAATTTTTGGAACTTGCTGGCCTAGGAGGTTGTGACAGTAGACTGTCTCACAAACGAATTGGAGAGACTCATGTAAGTGGATGGGCTGGTGTCTTCTCCCTAAGCGACATTTCCTACTGCCACAGCTGGAGACAGGATACTGGCCAAGAGGACTGCTGTGCATCAGTGGTAGAGCATTTCTTACACTCTCTTATGCATGTCAGTTCCCTCCAGACTCCACATATTTCTTCCAACATGCTCACTCCTCCTTTAGGAGACCCCTTTTAGGAGCCATGTGATGAACAGTGTGAGATGATACGGAGAAAGATTACGTGGGACTCCTCTATTGGAGAAGATCCTGTCTGGTGCTTAGCTGGATGGGGTCTCTCCCATCTGGCCCTGTAGCTCTTCTAGGCCCCAGCTCAGCAGCAGACACTGCAGGCATGCTCCATGTGGTGTGTTCATCTCAGCGCATGTGCACCATGAAGAGAGGCAGCAATGGAGCAAGGCCTGCAGGGCAGGGTAAACGAGCAGGAGCTGGCTGGTACCACTCAACCCTTGGGGCAAGGGAGGCCCACTTCACTCTAGGACTTCTCTTGACTAAATTGTTTTGACTATAGACCTGAGAGCTGACCCAAACAAATGCTCAAGTTATTAAAAAAGAACAAAGTAAGCCAGGATGAAACAAAACAGAGGAGGAAAGAAAGCACTGGTCCCAAATGTTTGAGATGTCTGCCTCATAAATTCAGGATCAGCTTCCTTTGGTCCCCAAACTAAGTCTGCTCTAATGCTATTTGTAGATATAGATTGCTGTCTTTTTCATTACTGTTATCAAATGATGCATTTGTGGTACAGCTCTAGAGCCCTCTCTGCCCTGGTAAGTGGATTATGCATCCTGGTGCCAGCACTACTTGAGTTATGTTTTTAATACTAAAATTAAAAAAGAAATAATAAAATATCTCCCAGACTTCTAGATTTTTTTCTCTCTTTTTCAAAGATCTAATTAAGATATTTATATCCCAACAGGCAGAAGGGACCTGACCCTTGCTTTGTTAGCAAAATGTGACAAAAGGCACTTTGCTAAGCATTTGCAATCACTGCTATTGCCAGCTAAACTTCTGGGAAATGGTGTCACTGTTTCTCCCTGCTGCTCAAGTCTAAGCCAAGCTCAACAAGATAAACATCCCCTCAGCAAGCCACAAGCCAGCTGGCTGCCTCATTGTCACCCCAGTGTTTTGCATCCCCCCAGCACTGGGTACAAGGAATTGCTTCTGTTGGAGGCTGTTGGAGTGGAAGTAGAGGGGGTCCTTTGTCCCTCTCCCTGGTGCATATCCAACCACATCACACCCATGCTTCCAACAACATGGAATGGTGGCACATTTTATGCCTATGTTTGGCTGGCCCACCTTGCTGGCAGTTGTTCTGCTTGGAGATGCCCCAGGAAGCATGCTGCATTGCTTTCAGAGCCCAAAACCAATGTCATCTATTTTGCTTGGTATGAGCTGGCTTTAGTAAAGCTGACCAAGGCCTTTTAGAGGAACGTTTCTCTCACTGTAGGATTAACCTCACCATTGCCCAGTAGAGAGGAGACATGGGCAAAGGTCTGAGTGCTCTTGAGCCTGTTGAGGAACAGATATTTTTCTCTACCAGAAAAATACCAGAGGGACAGTAGGTATTGCTGAGGCCCTTTGTCACAGCTGGGTCCGTCACTTTATTTCCCTTCTTACTATTGGCCTGCTTAAAACCTAAGGATTTGGAAAGAAGCTGCTTCATTCTGAATTTTAGTATCATCTCGAATGAGAGAGCACCTTGTCCACAACCTCAGGCACAATCACAAGCACAAGCCACTACAGGACTCTCTGGGTCCACTCTGACAGTATCTGTTCAGCCAGTAGAGGTGATCCTCAGCTAGTAGGACTATGGGAACAGCAGAAACAAAGTTAATTTGACTGCTATCCATCTGAAGTTCTGAAAACCTAATGGCTTTATGCTCTGGTTTTACTTGTTTCTCCTCACCTGCCTATGATTCTGCCCAGTTTCCAGACTGTGTCGTTACACGCAATGTCCACCTCAAATTCTGATCTCTGCCATGAGGGCAGAGATCTCTGCCTCTCTACCCTCACTTACTACACTCCTTTCTTTTCACATGGACAGCATGCGCCTAAGGCTATACTGGCATCACATGCACTGAAGCCTTAGTTAAAATGTTACTAAACACCAGTGGAGCAAGGATGAAAAGGTTTCCTGAGATCAAAAGTGGTAAATAAAAATAACAACAGAAGAGAAAAGTAAGAGGTAGAAACATGAGCTACAATCAATTGATTTTTTTTTTAACATTAGAAAGGGAAAGAGAATAAAATGCTTGATAGCTGCTGAGTCAGGTCTATAGCATCCAGCACGTCAGATTCCTACTAAAGAGATAGTACGTGAGAAGCCAGGCTGTTCTGTGGGTGCTGCATAAGGACCTGCAAAAGTCATTGGACTGGGAGGAGATCATCATGATGATTACGAAACTTGCCAACTCAATCCAAAACTGTCTTGACTTCAGATGGTTTTGGATCAGTCCCTATTGCTGCACTGAAGGAACTAACCCACTTCACTTGCTAAGCATTGAAGGTGAAATCTGCAAGACAGATAAGATATTTTGCTGTCTTGCTCCCACTGACACTGGTGCAGGCTCATCACCTAATGCCAATCAGCAGGCTTGAAAATCTTGGCCTCCTTGATCCTTACAGACATTTTGAGGAGAAGGCAGAAGAGAGAGGGAAAAAGATGCAGGACCAGATTTTCAGTAGGCAGAAACCTGTCTTGCTTAACTGAAGTAAACAGAGCCACACTGAACTACACAAGTCAAGCTTTGGTCCATAAAGGCTGCAGAGACCTCAAAAGCAATAAATGGCCTGATAAACCACCAAAACTTTACAGCCGCTGCAAAGAATCTTGGGGTCAGAAAATGCAGAGCACAAAAATGTTTGTGTCCTATTCGCAGGCCTTACTTCCTGCTGGGGTGTGTCACCTCAAGTTTTCTGTTATTTAACACATTGATCAGGTGGCCAGGATGAATGTGGAAACAGAAAATCAAATGCAACACATTAAAAATCAATCAGAAATAAAAACAGGCACAAATATGCAGCCTGAGAAGACATTGGGATCTAGCCCAGGGGAAATAAGAGAAGAGATTGCCTTTGATTTTAAGAGCTGGGAACTCTGTTTGTTTGAGGGGAAGAATGACATCATTGTCTAGCTATGTCAGTGAGAAAGGTTTTATGTGAAGAGAGATCATCACAGCAAAAGCATGGAGTCGGCCACCTACCCCACAACAGTTAGAAAGACACAGTGTCTGCTTGTGTTTGCTTAGACCAGGAGTTAAGCACGCAGGGGGGGAAGACAAGTTCAATCTTCCAGGCTTGTGCAGCTCAGGTGTGGGTTGACCAGTAGGGCTCAGGGTCTGCCAGCCAGCTGACGTTCTAAAAGCAAACGCTCCATGCAGCAAGAAGCTGAAGGTCACAGCTTATATCAACCCTTAGCTCAAGTTTCTCCAGTGGGAATATTATGTGCTCCTTCTACAAGCAGACAATGGCTGAGATGAAGAACCAATTGGTTTGGGAAGAACCTGGCCACAATGTCAATCTTTTTCAGAGGTTTCTGCTTCTGTTATATTATATTTTATTATATATTTTATATATATTATATATTATATACTGCAGAGTATATAATAAAGCAGGTACCTTCCACTGAAGAGACTGAATTTACATGAATTCACGTGTCAGTCAACAGTCAGCTCTAAGGTAGCCTGAGGCATTTGCACAGAGGACATGATAGCCTGCCTCTTAAGGTTTCTTCTGTGCATCAAGCTGCTGACAATTCTTAATAGTGGTCACTGTTTGATGGGGCTTGTTAGCATCACTGCCTCAGCATGCCCCTGTCCCCTTCATTGATTGCTGATTCTCTCTTGGGCAACCGTCTCTTGGCTTTGCTTTAGTTCTTGTTTGTGAAGACCCAAGGAGAGGCTTTAGCTCCCTATAGTGACAGAAGCTGGATTTAATCCATACTGGTGCCCACAGGTTGTTTAGGGGATTACATGAAAAACTAAAAAAAGGGAGTGTGAGCACGAAGGTGCATGAAAGTGGAGGCTTATAATGTTGAAGCCTTGAGCTTGGCAGCTAGCTCACAGTGTCTTTGTAAGAAGGCTTCTTTCTCCTTTTTGCCTTTCCTCCCCTGAGTAATTAAAAGTCCACAGATAACTGCTGCGACAGTAGCTGATATGTCAATGTTGTTAGTTCTTATTACAGGGTATTTGCTGACTTGCCAAGGCAAACGAGCACAGCTCCACCAAAGTCATTCGAATGTCTCTGACTTACAACAGCTGAGAATCATTTTTACTAGTTGCAATAAATAACAACCCCGACAACCTGGCTTGGATCCAAAGTGCAGTGCAAAATTTTATGCAAGTTGTTGGAAGGAAATTATTCTGCAGGCTCCAGGCACTCCTCTGGGACACAAAAATTAATGAGCAGCACTTAAGTTTATCAGAATTTAAATGAAAAATGTCCTTCTGCAGCCCCCAGTAGTGCCTCTTTGTTGTATTAATCTTCAGAGATTGGTGCAGATTTCAAATAGGAAGACAAAATTTAGATGAGAAAAAACATAATCAGAGGTTTGCCATTGGCTTTCAGTGCAAAGGCAAGAGGATACTAAAAAATTCACATTTATCTATATAATTCTATGTAATAGAAGTATACATAACCATCTATCTATAGATAAAGCTATTATGTCTGATACGTATTATCTGCAGTGTATCTTTCCATTGCAAATATATGGGGTGACTGTTCAAAACAGATGCAAGGCAGCCCTTTTTGAAACTCATGTGGTGAGACTGGGAAATCCTCTAGCCACAAGAATTCCTTGGGCTAATGATTTCAGTAGACTGAAAATTTGCCATTTATACAGAGCAAAAGAATGGCCATTGTAACAGCTACTGCACCGTGGTAGAGAGGAGAGGAAAATGGGGGGAACTCGGCTCACCTTCAGGTGTCCTGTGATCAAGCTAATCCCTGTGTATAAGGAAAAGTAGGTAATTAAGATTAATACTCATGAAATCCAGCACACTTGAGTACAGAGTGTTGAAACCAGTTGGTAAGGAATGCCATGAAGTCTACAAGGAAGGCACAGTGCTTCCAAGGAGTCATAAACGTTGTCCTTATGCTACACCCTGAAACCAGGTGAGCCCTTTCCTTCAGAAGAAAAGGGATGGCTAGGGAAAGGAGGACATGGCATTGTAAGAAGGGGGGAGACTGGACATGGCATGCCCTTTTCCGTCCACTTTCTCTCTGGTTAGGACACTCCCTTCTACTTCTTACATCACTTGTGAGTCTACTGCATGAATCTAAGCAGACAGCAGAGGTAAAGTTGTGAGATGGGTCTGAAACATGGTGGGAAAATATGCTCCCTGGGGAAGGTGGGATTGCAGATTCAGGTGTCTCCAGGCAAACAAGGGAATTTGAACACAAGTCCTCAGCTCCTTGTGTGATGTCCTAACAACTAAGGAGCACTCTTACTTAATGGGCTTGTACACTTAATCAGTCAACACAGATTGAGAAGAAGCAATTTTGCTGCAATAGCAAAATGCTGGAAGAAGGGCAAACCAGAGAAACTAGGCTTAATACAACTTGAATCTCAATGGGCTTGACGCAGTAGAGTACCGGGCTCATATGTTCTGTGAGAATGATAATTCCGCCTTTGGGATTGTTGTTCTTTGGAGATATATATCTAACCCAATTACTGTTCTTGGGCTGATGCCCCTGCCTGTAAACCTGGCAGAAACTCACTTCAGCTCAAATTTCTGAGCTGTCAGTTCAAGCAAAGGGCACCTTTGCACTCTGCTATTTATTGTCTTCTTCTCCTCCTCAGACATTCCCAGTGCTGCAACTGGCAGAGCCTTTTATGGTGGGAGGAAAACCCTTGCATGAGAACCACAAATTGTAAGAGGGAAAGCAAATAACAGTCAAGATCCTGGAGAAGCAGTGGAGGCAAGGAAAGAGTGGGGAAGTGATTGTCTTGAAAATGCAGATCGGTCTAGCAGAACAACTACATGTGACAAGTGATCTCTATAATGAATGACTGACTTCTCCCAGGGTGCTGCCTTAGGTGTTACCAGCTCACTTCACACCATGCAGTTTCACAAGCAGGCATAGCTAAGCTTTCCAAAGACATAAGCAGGTTGCAGCTAACCTTTGTTGGCATATTTCACCTCTCTCAAGGCTCTGTAGATCTCCACGTTGCCTCTTCTCAAGTGCCTAAGAGCAAACCCAGATTTTAGTCCTTTGAACTCCTTAAAATCCATGGCTGTCAGGCTGATTCAAACCCAGAATCCTCCTGGTGTCATCCTCCACCAGATTTTCATCCACCCAATTCAGCTGCCTCCCCGCGGCCCTGCAAATACACAAGCCGGACACTGTTGCTGTCTATGTGCTGATCAGGTTGAAAAGCCTGTAAAGCCAAGTTGCTGGAGAAAGGTGATGGTGCATAGCTGCAAATATGAGAGGCAGAGCATGTGGGAACTGGTTATGCAAAACACTGTCTTGTCTTGGTAGAAAGTGCCTTGCACAGTCTGAATGCTGTTACAACTGTTGTATATTCATTAGAATATATTTTTTCCCCTTTAAATTAGCAATGTAAACAAAAAAAAAGAGCATCACCACTCAATGCAAGACTGCTCTCTTTTGAGCTGTGCTCACCAATACAGCTGCTGGTCTGGTTAGTCTCTTTGATGGCCAGCAGGAAAATGACGTTTTTCTACATTTACTCAATAGTATGCTTGCAGAGGCCACTGTGACATGTTCCATCAGCCACTGTCCTCTTACACACATCTATGCCAACCCTCCTCCCATTTCCTTTTTGGAAAGAGGAAATGGTATTACCATTCTGTGCCTTTCATCTTGAGACAAAAAATTTGCAGACATTTTGCTGAATGGGTTTTCAATGTAGAATTGCTGGATGATTAATGAGAATTTTATAAGAAGCTCTTAGTGAAATGCATATGCTGGCTTTCATCTTCTATTCTTCCTAATTCCACTCCAGAGCTGCCAAACTTCCTCAAGGTGCTGGAGAAAAACCTGTACTGGGAGGAGATAGAAAAGGGGTTATTTTAATTGTTCACCTCTTCCATGGCTCAACTGTTCTGTGCAGCTTGTGTGCTTTGAGCATCTCCATGTCTGTGGGACTGGTTTTTGCAGTGGGATACAGCTTTTTCTGGTGAGCATGTGCCTTTCTGGGCACCAAAAAAGACTCAAAGGCAAAGTATAGCAGGGCTGTAACACTTCTCTCTGTTGAGTCCTTGCTTCCCAGGCATTTTGAGGGGTGGAACAGTACCTTGCAGAAAAAGTAACTTCTCTTCTCTTGAGCATTCCTAAAAGAGAGAGACACTTTACCATATCCTACAGCAAAGGATAGTTAACCTCCCTTTTGTGATGCTACTTAGCTCATTTTCATTCTTTCACAACTGTTCCTGACTCTTAGGCCCCCACAGTTCTCTTATCTGCCGCATTGATATGACCTGATCTCAAATATATTCTCTTGCACTGCATGGGCTGAGATTGCCTCTTAACTTCTCTCTGACAGGTTAAACGTGTTGATGTTCTTGGGCATCTTATGCATCCTGTAGATCTCAGTGTAGTTTTGTGGATCGTTTCTCCTGTGTTGAAGCTGTTCTTCAGCCATCTCCTAAACCCCATTTCCACTGAGATGCCTACAGGCAGTGGAGAGCTGATAATTCACCATGTTTACTGATAAAATGATCAAAAATTCAGACCTTTTAACTATAAGGATGCAGTGACTGCATGTGCAGCTATTGCACATCACTCAAGTCTTTTAGTTTGCCCAATTCACACATTGATTTAAGTATTTTCTTGACTGAAGTAATGAGCCCATGGTTTATTTCTTCCTTATTTTTGGGACAAAGCGATCCCAGACTTGCAAAGGAAAGAGCAGGCAAGGCAAGAGAGAGCCCTTTTGGCCAGAAAACAGGAAGAAAACTCCTGCTGTGATCGCAGAGTGTTTTAATTTCTGTACAAACAGAAGGGACCACTGGCTCCACCCCTGAGTGGTGTTCATGATATTAGGCACAGTACTAGGAGGATGCTGGAGCACTGCATAGCATGTCGCAAGTGTGGGAGCTATAGGTCTGGTGTCAAATCCTTACGACCTTTGCAAGTCAGTGAGACTTTGGTCTTGTTGAGCCACTGCAGAGGACTTGTCAGCGCAGGACACTGAAGAAAAATGATCCAAATTAAACAAAAGGTGTACATTTCCCTTGCAGTAATTGAACTGCTGAGAGCACTGTGTGGGCATTCTCTTTCAGACTTGAAAGGGTCATAATTCTGCTGAATTTAATTGACTTAGGACAAGAATTGAGTTAAACGAATTAATGCCCAATTAAACTAAACTGAGGTCATAGGGCTTTAGTGCAATTTAACAAATCCCTTTTCAAAGTTATTCTGAATTAATTTCCTTAAATGTTTCTGTGCCAACAAAGAACAAATGTTTGTCTGCAAAGGAACATTAATTTGGTTTACGTCATGGGATTAACATAAAGCAAATGAGTGATTTGTGGTTCACTCCCTGTGCGTGAGCCATTCTCATGCCAGCCTAAGCATACTAATTTAATCTAATCTACTCTGGAGCAAGTGTTGTCATGGAGTGGACCATCAGGAGTAGCTGTTCCAGAACAAATCCTGGTGTAGAAAAGTGCTGAGTGCTGCAGAAAAATCCATTCCAAACTGCCAGTCCAAATTTAATTTCTTAATGTGTTTAATGGCAGTCCTTTGTTACCTTTGCAACTCAATAGCACAGAAAACTGATATCTGCTTCTTCTGGCCACTTTAACACCATTACCTCTTCTCCTTGGTGTTTTTTTTTTTTTTTTTGTAAAAGTGCTCAGACTTGCAACAGATGAGAAAAAAAAGTAAGGCAGTGATTTAAATTCCAAAGCAGTATTAGGAATGCATTTCAGGCTAACTGTGATATATGTAATTGAAAATCTATAAATACATCAGGCTGATGCTGGCTAAATCAAAGCCAGGTTTACTTCTGTTACTAGCAATCTTTGGAGTGGTCTTGTTCTTTCTCTCCAGTCCAAACCCTTGTCCTTTGTGACAGAAAATTGCACATTCTTTTTAATGCAATTACAGCTGCAAACGCCGCTACGTGTATAATTTTAGTAACACTAATTCTTTAAATTAAATCCAGAGTAGTAAACTAAACAATGAGAAATTGCACAGCCAGACAAGACCATGAAGGTGAAGAAACAGAGATGCACCCATTCTGCTCTCTTAGGAGCAGAGAGACATTTTTGGACTGATTTCCTCAGAAAATGAAGCTTATGCAGTAATGGGGTGTGTGTCCTGGCAGTCCCAACATGTTTTGAATCTGTTGGCCGGTTTCAACTCAGTTTGACAGAGGAGGAGAGATCTCAGCTATAACTGCATTCCTGCATCCTTGGAGGGGGACAGAGAAGTCTCCTCTCACTCTTCCGCTGAGAAGAGTGCTCATGTTAGGTGTAACTGAACCCACACAGGAGACACACTGGAAAATATGCTTTGTTATTTCCATTGCTCAAGGAACAGCTTAGTTTTCCAGGAGCAGACAACCCCAGATTTGTACAGGCTGTGGGAGAACACAGAAGTATTGTCTGTCAGTGATGGTTTCCAGTCACTCTCTGCTTCTTCTCCACCCGGGAGGACATCAGCTCTTTTCCTGGCACAGCTCACTGCTTCTTGCACTCTGGCAGAAAAATGGGTTGGCCAGGGATGAGGAACCAAGGCACTGGGCTGCTGCACAAAACCTGCATTTTACTGTCCCCAGGGGAGAAAATTTTTCCCTGCCCTTGGAGCCTCAAAATGCAGTGCTGCAGTGGCAACAGGTTGGGGTGCGACAGCAGGGTGGGAGCTCTGTGGCAGCATGCTGAGGGGAAGGGATGCTGTGGAGAGCTGGCAGGGGTGTGGAAGACACATCAACATTTAGCAACCAATATCCCATGGCATGGAGGTCTGCAATTTGCCCACTCCCAGCTAGGTCACTCACTTAGCTTCAGACACCAGCCTGCCCCTCTGGCCCCCCATCTATGCCCAGAGCCAGCTGCTGAGCATACTGCATGCTCTGCAAGCTCAGTGCAAAGTATCAGTTGCCTCCAGAAACTGAAGGGTATGAGCTACACTGATTTGCATAGAAGTGCTTTTTCATTCTGGAGCTTTTCTGCCCCTTTTTGGCTTTTGTGCAGCTGATGAATTATTTAGTAAACAACTGACTGTCTTAAGAAAACTGCTTTGAGTGCATGTGTCCACTAAGATGCTCTGGTGACATTCAAAAACAAAAGCAGTTTAGAGAGGGAGAAATACCAGAATAGGCTCTTAGTAAGTCTAGGAATATTCGCAGTGCAGGCCTTGCATTGAGATCAGAACATTGCACAATGAATAAATTGTGGCTGACATTTGATCAGTGACTCATTGCTCAAGTATTTGGAGTGGAATTATTGATCCAAGTATGCTGGAAAACCCCAAAAGCTTTGATAAAAAAAATGTCTACTTTAATGTAGCCTTTTGGGGGAAAAAACAAAGAAAAAGAAAACACTTAGGATCTTTTTGTTATGTCTGCTGGGAGTTTCTTGACATTCATTCTGGACTCTCATTCCAAGCTTGCAAATTTTGTTTTGTTTTGTTTTATTTTCTCATTCTTTTTCCTATAGAAAAGCAAAACCATCAGACTACAGGCAGATTGCCTTTTTTTTGGCTGACAGTGGCATTGTTGCTTGAAATTTACTTGTATGTAAACAGATTTGAACCAGGTGACTGAGGCTGCCCTTGAAGTTAAACATCATTTAAGTACCTAATAATAATAATGGGGTGTGAAACCACAGAGATTATAATAAAACATCTCTTATTATAAAAAAGGTATTACATTATTGTCGTTCTGAGAAACTGATGGCTGCTAGAAAGACAAGGTATCTTTGAAATTAAAAGGCAGCTTTGGACCCTGCCAGATGCCCTTATTTACACTGTCCTCATTCAGATGTGTGCTGTTCTGGATGCGCTGTAGTGCTGATAAATCAAGCACAAGAATTATAATGTGAGTGATAAGCCATGTTCCTACTCATGGGTAAGGTCAGGTTTCCTTCTCTGCCCCCCCGACTATGAGAGTCAAAAGGAATTGGGTCCCTCAGGGAGATATGGAACATAATGATGTCTACTTTAGATTTTTTGGGAGTCTGTTTTTTCTCCTCTGAGCACCCTCTCACTGTTGTTCTGGAGAAGAAAGCCCATCTCCCTGCTGTCTGCACTACAAGAGCACTCAGATGAGGTTCTCCTGTTTTCTGCCTCCCTTTGGAAAGGTGGGGCAGGAAAAGGGATTTGGGCTGGAAGTTGCTGGTGTAAATGTCCAGGTACCTACAACACATGGTGTGTCCTTTGGAGTCATGGTCTGGCTGATCAGGTACTCAGTCTCCACTAGCATGTAGTCCTGGTCTGCGGGCTTCTGCCACTGCCCAATCTCTCATCTTCACCTTTCAGTGCAAAGTCCTCATTTTCTGTATAGGGGTGAGTGAGAGGTCCCAGCTGGCTTTTGTACAGCAATGCTATTTTTTTTTTTCTTGTCAACATCAGACATATCCCTTCATGTTCATCTCATGCCACAGAGAAGGCTTTTGAACAGATAGCCCTTTGTACCTGGCTTCTGATGCTATGCTGCTGTATTTCTGTGATACAGAGGAAAATCTTGGCGTGGGGAAGGTCATCAGGAAACATTGTAGCTTTGGGAAGCAATGAAGCAATAAATTTTAATAATATGTAGGCAAAGCTAGTACTGAGCTCACGGAGGTCGGATAAGATAAGTGACATACTTTTTATTCCTTTAGCCGGGGACTTCAAAACTTTGTGCGCCACAGGAAACCTCAGTCACTCCTTAATTTTGACATGACTGCTGTCTGTACCACCTGTTAGGTCCCTTGACGGATGCTACATTAATGTGGAACCTTACAGGATGAATCTTCAGCGTGCACCATCCAGAACACCATTGCACCTCTCTTATCCAAGTTGTGTTACAAAAAGCTGTATGTTTTGTGCAGCTCTTAGAGCTGAAAGAGCGTGGTGATTTCATTGTTTCACAGAGTAACATTAGAAGTCACCCAGTGAATCACTCAAAACAGACCCTAAAACAACAAGGGCTCTTCTGGGGAATATGGTTCTGCACAGGTCACAGGTGTTTTTTTCTGAACGACAAGTTTTTTACTACTTGTCATTTTAGTACTTGCAATTATTTTAAAACAACCTCTCATCTGGCAGATCCTTTTCATCATTTGGCAGGGAAGGGAAATCTTGGCATTGCAGGAGACCTGAGGAATGTGAATTGGTTGGAATTACACAACAGTGCTGTCTGCCAGAGTGGCAGAGCACTTAATCAGCCGAGAAGTACCGTGTGCTTTATTGGAGAAATTAATATAAGAAATTAAATGTCTCTCTCCTCTTCTAAAAGAGAGAAAGAAGAAAGTTTAATTTAAAAAGTGAGGCTTCAGTGCCCACACCTTGTCCAGAAATAGCTTTGAGTTGAATAAAATACATGTTGAGATCAAAGGTGTGTGATGAGGCAGCAGGTTGCTCCTGTTCGGAGTATTACCTTGCATTGCCTTCGGCATGCACTGCAGGAAGTCAGGCTGCCAGGGCCAGGCAGGAATCAGCCAGGCTCACCAGGTCTGGGTCCCCAGCAGTCAGACAACTCTGCACGCAGAGGCAGCTTTTCACTGCTACGGTGAATGACCGTACCATGCCCTCCAAATCCAGCTGGGAGCTTGCAGTTGTGAAGAACTCAGCAGGAAGGTGGCGGGGAGGTTTGATTGCTTGGCACCAGTTCTCCTTAGGTGGCTGGCAGATTTTTAGTCTTCTTGGCTCAAGCATTGCCTGCTTTATACCTTTCTCTAGAAGCTAGAGTAAAAAAAAAAAAAAAGCTTGACTGCTTTGTTGTCCCTCAGTTTCTGCTCCCAAAGTGAGTTGAAGTATGCCAGGGGCTAATGGCCCCAGCTAGTTGTCACTGTATGCACAGGTGACTGCATCGCTGGAACACCACAGCAATGGGGGGTCTCAATATGAGATCCAGCCTTGCTCTTTCTCTCCTCTCTTGAGCTGGGCAGTGGAGGAGAGGTGGGATAACAGCCATTGCGCCAAATATTTTGCCAGCTGCAGGGAGATTTCTGTAGGCTAGGCTGTGCCAAGGCGAGGGCAGAGCACAAAGATGCCTCAGTGTGCAGGAGGCATGGGCTGCGCGGGTGCAGGCTCCTAAGTCCCTATCTCCAGGATGTGTAGGAAGACCATGAATGGATATCTTGCCGTGTAGGGAGGTCTGGCTCTTTGCCTAGCAATCATCTCTTCTTTTAGGGAGATGGTTGCACACCAGGGCAGAAATGCTGAGTCTTGAACTCATATAGCCCCACAGAAAGGAAGCGTTTTTGCATGTGGGCAGTGAATTTTCACAACCAACATCATTAGGATAAAGGCTTTGTGAGACAGCGCATTACCCTACCCCCTTCCAGCAGGACAAAGGCTGGCATTTTAATGCACAACCATTTTTCCTTGGCTCCTCTTCAATGCTTTTCAGACTGGGGAACATCATTCTGCAAGTTTAGAGTATTGCTGGGACAGTAAAAAAAAATCTCTGTGTCTGTGAAGGTGAGAAACAGGGAGGAAACAAGGAGTTAATCTAAAGTAAGTCCAGCCCAAAATAAGTCCAGCCCAAAACGTCCAGCATGAGAACAAGCAAAAAGGATCATCTGCCCAAACAAGTCCTCTCTTCAGTCCATAACTCTGAAGAAGAAACCGTTCACTTGGTTAGGACACCACTGGAATAATTTCATGGAAAATACACTCTTCCCATTCTCTTGCACAATGTCTTGAATTTTTTTTTCTCTCTCCTTTTTTTATAACTCAGTCAAAGGTTGTGATGTCCAGAAAAACATATTCCATGCTAACTGACTGGTCTTCAGATCTGTCTCTGAATTAGCCACAACATTGGCAAGAATGTAGTCCATACACTATTTTTCTCCCAAGAAGCTAGAATTTTGTTTTTCCTTCTATTTTATTTTGCCAAAGCTGACTTTATTTTGCTTGCTTGACATTCCCACTGGAGAGAGTCAGAGTGACCTTTCTGACTTGAAGGATGGATAAACACAAATAGTTTAATGTGAAGCAGTGTGTGATTTGAAGGGGGTGGTATTCACTTGACAGTAGAGAGGCATTGCTTTTCTCCTCCCTTTGCCACTTACTTGCTGTAGGAGCTCAGGGGGCCACTTTACCTCCTTGTGCTTTTCTGTCTTGCCCAATTAGGTCATTTGTCTCTCTAGGAAAGGTCTAGGTCTGCCTGTTTGCAGGGAGTGTGCCACATTGGGACCCCAATTCCAGCAGGGCTCCCATGGCATTACTGTAGTGCAATGCATAGACAGGTGCTGCTGGACAAGCCTCACCAAGGCAGGGAGCTCTCTCTCTTCACATTAACAACCAAAATATAAATCAAACAGTCTGAGTACTGTCACCAAACAGCCTGCACAGTTGAGGAGAGAGAAGCATCTCCAATACAGTCCACTTGTTTTAGTCACCTATCTTTCATCCAGAATTGCTGGTTGGAGATGCCCTATCAAGTAGACAAGAATCAGATATCTTGGGAGGACTAAGCATGAGGCTACAGATGGTCAAAGTGAGACACAGGTACTCCTGCCCCACAAAACAACCTAGTTCTGGGTTCAGAGAAGGAGAGGGAACTAGTAGACATGTAGAGCTGAAACTGACAGAATGCATCTCTAACTAGAACGAAACATTAATTTAATAAATGAAATTGTTGTTGCCAGTGTTGGGTTATTTCCTGCTGATGTTGCATATTTATGGAGTAACATAACTTTCTCCTTGTTGTTAATGAAATATAAGCAAATCCTTTAAACCCTTTTAAAGTCTTAGCCTTGCTTAGGCGAGGAAATAGCAGGCATCAGAATGTACTGCTCTGTGCCTGGGCTGCTTTTCTGGGAAACTTAGTGTGATAAATGAGCTCGCTGGATAAAGGTTAATTGCTGCCTGCAGAGTACTAAGATATTATATTGATGAAATTGCAGATGAGCAAATCTAGAGTGAGCACAGTACACCAAAGCTGAACATTTTACAATATTATTCTCTTCTGGCTTTCTTGTTTGCTTTCAATTTAAGGAGGAGACATTTTAGACATGTGAAAGATACATGAGAATTCTCCACTTGTTCACCAATCCATGACACATGGTTTGCCTACACAAAATAAAGTTTATTGCAATGGAAAATCTTTGCAGTAATATCTTGATGTACCTGTATCACTGCAAACAGGCCACACTAGCCCACTAGCTTCATGGTTTCACTATGAGTTAATGTTTCCACACGTGGTTCAATGGTGGTATCTTTTTTGTTTTCCACATCATTCCTGCATAATGGGCATTGTGGAGCTGTGTCCATGAATGAAGTTTGCTCCTGAAATACCATTTAATTTCCATCATGGGTGTGTCATGTTCACCAAGCCTCATACTGATTTGCCACTGCAAGCATTTTAAAAGCAGTAATGGCAGTTGCCGCCGATCATTCTGCATCTGCTGTTTGCTCAGACAGTGGAGAGTGGTGAAAGATAGCTTGCTGCAAATGCAGAAATCACACCCTATCTCACTGAAGGAGTACTGTGACATACATGGCTTTGCCAATCTAGGTGATTTGATAAACTTTGATACATAAATGATTTTATAGCATTCTAAAAGAGATGTTTCTGTGAAAAATTTCCAGTTTTTCACAATCTAAAATAACATGCTTTTTTTTTTCTTTTTTGAAGACTGACAACACAGTGCTGTTCAGTGAGCACATAGCTACCACGAGACTGTGAAATCTTCTTCTGAATCTGGCTCACGCAAGATGTAGATGATGGTGGAAAAGCCCAAATGTGGAGAATACCCAGGAAAGAGGTGCAGCTGGTGTGTTATGGTCCCAGCACTTGCTCTGAGTAACAGCAGTACGCAGGACTGCTCTGAGATGTGCTCAGAGAGCACAAAAAGGATCAGGGTGTTTGAAAGCACCTGCCTGTGAGTGTTTCCTGTCCTCAGTGACATCCAGTCAACCTCCAGTGTCCTCCCCAAAACATGGCTCAGTCTTAGAAAGGCATATAAAAATCCTGCTAGCACAGATGATGAAATTTCTGCAGTTTCCCTGTCTTACCATCCATCAGAGGATGTATTCTTTCCCTTCAGGGGAGTGCTGCCCAACACTGTGCCAGGATTTCCGTGCCCCACCCTCCTTTGTGATGCTGCTGCACAGCTCCCAGATGTGAGTGGGGCACACAGGCTCTCTGCCTCGGACCACAGTGGGAGCAGGCTGGGGGCTGATGTGGGCCCAGCTGTATGAGAAGCAGATGGGCACAGACTGGGAGAAAATTCTCCCAAGCAACATCCAAGCACAGGCACACCAAGGCGACTGTACATCATCCTTGCATCAGCAAAAGAACCTCTGCCTGCAGGACTTGATTCATCTGGACTTCTCTGCGGTCCAATTCGGTGCAACACAAGAGAAGCACAGGAATACCCCTCCTCCGTACTTTTCTCTCTGCATTAGGCATATCATGGAGCCAACACAGAAATAATTCACTTTGCTGCATATGAGGAAAGCACCCATGTGAATTGCCAGCTATCCAGTGTGCACTTTATTGTTTTCATTTCAGATTCTCTGCCGCTTTGTAGCTTTTCCCAGCGCTGCTGTCAGATGTATACAGAGCAGCATTTAACTGTTGCTGTGTTCTCCCTACCATTAAGTAAGAAAGAAAAACTGTTTTGCTTCTTATTGGATGCATGGCCTTGCCTTTTAAATTTGTAAATGTAGTTCAGATTAATTAGATCCTCCTGCAATTCTAGCTAAGAATTAGTCAGACTTCCCAAGGCAGTCTGCTGAAGCTGAATTGAGCACAAGCTCAGGTCCAAGCAGTTTGCTTTATCTAGGATTTTGAAATATGTTAATTAGCTTGAATATGTTAAAATCACATGTCTAAATCCTAGACTAGATGTGGCCTTAGCCTCATGTTGCTCAGAAAGGGCTTGATCCCAGCTGGTGGACGTGGGTAGAACAATAATAGTATCCAGCTTTATGCTAGCTGGGGAGAATACACAGCCCCTTTGTTCTGGACACACTGCCAAGCAGCAGGCCTGGCCCACAGGCAGTTTAACTGCAGCAATACTGACAGCGTGATACTGAAGGACAGAGCTAATATCTAAAAATTTATTAAGGGAAGTCTTGCAATATGTTCAGAAAAATGTCCACTATGTGACATGTCTTGGCCATTTTTCTGCACACACATCCTACTCACAAACTGATCCAAAATAGGGCTAAGGATAATTGGATCATTACCTACTTGCAGGATCAGGATCCTTTGATCCTGCTTGTACCAGAACAAAAGAAGTAAAAGATAACAGAGGGTCGTTCCTAATCTCCTGTTGTCACTTTAATCTTGCTGTTTCCATGACTGCGTATAAGGAAACTGTGCAAGTCCTCCTGCCAGTAGTGCAGTGATGTTCAAGACCCTCGTCCCACTGGTGAAAGACTTGAGCCCAGTATAAACTGATGTTCTAAGAGTATGATTTAAAATAAAAGAAGACTAAACTGGTACCAAATGCAGTAGTATGTTGTTCGGGATCCTTCGGAAGTTTCTGTCTCCTTCCTGCACATCTCTCATCTCTAATCTTACTACTTTTCACAATTTTGTCTCTTCTCCCCGCCTGTTGGAGATCAGCATGTGTTAACTTATTCATGCTGAAAATCTGAATCTTGGCTTTGAAGACTGCTGATTGAAAGACAGAGGAAACATTTTTTCCCATTTATTCTTGAAATCACAGTTTCTAATTTGAAGTATGATCATTGCAGACCAAAAAGCAGGAGGTAGTGCTAAGAAAAAAAGTGTAGGTTTATATTTTTTTTACTTGAAAGAGGGCAGATTTAGATGAGATATTAGGAAGAAATTCCTTACTCTGAGGGTGGTGAGACACTGGAATGCGTTGCCCAGGGAAGCTGTGGATGCCCCATCCCTGGAAGAGTTCAAGGCCAAGTTGTATGGGGCTTTGAGCAACCTGGTCTAGTGGAAGGTGTGGTTGGAACTATGAAAGGTCCCTTCCAACCTAAACCACTGTATGATTCTATGAAAACCCTGGTGATTTTGTATGTCCTGGTTTATGTCTCTCATGTAAAGAGGCTCCTCTACCCTGTCTTTATGCCTTTCATCTTACTGCAGAGGGGAAAAATAAAAGGCTGCTCCCCTCACATCGAGTTTTTATAGATACATTACTTTTTTGCTCACAGAGACTGAAGAGAACTGAAGAAGGGATGTGCCTTGTGGCTGATGTGACTGCTGTGTGCAAGGGGAGAGGAACCTGGCTGGGAGACAGGAAGAAAAGTTTATGGAACCCTCCAAAATGGTAAAGCCTTGTTCATCTAGGAAAAGGTTGGCCTGAACCTGGTCTTCTTGAGCAGAGTTTGCATGTGCTTGACCAATGGGGAGGCCATGGCATGTGAAAACCAGCTACAGAGATGACAGTAGTGCATCTCACCTGTCTGAGTGTGTTGGCACATATTTCCTTGTCTGTTCCATATCTATCCATCCTAAACAGCTCCTTGATTACCTTAATTATTTTGTCACTTCATGCTTGAGTCAGAGACGTTCAAGATTAAGTGGTTTATACCCAACAAGTTTTGTCAAAGAAGTTCTTGGTTATTACATTACAGATACAGTCCTGCAACACAGTCCCCTCAATATAGTGTCAGCAAATAGATATACCATCTAACTTCACCTGGGATTTACGTATCTGGCCATGCACTAGAATGGCAATATGACTTGAAAAGGATATATACACACATATGCGGGTATCATGTACACGTGCATGATGACTGCGGTCCCAGACAAAGTCCAGGCAGGAGATCACTCTAAGTAAAGGCTTTTGCACACTAATCTTCCTTTTATTTATCCTTTCCAGTGTACCCAAACTGTTAGAAAGTGCTTCCTTTGGCACATCTGACAATCTCCAGCTTTTAGTTATTATCAGTGATCACCAACAGGAATGCATTGGAGAATTACAAATGCAATACAAAGTGGAAGTGAAAGACTAGCTCCTCAGAAGGTCTCTTTTCCAGCTAAGTGTTACCTCTGAAAAGGGTAAGAGCTCAGGCATTCTGAAAATCTCTTTACCTCATTAGAAGATCCTGCAGGAACCAAATCTCTGTCCTCCTTCCTCATTCAACTTCCCCAAGCAAGTCCCATCCTTTCACTAAGTCCCAAAATAAAGTGCAAGACAATGGAATTTGTTAATGTGAGAGAGGTTTACATCAGTCAATGTGTAGCAGACTTTCCAAGAGGTAGAAATACAAAACCATTATTAACTAGTTTTGAAAACCTGACAGTACAGCTTATGATCCCCATCCATAAGGCACTGCTTTGCTGGTGCAGATCATACTGGGGAAAAAAAAGCTTAGCTGACAGATGAGGTAAAGCACCACACAAGAGAGCTTACCTAGCCACACCGTTGCACAGTACATTTTCAGGAAGTAGAGCTGTCACTCTAGCTTCCAGCATGTGGTTATGATTATGATACCAACCCACCTTTTATACAAGAGAAACTTGTCATTAGGACAGTCTGAAGTGTTTTAAAGAGGGTAATTATTTTCTGATGTTTACAGGTGAGGAAACTGGGACAAAGTGAACCAAGTTACCCAAGGTCAACCAGAAGTTTAGTGACAGAGCCTAAATCAGACATTGGGCTGACTGGTGGGTCAGCAACATGTTAATCAGGTATTTATAAAGCCATAGTATTTCCTAATCTAAATGTGTCCACGCTAGAGGGTGCTGCACTGCTTTTCTGAAGTAATTTCCTGTATTTCATTTATCTAAGCAAGTGCTGAACTCAAGTAAGACTTCTTTATGCTTGACAGTGAGATTCTAAAGAGCAGGAGCTGTTCTTGGGTAACCGCATGTAGGCATGCACTTTTGTTTTGGAGGATTAAGCTCATAAGGAGGAAAAGAAACTCCTTTTTAGATCAATGCATTTGCAAGTGCATTTTCCCAAGAAACACTGTATACATATATAACTATGTATGTAGATAAGCTCGTTTCTCAAAAAGCCAATAAAAAAAATTACAAAGAAAAATACAGAATTTTAACAGAGGTGGTGGAACAGAGTTTTTAACTGTTTTTTAAAAACAGTTTCAATCAAAATGTTGACAATCAAAATTTTATGGTTGAATATATAGATATGACAAATTGTTTTGTCAAACTCAAATTTACTAGAAAAAGTCTAACTGACTTTAAAATGTCTTTCAAAAGTATACATACAGATTTTTTTAAAAAACCCTCTAATTTTCCAGTAAATTTAAGAAAATTAACTTTAATTAAATGAATAAAACCCTCTTAATCTGAAAATCATATGGGATGAATTTGTGTAGCTCAGGGACTGCAAGCACAGGCTAGCTATGATATCAGGATGAAAGACATTCCTAATCAGTCAAGGGACTGGGTGAGATTCTGCTCCCTCTTACAAGGGAATAAATCCAGAGAAACATTGTTGAGGTTTACAGTGGCATTAATTTCAGGTTATAGCATCCGCGTCATGCTACCAGAGGTGTGAGCTTCCGTCCTTAACAAGAAATATGCACACACATGCGTGTACAGACAAGCATGTGTACATATACAGAGAGCGTGAATATCAGCACGTCTCAGCTACATTCTTTGGAATGATTTTTTTGGCCTGAGAGTTGGAAATCAATTTTGCTGTTGGGAATGTAAGAGCCCAGAATAGCTATTATACAAGGAGTTAAAGGATAGTTTTCTCAATGGGCAACTCAACAGGTCCTAAATCAAACACCATTGAGAGAATCTATACCATGTGGGATTGAAATGGACATAAATTATGTTGCTTTTTTTCTAAGCTCTCTTCTGTACTACAATTACCTTATGTTAACTTTAGCCAAAATAGTGCATCTACTATATTTTTAGACATCAGACTACAGGCACTTGTGAGAAATAAGACACTACCTGCATGCAGGTCTGAGAAAAGCACAATTTTGAGCAGCTGCCATCAAACCATGTCTTCTTTCTGATCTTAGGTCCATAATGTGCACAGGCATATTCTCTAAAAATCTATGTTCAGGAATGTGATTTGCATGACACCTTGACACCTTTCATCAAGATTGTGGGAACACTGGATTACCCTGGTGATAAATTTATGATGGAGATGAAAAGGAAGGTTGTCAATAATTCAATTAAACTGCTACTAGTCACTTGTCAATATATTCCCCTGTAGTCACTGGTATATGTCCTTTTAAAATGACTGCACGGCAGAGGAACTTGTTATGTGTGAACCTGAAAAGGCAATATGGCTGGAAAAGTATGGTATGCATTGGTAATGCAGAAATAAATATCTCTTAGACTCCCTCAGAAAGGCAACTGCTAGAATTGGAGGGAAGAAACGTGCAAATTAAAAAGCTGTCTCCACAGCAGTCAGCCAGTGCTGCACTTGACTGCACCGATTTTGGAGCTTTCCATGGACTGTCCCCAGTTTCTGTGTTGAATTTCCACCTCTCTGCAACTTCAAACCTGTGTGGCACCTCTGGTTTCCTTTTCTCCTGACTTTGGGAGGGTTCCCACTCCACCTGCTCCATGGCATGCTTTGCTACAGCAAACGCTCTACCCGCACACATCTGCTGCTTGTGGTTTTTTATAGCTGCCATAAAAACAATTGGTTTCATGTTTGGATGGAAGCAGTAAGCAAACTTATTAAAGTAAAAGGTTTATCAGAAATCCTGGTAAGTTCTTCCAAAATTCAGAGCAGGCTGTTTGGACTGGGGAGTTAATTCTGGCTGCATGAACAAGGTGTCACCTGCTTTTGTCTTCCAACTTTGCCAGTCTGATGTGTTACTCCAGGTAGCTGCTTAATGGACCATGACAACCCCCTACCTTGCTGAATTCCTGTTCAGCAGCAGTCACTTCAGGAAACATAGTCTGAATGTTTTTCCACTGGTGTACTCCTCACATGCAATGGCTCAGAGCACAAGGCTGTTAAGGGCTCAAGCACAGCAGAAGTATCAAGCCTGGGGAAGGAGGGGAAGGTGCTCTCCCTGCAATGAGGAGCCAGGCAAGGCAGATCACAGTGACCAACAGGTCAACAGGCACCAAATGGTGCTCTGTAGGCACCATTGGGTTTGGGAGGCACAACATGTCTGGGAAGGGCTCTGAGGTGCCCCTGCCATTTCAGCATCTTTGCATGGTGGAGATACTTCATCCTACAGAGTACAGGTAAAGCCAGCCAGGGACAAAACATGGTGTATCTTTCCATTCCAACAGCATAAAATGCATTGGATACCCATTTATCACTGTGCCCTCTGCACCTTTCCCTCCAGCTCATGGGATGTGCATTTCACTGATGTCAGAGGACATTGCAGAGACACTGGTCAAAATCCAGGCATGCAAACTATCAGTCATGATTTATGTTTGAAGGATCATTGTTGACTGAAGAAGATAATACTGGCATTTGCTGACAGCTGGGCAACTCTGCACATCGTTAGCCTTGTGACAGTGAGATACTCAGCTCCTGGGAGAATTGCTCCACACCAGGGAAGTCAGAGGGGGCAATGCTCTTGTTGCTGCTTTCCTCTCCACTGGCACATACAAGGTGACGCCTGAGGGCTGGGCTAGGCTAGCCCAAGATCCAGACTGCTAGCAGTCCAACTGACTGGTATCTGGCATGAAGCAGTGAGAAGATGGCTGTATATTTCTGTTCTCCCAAAGTGGCGTGCAAAATTCAGAGCCACAGCCTTTTTGCCTTCTCTGCCCTTATTAAAAAAGTGTCTTTGGACATGCCCTTATTGAAAAAGTATCTTGGCCAGGCAGAGAGTGCAAAATCCCAAGGAAACATTTTCTGTTTCATTCTGAGGAACCTTTAATCATCATTAAACAGCTGCAATTTCTTTGAAGGTCTCCAGTAACTTTTGTCTGAAGGTCAGCAGGAGATTTCATCCTGAAGTCGAGGAAACATTCATTTTCCTCCCTGGCTTTTCAAATTACCTGACTTTTATGCTACTTGGAGTTTGCTTTATGTTTGGTTTTTTTTTTTTTTTTTTTTTCTGTGGGAAACAGAAAGAGGAGGGCTTTTTCTCTTTTTTGGCCCTAAATAACTTCTGTCTTCAGACAAAGTGCTTTAACTGGTACACAGGCCATCCCATATTTATTCTTCCTGTGAGAGGTGTTCTTCCCATATTCGTTACCACATTGTTCGTAGGAAGTGAAGAATCAGCATCTTAACTAGAAGACAGGAGTGTGCTCACATCTTTTACCATAGAGGAGGAATAGGCTCACTTGTAGTCCGGGGGGAACATGACACAGGGTGAGATCTCACTCGTGCTTTCTCAGGCTCACTTTCAAGCCAGATCTCCTAAACTGCATATTTAAGCAGGCATAAAATGCACACTTCCTCTCCCGCATTGTTTGAATTATGATTCAGTGTGGTGCCTCTCTGCTCTAAGACTTGTCCGCAGAGCACAGCCACCCAGCAGAGCAGCTAGCTGGTGACATTAGACCTTTGACCCAGGGAGCAACGATGCCTGGTGACGCTTGTATTTCAAAACCTGGTGGACCACGTGGGTGGGCTGTTTTATTTGCATGTGGCACTATTTATATTTTCTTGTGTTAAAAACCTAGGAAACTGCATAGAAAAATATATATAAATTACACCACATGTTGCCAAGAGAACATTAGAGCTAAAAGCTGAGTAGTTGGGAGTTAGGTAATGCCAAAAACACTTGAACTCCCTGTGTGTGCACATTATGAGACAGTCTCAAGTTACGGGATCACATTACTCCTGTTTCCACAGGACAGACTATAGTAGGTGCTGTAAGCTGGAGGAGAGCTTGATTCCATGTCTCTCCTGCTACTGTGACAGAAATTAGGGGCTAAAATGCAAAACGGCAACTGTGAGGAAAAGAATATAAGGTTTGGCAGCAGGCGTAAGCAGGAAAATCATCTGGTTAAGTTGCAACACCTTCAAAGTGTGTAGCAGTGTTTGGCATAAATGTCCTGATAGCAGGTTGCATCTGCTTTCTATACTATTCCCGTGTACTCTAGTCTGCCCTGGGGACTTTATGCTGAAAATTGTAATTATGACAGGCAATAAGATTCGCCAGCATGGGAGAAATAGAAGGGAAGGGGAAAGAGTTGCAGAGACAAAACATCTTTTGCTTTCTGCTTCACACTGGTGTTCTGGAGGTGTGGGAAAGGGAAGGGATTTCATAATACTAAATTGCAGACTTATGTGACAGGTCAGCAGTTCTACTAGGTTTCTCCTCCATATTGGCGTGGAGTATCAAACTCCATGCATTCAGGCACTCTGCAAGTTTTTTATTGTTTATTCCAGGAAGCACAGTAAACCTACTGTCCCCAGGCGTGTGTAGCAGTCTGCTAATAGTAGTGCTTTGTTGTTATAGTAAAGAAAACATCTTTATCCAAAAAAAGAAGAAAAAAAAATGAAGAAAATGAAAGAGGAAAAAAGAGTGTAAACATAGCCTGAAAGTATCTTCACTTTGCCAAAACTTCATTCATAACAGTAAGATTGTCTTTATTAATATTGAATTAACTTCAAACAAACACCAAGGACTAAGGTAAAATGGGTGTCAACTAGAAAAATGGCATAGGAACAGAAGAGATGAAACATGTCCTCAAGGTCAGCTTTAGGACATCTGTTGTTCATAACATGTGTCTATATATAAATATAAAATTATTTGGATGAGGGTGTTGAAAGCCTAAGCAATATCCAGCTCTGGTTTCCGTTTGTTCACTCCGGAGTAATCCCACAAACTTTAGTGGAGAAGGTCCAGATTTACTCTGGTTAAAAAATGAAGAGCAGAATCTGACTGGAGAGCTCCCAAGTTTACAGACAATGCAGAAACTGGAAGATGAACAAATAACAAGAAACAGTGTAACCAGAATACAAGGAATTTGGATTACATTGAGATTTGGAGCCAGCAGATGGCAAATGGAGTTCATTGTGAAAATGATAAAATAATGAGGCTGAATTCAAGGAGACAATCTAGAGAATAACTGCTACATACAGCAAATGTCTCATCATAACTAGAAAAGAGATTACGGAAAAATGATTGAAGCCCTCAGCCTGTTAGACAACTACAGTAAATAAAAAGACCTGTGAGGTACTGTGGTTAAGTGCTATAGTAGAGGCAGAGAATATTAAAGAAGATGCATAATAGTCATACTATCTAAGGCCCTTGCTAGGAAATTGTCTCTGGTTCTTATTATCAGTGTACAGGAAAGCTATCCAATCATTTTCCTTGCCTCTGAGAAGGCTTAGCACTGATCTGGGCAACGCAAGTTAGGAGAAAGGACACCTTGGTGCAGCCTTGTCTCCATCCTTTCTTCCAGTACAACTGCTGATCCAGTTGATCAGATAGAGTTGGAGAACATCTCAGTAACACACAAATATTGTACACCCCTGCAGGAGAGACTCCAAGCACTGAGGTCTCCCCAGAGAAGAGTGTTTTAGGCTGGTAGTTCAGGCAATCTGTGTATTCTCTCTAGGACCTATATGTTGGTCCAGCCTTGGGATGAATTTGGAATAATCAGCATGAACACAAAATGTTCAAGACGAGACAGTCTGTTTCTATCCACACATGCATGCTCTGGGCTGGCACCATTCTCAGTCCCAGACTGAGTGGACCAAGAGAAACCTTGTCTGAAAACCCATGGGTGCTATTATGAAGAATATTTTTGAGGTTTCAGGTTGCTTATAAAGGGCAGATAATGCACCTTCCCCGTTCATAAAAAATACATTCACATTAATGAACTTACTTTACAGAATCCTGTAAAAATTAGAGATGCAAGTAAGCTGTTATTAGATGGCTAGTTATCTCTTCCTCAGGGGAGTGATAGGGCATTATTTTCTATACGATAAATTCCTAATCTTAGTGCAGTCTTGGTTCAACAATTTACCTTTCTTAATTTCATGATTCTACTTTGTAGAGTTATTAGACCTGCCGGGGTCACTTTGGAGACAAAACGCTGATGTGTTGAAATAACACCTTTTGTGGTGGTACTGTTGATTGAGACAGAGACTGAGGCTGAAGGTTTGATTTTATTTTCAGCTTTGTTCTTCCAAAATCAACCTTTCTGGTAAAACAACTGCTGCATGTTTCAGTTTACCTAACTTTTCTAACGTGATTGTGATTTGTTCTATCTCCTTTGAAGTTTCCCGCATGACTGCAATTCTGGGTTATACAGGCAACTGCTGATTATAGCTTCTCCAGCCCTTTCCTAGCCGGCAGTTGCCTAATTCTCACTTTGGCAAGCAGGCGATCAGGGCTGAATGCTGCACCACCCGCACAACCCTCTGGCAAGGGCAAGGGAGTGGCTATGATTCCAGCAAAAGAGTAGGTGGGGAAAAGTGCATGAGATAGCAGTGCACACATCGACACTTGCTGTGGATCAGCTGGTGTGTGCCAGTCACGTGTCTAAGCCCTAGCATTTTATAGAGAGGTCTCTTAGCTCTCACAGCAATGACACCCTCTCTGGCAAAAAAATTACTGCCAACTCTTTGCAAAAATCACAGCAGACATCCAACATTTAGAAACTGCAAAAGAAGAATGTAACTTCTGAATAAAAAACAACTCAAAACACCAAATGGAGTTTTAACCCTAAAAAAAGGAGCAGGGGATTGGAGGAGAAGACCAGAGACATGCTATAAACTTATTTAAGGATGCCCCTATTGCATCACTTCTGTGTGAAAATGCATGGCTCCTATGTTGTGGACCAATCTAAAACCAAATGGGAGAGATTTCTATCAGAAAAGTCCATGATTAAGCAGTTTAACAGTCAGCATTTCATAGATTTAAAGGTCAGCAGGGACCATTAGCTCATTTAGGCCGACATCCAGTAAAGCACACAGGCTGTAGGACTTCATCCAATTACCTCTGCATCAAGCCTATAGCTTTTATATGCCTGTAGCACATCTTACTCTGAAGAAGTGGGTTCCCCTGGTCAGCCACTTTCACCACCAAAAGCATGTGCTTTCCTAGCCATTTGGATACGTAAACTCCGGAAATGCAGCAGTTCACAGCCAGTCACACCACGTCTGAGACTGCAGAATAAAAGAGGGATGTGCAAATCACACAGCTCCGGGATCCACAGAGTAGTGAGGGCTGAGGGAGCAGGGAACCGTGTCAAGTGAGAGATGACTGTGTGTTTCACAGATGACACTGGCTATTATGATGAGGCTCACCTGGGTACACAGCTGTGTCTCCAGGAAGACAACACCTGAGTAATGAATTACAAGTGGTAATTTTGCCTTTATAGTGGTATTTTCAGAGTTTTGACAAGTCTCGTCTTTCTCTGTCTCGGACAAAAAATGCCTATCAGACAGCAAACAGGTTTCTAAATGAAGGATGCACCAATCTTTCAATTGTATCTTTTATCTAGCAAGGTTTCTTCCAATGTTTCCGTGTTTAAGAAAAGGTATGGTTGTGCTTTCCAATTCCAATTCCAAGGCTATTGTCAACCTGGAAACTCAACTAAGAAATAGATATATGCATAAAAAATATTCCGAAACAGAAATTGGCAGAATTTGTTGCAAATTTTGTCCTTTCTATCTTTGCAAGGTAGTCAAGAACAAAATTTTATTTCACAAGAAAATTACTCTTTAATGATAAATTGTTATTACTGGTTAATTCTTTCTAAGTAGGGTGGTGCTTTAATTTCCTGTATATAATGTTGGATTTTTTTTTAAAAAAAGAAGAGCTAATAGAAGAATTTCTGAATACTTTTATATATGCAAAAAAAGACTTCTGCTGAAATACAAGTCTTTGTACATAGAGGTTGTGATTCCTCAGGTAATGCTAACAATAAAAAATCCTCTGCATAAAACAAGCAGTTAGCAGAATTTAAGAATATGTTGAATGTCCCATCTGGGTTGCAGGAGTAGGACTGAATGTACTACACATTCATTCATACCCAGCTCTAGAAAAAATGCACTTGATCCAGAGATGACACTAAGGAAGAATCATGCATTAAACAGCTGGGCACGTGTGCCCACACCGAAAACCCCAACCCCCTTCTGTCCCATGCACCTAGAGAACAAGGGTCCCTGGGGCTTCAGCCTCAGTGCCCATCACTCATTGTGGCTGTGCCTTCAGAAGGACTATGAGGATGGAAGGTGAGGCAGATGTAGCTTAGTCTCCCACCCCAGGCTGAGGCCAGTACTGCAAAGAACACCTTGCAAATGCTATCCCATGAGCAACAAAAGGGGCTTCTACTTGCTGAAGCATCTGCATTGCCCAGTGACCACGGTTTGGTACCTCCCTCTGGAAACGTGCTGGAGCAGCCCTTTTCCAACATATTAATGTTTTCCCTCAATCAGAGGCTGGAGGTCTTCTGTGGTTGTTTGCTTATGGGAGCGTTGAGTTGGATGAGCTTACACCATTCATGCCTTCTAAGCTTCAGCACTAAGTGTAGCTGCTGCAGTCATTCAACACGTACATCCTCTCTGCACTTGCCTCTTGAAAGGCGAGTCTGGCCTCACTAAGCTCCACTCTCCCAAGCCAGCCTCCTTGTTTACATCAGGGTAGCAAACCTACTGAGGAGGCCAATTAATTCTATTGTGTATATGTCCAGATTGATGCATAGAGCTAAATTCTTAATAAAGAATACTAGGAGATGGTGCTGGCCTCAGAGATTATTTGGTTTCCAGGAAACAGCCTGTGACTGGGAAACCAATATGTTCAGTACTGGGTGCCAAATTGCCAACATGATCCTCCTTTGTCATCCTGCAGCAGCTAGCAATCGGCCTCTGGTGAGCTCAGCCGGCCTGAAAAGCAACGGGAGGAGCTGCCGTAAGCTCCCCTACCTTGTCAGATTTCCAGTAATATGTCAGAGCAGTTGACCCCTGGATGACTCAGCCACATCTCAGAAGGGAAATGCCTGGCAAGAAGATCATGCTGGAGGAAAGGTTTTAACAGCTGGAAGAAGCAGCACTGTCATTGTGGCAGAAGAGGAAAGGAAGAAGGGGAAGAGTGAGTAAGACATCATGATCTGGCCTACTCGGAGACCAGAATGTGAAGATCAGGAGACAGTGGATGCCTCTGTTGATGGCAGACTGGGGTTTTCACAAGCAAAGGCCATCGGAAGAGCCGGATCAAGCTCTGGATAAGCTACACTGTAAGATGAGAAGTGTTGTTTCCTTACTCACGTGTTTTCTTACAAAACTTGGTTAGACTGTGATTTCAGAAATCATTGGCTACATTCACCAACAAGCTCCGTCTGCTTTGCTGCTGCTCCAGGGGCTGAAACAAGACATCAAAGTGCCTTGTCTGATGAGTGTGTGTGTGTGCTGCTTTATGCAGCCAGAGCAGCAACAAAGGAGATGAAACATGCCAGGGACCCTTAGTGTCTTCTCCAGGGTGGGACACATGCTTTATCAGAGATAAACAGCCAGCACCATGAAAATTACTGCCATTACAGACAGGCTGTTTATGAACCACTGTAGCTATGGAGCCTATGTTCCTATGGCTTCATGCTCCACAGCTAAGGCATACCTCCTTTCCCCCCCCACCCCGCCGCCCCCCCCATCCCCCCAGCGGAAGTCTTCTGCACTACTCATTTGACACAGTATCCCCAACACTTTCCTCTCTCTTACACAGATATCCTCTATCTTCAGCTGTCTCTGTGGCCCTTTTATGTATTTGAACATTTGGCTTGCAAAAACAACTTGAGAGCTGAGCAGAGACCAGAACAATGATTATCCCAGTTGTGAGCAGCAGGACACTCTGCAAACACATGAGCTTTGCGTTACATGTGCGTATCCCTTTCCAAATATCTCAGTCCTGTGGGCCATCTCCGGTGCCCTTTGGGCACAGCTTGACTTGCTGAAGCTCTCACAGAGTGAGCAAAGATCCTAGCCAAAGACGTCACTAGGGCCAGACAACCTGAGAAAGAAACAAAAAGTCCCAAACTCTCTGAAAGGACAAGTACCATGTCAATGTCAGTGGTAGTCTTTTCAAAGAATAAGCTATGGCGGTTCAAACATCTGTGATATCTACTGCTTACACATGCTGTCTCTTTTATGTCTCTCTCAAACTCCTCAGGTGGAAGAAAATTCTCCTATCCTGAAATGTAAGTCAGTTAAACAGGAATACTGATATCAGGATCCTGCAAAGGCAACAAGCATAACAAAACCTCTGTCTGAATATTTGAATTTCAGTAAACCAGGAAAATGTCCTGTGATCTCCCTGGAGCTGGCTGGAGGTTTTCTAATGCCTCTGAGTACAAAACCAGGAGGTCTTAAACATGGTGCAGGTGTGCTCCAAGCCAGGGTCTTCCACCCTGCCAGCTGGCACTGAGTGAGCATCCAAGACATCCAAGATCATTTCTCTGGGCAGCTGCATGATTTGGTAGCCATCAGATTGTCCATATCTGACTTTCAGGGTGGAGCTTTGGGCTGATTGGGACTGGAACCAAAGAAAAGAAATTAAGAATGCAGAAAAGAAAAAGCCATTTCCTTAATCCTGGCCATTTACATCTTCAGGAATTAATGAGAAAGAATTCCAAAAAGACTTGTATCTGTGTTTAGTATTATGATCAGGAATAATTGCACTGAGATTAATGGGACTATTCTCAAGATTCTGCTTACAAATGTATACAACTTTGAAGGATCTGTACCATGAACTGCATAACCACCAAAGGTGCAATACATATATGTTGTAAATCTGTGCATCTGTCTTCCTTATCCCAGATATACACACCTAAGTGTCATTGTTTGCTCAGGCAAGGAAATCTTGCATTTCCTTGTGCAGAAACAAGTTCAGGCAATATAAAAGGCTGTCTTAATCCTCTTGACCTTCTTTAGGACTTCCCCTGTGACTGACTCCATGCTTCTGAAAAGTTTGTATTTCAGTCCCAAATGTTTTTTACGTCACTCTTCTGGGATGAAACATTTCCTTTTACCTTTCCCTTCAGTCATGCCTTATAGAGTGGGTGGCCGATAAAAGCTGTTTCTCTCTTCACAGTGTTTGAAGGCTTGACTTTCTATTTGAAATTGCTATTTTCTCCCACAATTGAAAGAGAGAAACCATCGTGACTTCGCAAGCATTTGAGCCTTCACTGCCACACCAGAAAGGTACACTGCCCAGCAGAAGCAGCAATAAACTGGTACACGGGAGCCTCGTGTTCCCCAAAGGTTCATCCATGCATCTCATGTTTGTTGATCATGTGAGAACACAGAGGCTGTGGTTCTCACTTCCTTGGTTTGTTTGACTCTGAGCAGATTTCCACCAGCAGAGCACTCAGCCCCATGCATGCCTATTCTGCTCTGTAGTGAAGTTTTTCTCTTGTGTTGTAATGTTTTTTTTTTTTTTTTTTTGTAATATCACAAGCTTAGTTATATTTCCTTGTATTTATTCCCAACAACAGACTGGGTAACAGAAAGCTGCATTAATACTTCAGTGCTTTATAATGCTCTGACTTTGCAGAGCAGAATCACCTGTGTTATCACACTATTGTAATATAACACAGTGATGTTAGAAATGCTCCAGAGATACAAAGTGATGGTCAGTCTAGTCCAGGGACTGCCTGCAGCAGTGGCTGGCAACCAAATGTTTTGGAGGAAGCAGTAAAACGTGCATAATATTCCATTAATTGCAAGACTCTTCAGCACAGGGAACTCCCATCCCAAACCCAGCTGCAGATCAGTTTATTCCCCAAACAACAAGGCTAAGTACCCTACAGAAATGTTATCCCAAGCAGTGTAATTACAAATGCAGATTGTCTCCATTTAAGGCATTTAATCCCTTTTTGGAAGTCTTACTGACAAGTCTGCTTCTCTGCATGGCAGCCCAAATTTAATTAGGCTTTGTGCAAGGGCAATTCCCCATCAGCCTATGGTTGCTTTTTAATTCCATCACCTGCCCTCTTCTCCCAGGGTGTGCAGATAAATACCCAGAGGTGCTTGGCTTGCTTTTTCCTTGAAAGATGAGCCTCAAGGGTTTCATCCTGGATATGCACACTCAACATTTGTTCCCTGTGGGACCTGCATTCTGGCAAGTGCTGTAGCACCCCGTTCAAACTCTCCGTTGTGCCTTTCAATAGTTCCAGCAGGAAAGGAACTGTTTAGGGATAGCATGCTGCTTTTTCTTTCAGGGCCATCCCTTCCTGGGCATCTTCCTGGGCACTGAGGTCTTTCCCTGAATTCCCTGCTGAGAAAAAGAGACCTGGAATGGGCCCTTAGCAGGAACTGAGGAGACACCTGTCACAAAACAAGTCTCAAGGAGAGGTTTCTTGTTGGAAGGAAGAGAGGTCATCCAGTGGGGCAGGTGGGGAGCATGGCTGAACTGGGCTACTGATGTGGGAAGGGTGGGTAGCAGGCTGTGTTTGAAGAGCAAGCTGCTCAGAATCTGGAGCTTTTTAAAGACAGGCAGCTTGAAAGCATAAAGTGTTTTTTGAGGAGCCTTTCTTTTGACATTTCCCTAGAAAGCTGTCCTCTGCACCCTTCCCCCTTTAAAATTAATTTTGAAACTATAATAAAAATAATTTTATCAAAATGCAGTATCTCAGTAAAAGCTGCGATTCTTCACTTCAGTGTTGCCATTTTGCCCATCATAATGCCACGCAAGTGTGCCAAATTCATCATACCAAAAGCTCCAGCTTGGCAGAAATAAAACACTTAGACAATTTTTATCAAAACTGGCATGTTCCTGTGGAATGTTTTAATCTAATCAGAAGGGCATTTTCTGTTAGATAGCTGTTCAGTCAGAACATTTTTGACCAGCTCTAGTCAGGCATTTAGCTAGTAGTTTCCAAATGCACCTAAGATACTTAGGCACTCGAGGCCCAGTGCAAGGCAGAGGAGTTTCTTGCTGCTAAAACACTTGGTGCTGGTTTGTGTTGTCACACTTCTTCCTCTTAACATTCAATAAGACCAAGAGGTGACAACAGAGAAGCAGAAAGTAATCCAGAAATTGAGGGAAAGGGTCTGAAATGTCGTCAAGGACCAAAGCTGGGGTGCAACTCCATCTGAAGCAAAGCTGGCTGCTGTAACAAATAGATTTGGCCATGTGTCCACAAGGGCTCAATGGAAGAAAAGAAGACTCAGGAGAGAACAGAGCATCAAAGAGGGATCGTGGATATTGGTAGCTATACTGCCTGGGAAAGTCCCACCATGCTGAGCTCTTTTACTGGCCAGGAAACTTTCCTAAAAGTTGTTGGAATGGGAAAACCACATCCAGGTGCCGAGACTTGGACACAGGCCTGTAATATTGATCAATCTCCTTCTGAACTGACATCCTCAGTGCAATGGACCCAGAGGCCACCGAGCTGAACGAGCAAGGAACCAACCACTCACTCCCAAGACCATGCAGCTGGGGCAGTTTATAGCATTTCTTCTCATCTTCCTCTATTCCTGTACTCTTGCTATCTTATTTCTTTTTCCTTTTCACTGTTCTGAAGATTGTGCCTTACAGAACCGAGAACTAAATGCATTCAAAAACATGTAGGTAAGTACATATAAGACCTTTGACAGCTTTAATCAACATATGGAATTTAAATACATACTGCTATTCCCCTGTGGATTAGTAACACTCTTGAATCTGCCTTGAAATCAATATTTTGCATCAGTAACTAAAGAAAATTAGCAGTGGGCTGGGACTGAAATTGAAACCTGCAGCTATCCTCATCACATACGCATAGCTCTGTCCCTCTAGGAGACTGTGCCATCTGGTTTGTTGTGATCAGGACACTTGTCAGGCAACAAAACTGAGTCGAGGAGCTTTGGGGATAGGAGTTCTTCAGTTCAGACTTTTACTGAGATTACAAACAGATCTTACACTTTAATAATCACTGTGAACTACAAGTACTAAACTTCTCATGCATGCCCTTTCCCTGTGAGAGCTGCTCAGAGAGTCAGAAATGCCTTTGCATCCTGTTCCTGAGTCCACCTCTTGAAAGTGAAGTTTTCCCACTGAAGGTATTTCATCTGTGGTGGCTGCTAAAGTCAACTGAAAGTAGCACCTGAAATAAATTTGCCCAAAGTGACATTTCTGCAGGACACAGGCCACCGAGCCCAGGCCCCTGAAGTCATCGAGATGCTGTGCGTATGCCTGGCATGCCTATGTCCTCATTTGATCTGCTACAAGTCATGTGTGGCTGGTAAGTTAGCATACTTTCCTCTGCAGGAAGGTACTAGGTTTCAATGAAAAGAGAATCCACCACTTTGCTTCCAGCAACTAGTCTATCTGCTAAACATTTCCATCCTCTTTTGTCTTTGCAGGTCCTGAATTTAGAAGGTTGTTGTGTTTGGTTTTTTTGTTGTGTTTTTGTTTGTTTTTTTTTTTCCCCTCTATTATCTTACCTTCCTGTTATTTTGTTATTTGCAAACCACTAAGACTTCAAAATTTATGCATTTCTGAGCATTTTCCCATGCAAAAGCTGATTCCAGTCCAGCGAATTTTAAGCTTACAGTTGTGCTTAGTTCTCCTGCATGGTCCCTTGTTAGTGCATCAGTAACCACAGGATGAAAACCACTGCTTTCAGAGTGAGCAATCTCCCATCCTTCTCTCTGTAAATAAACCAAGGTGCTTAAAGGCTGTTACTTCAAGGCAGCATTTTCAGACCTTGCATCACTTATATATCCATTTTCTGAGCCGTCCACTTTCCCATTTTACACTACCTCCCTTTTCCTCCTCTGGCATGCTCTCCATACCAGGGGCACCAAGCTGGACACAGCAGGCTAGGGATGGTGTTACCACAGCTAAAGCCAGCAGTCTGTAACTCCTGGTCCCTGCTCCTTGTTCACAGCACCTGCACAGGAGGACTGTGTTAACCCTTTCAGCTGCAGCCTCGCACTCAAAATGCACATTAAATTACCCTGCCAGAGGCACTGCTTTCCAGAACTGTCTCCCTCATCATCACAGGCTGCTTCTTACTAACTTTTACTATTAGCCAAATAGAAGCGCATACACACTGGGCAGTACACAGCTTAGCAATCTGGATTTCCCTGAGGAACCCTTCCTTAACCATTCATTATTCTATGCATTCCTGTTTTATCTGCAAATTTTATCAGCAATGATTTTTGTGTTTCCTTCCAGATTATTGATTAAAATATTGAACAGCCCTTGGACTGAAATCCATCCTGAGGGATACAACTAAAATCATTTGCATTCACAGACTGGTCCACTTGAACAATTAACTTTTGAGATCTATTTTTTGGTCCATTTTTAATCCATTTAACAGGCCTTATTGATTCCTAGACCATGCTTATTTTAAGGAAGGGGTACTTTAGAACACAATGGAAAGCTTATTCATTTGGGAAAGTGCATTCATTCTGGTTCTGGCAGCCTAGGGATTTGATGTCGACTTTGGTCCTCACGACATAGCATTTATTTGTGCTTTTCTACTCTTTTCTACCACAGTTGGTTGCTGTCCAAGCTATAAGAAGTATAAAAAACCGCTACAGTTATCTCAGAGATGCTGTGCTTTATGCTCCTCCTCACCACCCTTTTTTACAAACATTTACACCTTCTTGGTGGTAGTAGTTGCTAATTACCACTAGGGGCCAGCGTTTTATACCTGGTGCCCAGAGTTACTGCCTGAAAGTTACAAGACTATTCCCAAACAACACTTTGTTTTAAAAAGATGCAAGGAGGAAAATGTGTTACTGTCCAGTTTAATGCTTTCGAGATCATCCAGAAAAAATCCCCCCCACTTTGGCATTATGGAAATGCCAGGCTGGTGGACCCCTTACAAAAAAATTATTTGTCTTTAGCTGCACCTAACTCTGTATATTCTGTTCATGCAGGCAGAATTTGCTTTGTTGTGCTCTGGAAAAGTCCTTTTCAGATATGTTGGTTATTGAAACTGATGCTTTCAAGTGTGCTGAGGACCTGGGGAAGGCTTTCAGTCAAGAATTCAAATAGCAGTTCTGAAAAAACATTCTCTGGAGAGGCACTGCTTTTAATACTCCAGGCACGCAAAGTTGATGTGTGTAGGTTTTTGTGGTGTGCATAAGCAAGACAAACCCCAGCACTGAGGCAGCAGTATAACAGAGTCTGTCCTAACTCCCACAGAGAAACCAGCCCTACTTTGAAGCCAAATAGCCTGTCTAAACTGAGGAATAAATTAATGCAATCACCCCAAACAATAGTAGCAAGGGAATTTCATTCTGCCCTCCAGGAAAGCCTACAAGGCACAGGAGCACAGGAGACATTCCTGTTTGTGGCATACATGTCATTGCTTGCCAGGCAGGTGGATCACTGCCCAACTCCCACGCACAGACCACTTACCCCAGAGAGTGATTTGGAAAAACTCAGTGAGAAAGAGTTTATCATAACATTTCTTGGACATTGTAAGGCAGTCCAACTCAGCTTTAGCAGTGCAGTGCCGCTGAGAAAAGGATAAATCTAATGGCCAGTTAACCAAAAAAGTGAGAAATGAGCCCCACAGTGGGCACATATATTGCCTTGCATGAAGAATAATAGGTATCCCAACACAAAGGAAGATGCAGGCTATTACAGTGCCTGCATATAAATAGCATGTTTATAAGTATCTGCTTAGGATATTGGAGAAGACTTGTTTGACAGGTGATGTGGAGGTAGTAAATCCCTCCATGTGTCTAGACAGGTGCTGAGGGAGTGCTGGAAAGGAGGTGATAGTGATGAACAATCAGTTATGGTTGAAAAAGGGATGGGGAAGGAGGATGATTCTGTATACAAAATTTATGGCTTTGGACAATATCATCTTTGGAAGTCCTTCCAGGAGCATGTTCAGGGCCAGAGATGTGGAAAAGCAAAGCCTTAATGTATAGCTGAGTAAATGACATAGGGAAGGTGTGAGGAGGAAATGTTCGTTTTCATCAAGAACTCTCAAGGGACTGATTTCTGGAGTGGAAGGGCTTCAACTAATCTGGTATGGAAGCAGGCTGCAGTTAAAACAGTTAAATAGCAAATCAGAAAATAAAAAAAGAAGGAAAAGCATGAAGTACAGCAAAATATGCTGTTTGGAATGATGATCTGTAGGGGTGAAGTCAGAGAAACTGCACCCCCAAAAAAAGGCTAGAGTAGAAGCTCATGGAAAAGAAAAGGAAAAGATCAGTTTGAAGAGATAATAATTCTCGTTTAAGCAGAACACAGACAATAGGAAATAAAATCATAATATATAGATACACACATACATATATATAAATACATATACATACTTTGCAGCAAAAATTTGACGTCTTAGAACTAATGTGTGGGAATAGATGACATAGTTTTAAATGAAACTGCTCATAAACTGGCTGCAGCAGAAACTTGGTGGAAGAGTGATAATTAATAGAGCACTGAAATCTCACACCAGGTGACGACTTGGCCCTGAGCAACGTGCAAGGCCCGGTTCAAAAGAGAAAGGCCGACATGATTAAACAGCAGGGTAAAAGATCCTACCAGGAGGAGGAAAACAAGTTCCAAGTGAGAACAGATCAGAACGATAGAAATCCCTCTGGTTAATCAGAGTTATAAACAGGCAGGTCAAAAAACTTGGACGAGCAACTTGCCAAGGGTGTATCTTTCTTCCCTCCTCACCAGGAGAAGGATGCCCTTCGCAGGCTGTGTAAAAGGTGCAGGTGGTCACAAAGGTCAAGGCGAAAAGATAAGGCTATAGCAGACAACTAAATACATTCTTCACATCTGTGTTCACTTGAAAGGAGCTCTCTGAGGTTCACAGTTCACTTTCTCTTGCAATATGCTAGAGGATCTGTGTCTGAATAAACCTATAGAACAAATTTATAAAACAAAGAGTGAAAAGGTCACCACGAATGATGGCATTCATCCAAAACCTCAAAAGGAGCCCAAGTACGAAATTCCCACATCAGTTACTGTGGTGTGAGACCTATCACTTAGAACAAACCCAGTGCAGTAGAAGTGGGTGGCCAATAACACAGCAGTTTTAAAAGAGCTGTGGAGAGGATTGTTGTGGGCCATGCAGGTTAGTAATTATGATATCCGTGCTGAGCAATACAATATAGAATTTATGGATACAACAAATACAATCAAGAAGAGTCCTCATTTTTTGCAGAAAGAAGTCATGTTTCACCAATCTATGAGACTCCTGTTGAGGAGCCACTGAACATGTTTGTGAGGAAGATCCAGTTGCTAGGTACTATGTGGGTTTCTAAAAAAGCATTTGATAATACGATTCCATACAGATTTTTGGAGAAGCTAGGCTCCAATGGGCTAAAAGAGAAAGGTATTGCATAGGTAAAGAACAGGCTGAAATAGAGGAAGTAGTGAGTGAATAAAAGTCAGATTTTACAAGGAAGACATGTTTCTAATGAAGTGGATCTATACAGAAGTAGATCTGCACAGCCTGTTTACAAATGATTTGTAGAAAGGGTAGTTGCATAATGAGGCAACCAGCTTTGGCAAGCACACAAAGTCAGGTTAATGAAATAACAGGTGCTGAGAAGAGTTGCAGAAAATGCTCAAGATGCAAAATAAAATAAGAAAAGGTTGTAGATGAAACTCTATTTAATATATATTTGGAAACAGCAGTGTCAATACTGCATACAAAGTGGTGAATTGTGAATTCCACACTTTCACTAAAACCCAGATATTTGTATTACTGTGGGTTAGTCTGCAAAAATATTAGTTCAACGAACAGTAAAAATATGAAAAGAAACTAATGTAAAAAATCAGTAGATGGGAAGACAACAGTACAAACTCTATTATAACGTTAAGCCATAAATGCCTAGGATATCCACATCTTGAATACCATCTCCAATTCATTTATCACAGAAGAATTTTGTACAGCCAGAGGAGCAACATGGGGATGACTGGTGTGTGGAGAGGCTGCAGCATGAAGAGTGATTAAATACACACAGGACATTTCTTCCTGAGAAGAGATGGCTGAGGAGAAATATACTAGAGTTCATGCTAACAATGAAGTGTGATTTCCAAACCCCAGGGAACCTGGGTTTGTAGTGCTGCAGCAGTGGAATGGGTCCCATAAGAAGGAAATGCATTTGGAATTTCTGAGCTGCCAGAACTCACTTCAAATTTGAACTTTGTGTATTCTTGTTGCTGCATAAGTTTAAGTTATTTGTCTCTGTATGGATAACAGGGATGAGGGCAATGAAAGATGGGTGAAAGAGGTTTCTAAGGGACCTGACTCCAACTGCTGAGAACACACTGTTCCCTGAAGGCCAACATGCACTGTTGTAGTGACACACTAAATTCTCAGGAGACCCACTTCTGAGACTGATACATTCTTCAGCAGAGTTTTCTTATAAATTTCTCCTTACTTCTAAACAAGCACCAGGACTGGCATTTGAACAGGGTGTGATGAACTGGCAGATCTCACACTTGTTATCATCTGTGCAGCATCATCTGGAAATGCCCCCTCAGTGTGCCAGATGCTGTACAAACATGCAAGAGAAACACAGTCTCCCATTGCTCTACAGCAGGTTTTCCTTCTTGTGGATATTAAGCAGGCCAACAGGAGGTCAAGGTGCTAAGCATGAAGCTGACATTAAGAAAGGGAACAGTGGGCAGTGCAGGAAACCATTTACTACATGAAAATCACAGGGCATCAGCTTTGTAAGTTTAGGAGACGTTTAAGAATGAAAGATGCCAATACAGCCCACAAAATTTTTCTTTTAATCTTTTTTCTTCCCCCCTGATTCTATTATTTTTGAGTAGTGCAGGACAACTGAATGATCTTTTGTCTTTGCGGTAGTGTGGTCCTCATCTGCATCATCCTAACTCTTCTACATCACCTGTCTTCCACATCACCCATCTCTGTTCCATGATGCTATGTCTATGCTACCAAGTCCCCTGGATTGCCAGGTATCCTAGCTGAAGGCCACTGTATTCAATGGTGCCTGCAATTCTTGACTTCACCATATTACCTCTGGGTCTTCCATCTTAGCATTCCTCAGTTTCACATTGCTTTAACCAGATCTCTTCACCTCTTTGCTCCTTTCCCATCACAAAAGCACCACACTGATTACACGAATCAATTTGGCTTTTGAAAGCAGAAGCAGCTATCTGTGATTTACTGTGTGTGTGAATGAAATAGGAGGTCCCTTCTTTCTTGTGGTGTGAGCAAAAAGCAAAAGTGCAAAGGTCATGACAGAAAAAAGTTGTAGTAGAGTAGTGAATTCTTAAAAATTTTGAAACGCTCCAACTAGCTCAAAACAGCTTTGTGCTAGCACGGGCTGGGGCTAGTGATGTTTGTGGGGCTGGTTTCATATGGGGATATGGAAAAGGCGGTTAGGAGGGCCTTCCTGAGCCTCATATAAACCTGTAAGGCTGGAATTGCAAGGCTGGAGCCTGTCTGAATTTGTCATTGATGATAATTTTCAGTAGATAGGCCATCATCACTTCAATGGTACCTTGGTCTGCCTTTAAGAAGTCAAGTTTTGTACTTTGTTCACTCTGCAAAATGGAGGGATGCAGTACACAAACTGTGGCAGGGAAGGTTTAACCTTTAAGACAGTCTCAGCAAACTGGAGATGCTGTTCAGTGGGGACAAGCTGTATGAGGAAGCAGTACTCAGTTGCACAAAGAGAGGATGGGCATATCCTGCCTCAAGACCAGATCTGCAGAAGGGATCTGTAGCTAAATGCAGGTTGTGTGGCAAAGACTGACACCCTAGTAAATACTTATTCACTTTAAAAAGGAGTATCCAAGACTGGATGTCTTAAAAAACTGCTTAGATTGGCACCTGGCAAGGTATACAGGGCTACAGCCAACCTTGCTCTGGGATATCTGGTGACCTTGCTGGGTGGGCCTGCGGCACAACCATGGTCTCTGAGGGGCCAGACTTACTGATTAGACAAATTCTTAGAGCATGATCATAACTGCTAAGGCTCAGGATAAAAATGGCCAGAAAAATCCTCATTCGGAGCCTTGGTCTTGTGTTTTCTGAGTGTTTACATACAGAAAGTGGGGTAGTGAATAAGGACTAAGCTGGAATTAATCTTGTTTCCCAAAGGCCTTCCCTCCATCCGTAAACAGACTGAAATAAAGAAGGTATCAGAGGAAACCTGGATAGATAAGAGCTATTTTCCCTGGACTCTAGTTTTCATCAGATTATGTAAAACTAGCCATGCAGTGTGGGTGTTTTTCTCTTAGCTTTGGTTGTCTTCTGGGCTGTGACCCTTGGAAATACAGGACCCCACCTTTCCTCCCTTGAAAACCAAAATCGTAACTCCTCTCTTGGGACCACAGCTCCCAACATCTTCAGTCTCCCTTCAATCCTGTTTCTATGGACAGCACCCCATCCAGCCTGTGATCTCCCTTGCCACAGGGTAGGGGAGAGTCTAGGAGACAGAGGTCTCCAAAGAAGAAGAGGTAAAGCAAAAGTATGGGGTCAAGTATGTGATGCTCTGGAGAGAAGAAAAGAAAGGAAAGGCATGGGATAGAGGAAGTTTTCTTGCTGTGCCTTTCTCAGCCAATGGACATGTGAGATTGGCCAGGTCCCTTGTAAACAAGATACACAAAGTCAGAGTTCAAGCTCTTGTGAAATCTCTGTTCTCATAAATGACTTTCAGGTATTTTATTTAGTAGGTACCGCTAAATTCAGGAAGTCTGAATTTCCAGACAGACTGATAGGATGGGAAAGTCATAGGGGAAAGTACTAAATGACTGAGAAAAACATAGCCAAACACTTTCATGAAGCAAGACCACACACTGTAAATTAGTTGAATGAGTGGCAGTTCACCCACTAGTCTCAGAATGGAGTTTGGAAAGGAAAATTAAGATGAGAAACCCACCATGTTTGAACTCAGACTAAAGTATTGTCTAGCAACAAATGCACCAGATAAATATGAATGGACCCATCCAGTAGGTCCTTAAGATATTGGAACAACCTGTCTTATAGTAGAGAGCTAGCCCAGATAAGCCTTGTCACCTTTTGGCCTGAAGAAACTGATATTTGCTGCAGAGGTGTTATGTATGGGCTAAGATCATGCGATCTCTCATCGACCTTAAGGCAGGATCTCTGATAAAACAAATGGCCAGCAGACACTTTTAAATTAAGTCTGGATAGTGGTTTTGCATTCTAGGACTTTAACATCCTCAGCAAGCCCTTTGACATGCTTACAAGCAAACCTGAAAACAAATTCATGCTACCTGTCCATGTAGCACAGAGCCTGCTGGCAGTTTCAGCCTGATTCATGTGACTAGGCTATTAGGTAAACCGTATCAAGCCCATACAATTTTATGTTAGGCTGAAACTGTGGGCCAATGGATGTTTTTCCAGATTTGTAGCGTCTGTTTGACGGCTGCAGCCAGGCGAATCTTTCTGATGGTACCTGTATTAAGATTTGCTATAACTGAAGGCAGAACACAGAACATAGATAATCCCCTGGAAATCCAGAGGCACTCTTGCACAGCCTAGCCCTTCCAAAAGAAGGCTTGGTTATTTGTGTATAAGGACTTCATACACATAGGACCTCTCCTGTGCCTCACTGGACCTCCTAACACTGCCAGGAAACTTTTTCTCTTACTCCAGCTGCCATGAACTGCTGCCATTAAGAGGAGTCCTTAAGTAGCACACAGGGCACTGGAGATTTTGGTTTTAAATAGTGTTCGCCACCAGGTCGTGGCATTCAGGACCAAGAATAAACCTCTTTTTTGCACATGGCCCAGCACAGTGGACTTCACCTCTGCAGAAAGACCAGTGCTGTTGGCCAAGATATACCTACACAAATACAGGTTGCCACCTGCCGTGAAAGTCCAACTGGCTCTTCGAAGGCCCAGTTGTGGCAAGCCATAAAGGCAATTCAGACAGCAAACCTGAAAGCAAAACTTTGGACAGGGCCTCTTGCTGGGCTCATGTCATTTTGCAGGGTGCTGCAGGGTGCTGGTCACTCCCAGCCTGTTAGCAGAAGGGGCTGCTGAGGGAAGGGGCTGTCTGCTGCTCAGCTGATGCTGCTTACAACCTATCTCACCCCCACATCAAGGGAACCAGGGTGGTTACTCTTGGTGTGGCAGTAGCAAAGACCAGGATCAAAGAAAGTCTTACAAATCCTTAAATTGCTGTAGCTGACTCACTGTAATTCACCTGCTGGAGCCCTAAAATTTGTTTAAAAGCTCCCTCAGAGTGGACGGCTTATCCTGGGTTAACTTTCATCAATACATTTAGATGTGCAAACCACAGCATTTAGTTAAATCACTGAAAGTGTTTTTACAGCAGGGCTTGCACAAAGGACCAATTTTAGTTAAATTAGCCCACAGCTGCATGTAGAAAAGGTCAGAGAACCCAACAAGAGAAGTGTCAGAACTTATACACAAACCAAGGTATACCTTTCATTCTGTTACACATACAAGTAATTGCACTTGCCAGGTACGGTGTTTGTGGAATCAAGGAAGAATCTAATTGCATCCATGCAAGGACAGCTGGATTCCATGAAAGCCGGAACCAACAATTAAAATGGCCTCCTAATATTTTTAATTGGGGATCCAGGTATCAATGAAAGATCTTTTAAAATTATTCTGCAAGCATTCTGATAGAAGTTGCTGCATGGCATGATCCATCTTTTTTTTTCCTAAAACCCCACAGCTCTGCTATTGCAGATCAAAGGCTGGCTTGAGGAAACTTCTGAGAAGTGGTGGAGATTCAGATCACCACTGGCTATGGACAAAGTCCATCAGAGAGTGATAAGAAGGCATCTCAGCTTGATAGTCAAGTCAGCAAAGTGTCATACACAACTGGATCATCTGGAGTCCAATTTCAGCTTCAATGGAGAGCTTTCTATTTCACAAAATTTGATCCTTATAGAGGTCTAGATGACTTAGCTGCTCTTCCATCACACTGCTAGTAGTCAGAGCAAAAAAGGTTGTGTGCCTTGAAGATTTGTGTCTTTAGCATGTTTAGCATGCAAGAGGAAAATGAAGCACAGTCTGTGATATTGGTAGGACCTCATAATTTCTTTCTGGGCTGAAATATGTTTTTTGGTTCTTGTTCCAAATGCCCATTTCAAGGTGACACCTACACTGCCTACCAGGAGAGCTGCAGGTGCCTACTTGGTCTTGGGACCACAAAGGCAATGGAAACAGTTGGATTTCTGCATTTGTTCACTCAGAGCAGAAATGAATTAGAGGAAAAGGCAATTTGTCCGCTTGCTTTTCTTAATTTGGAGCAGTGAATAAAGAGAGGTGGGTATTTCATTCCTCTCAGAATATTTATCAAACTAGCAGAAGCACTAACAAAGACGGTTTCTCATAAGTCCAGTTCACTCTCCAAAGAAGATTTTACAGGATTTCACTCTAAGCAGCACTGCTATTTTTCCTCACTTTGTCCCATCCACTGTTTTGTTCCTCCAACTAGTCCTTAATTGCTGGCTGGACAAGAGGCATATGTTAATGAGGCAGCCCACAGGCCAAAGAGAATACTTGGTAAACTCAAGTCACAGTCCCTTTTACAGTGGATCTCCTACTCAACTTTCAGCTTCCACAAAGCTCATGGAAATTTAATCTTCTGAGACGTTGGTGAATACTTTCAATGACTATTATAGGACAGAGTGACTGATGGCAAGCAGACAGCATATATATGTCCTGATCCCTGATGAAAATCAGACCAAGGTTTTTCATTGAGAAGGAAGCTCTTTTTTGAAAGATACATTTTCTGATATTTAGCGATTTTGAAAAGTGATAATGTTTAAGAAGAGGAAAGAAACAAGCAAAAGTAAATTTCAGTCCCCTCAAAGGGCTCACGTCAACATTCTAATAAATGCCATAAATATGGATAGTGAATGCAGAAACATCTGACTAAGGGTTTCTATTTTTATTCTCACACACATTACTTTATGGTTGGAACAAATCAATTTTCCGAGCCACTCTACAAATAACCTCTCCTGCCTGCTGTCCTCTTCTTTTGCCCTCCAAAGTACAGAACTAGCTAGAAGTCTGCAGAGTTCCCAGCAGCAAGAATGCATTACTTCTTAGTACTTGATAATTGCAAAGGTGAGCTGAATAGAAAGAGCTCTGCTCCAGGTGACATTTGTCATTGTCAGCTTATTACAGGTGCAGAAAGAGGACAATCAGCTGACTCCTGATGAGAACAGGCTCCTGCATGCTGTTGGAGGCCAGTCAAGACGTCATTATTCATGGGTGATGGCTTCCTTACCACATCTTCACTTGCACTTTAGGAAAGCAGATACTGGACAGGCATACCAGTATACTAGAAAACTACGGGCAATTATAGACAATGGAGTTCCTTTTCAGAGGAAATTAAAAATAATTTCCACCTTCACCACCACCTGAGCTCCTTTGATGACTCCAAGACATTAACAACCTACAAGCCCCATAACACACCTTCTTTTATCTGCAAATGGATCTATACCACATGCTCTTGCAATACGCATGCTCTTAGAGCAGGGCAGGGAAGTCTGCTTGCCCAATGCACTGAGTTATTGCTCTCCTATTTTCTCCCTGAGAGTGTCCTAGGGCTGTGCTTATCCAGGTATAATGCTATTAATAATATCTCACCTGGGGACTGAAATCTACTCCTGAAAAGAGCATGTACACTGCCCTTTCTGATAGCAAATGTCAAACCACTCAGTGTTCCTTTTGTAATATCCTCTAGGGTGGTAGTGTTTTTTTTTAACAGAGATGGCAAATGCATTGCACACCTTAATTTGAGGACTGTCATTCAGACAGACAAGTAATAGACAGGAACTGAGAAGAAAGCTCCCCTTTCGTATCCCCAGTGGGCACACAATTTTGCACGGCGTGTTTCTCTACCCACAAAAGGAGCACTGCCAGCTAGTTTATGCTGCAGGCTTGGCCTGGTACTGTGGAACAGCTCAGGCCTTTGCTTTGGTGTAAGGAAATCAATCGTTCCATGGTACAATGCAGGCAAACTTCACAAGTTCAGACTGGAAGGTCATGAAAGGAGGATGGGTATGATAAAGGCAATAGCAGGGCTTGTACCCTTTAACAGAGATGCAGCTGGACAGTATGTCTCTCCCATCACATGATCTCCACCTGATACTTTAATAAGTTTCTGGTTGGTATGCCTGAGCAGTAACTAATGGAGACAATCGCCTGCCACACAAATTCTTCATGTGCCAACATTTTAAAACATATTATAACCCATCTCAGTTCCCTCCAATCCCCATTGAAACCTGCTAAATAAACAAAAAACCAAAAATGGTCCCTGGCATAGGACGCAAAGAAGACATGACAGTAAAACTTACAAAGACAGCAGGAGCTGTAGAAGGTAGCAGTACTCTGGAAAAGTGGAAGCCTTTTCTGATTTGTCCTGAGTTTCTAACAGTTCAGTCTCCAGTTTGGAAGAGCACTGTGGTGTACCAGAGAAAGGTTACCCATGACTGCCCTGGCAGAGCATCAGACATGGAAGGCCATCAGGAGCAACATGTCTGTGGATGCTGGTTTTGTTCCAAAGACATCTGAAGTACTCATAACACTCATTGCCACTTTCCTGGCTAGGGCCAGATCTCTGTCGCACTTGGCTGTCCAGAGGGCTCTTAGGGCACCAGACATGAAGCATGGTTTCCTCTGGCTGCTGAAATGGCAACACAACTCCTCTGCAGCTCCTGGTGCCAGTCCTCTAAAGCACGTCCGGCAACAAGTGAGCTCATATGACTTGAAAATCAGGACGAAATACCTCATCAATTTGAAATCCATTCTTCTGGGGTGCTTGTCTAGATTTTTTTTTTTTTAAACTTTGTTTTTTTAAATCATTGACCTCAGACAAACCAGTGGATAAATTATATTTTTTCCTATGTCAACAGTTTGTTATCAGAGGAAATGTCCTCAGAGTCAGGACTTGCTGTTTTTTGTGTTTTATCTGTGCAGCAAATTCCATTAAGTGAAATTTAATGCCAAAGCTCTAAGATCTGCATTCCTGGGGAATGACTGTTTGGGGGGCATTGTCTTTGAATCAGGAGCAAACACAAGCTGATAAAACACTTGTTGGATTATTTAGTCATGCCATCTTTTGCTGGATAGCTCACACACACATACAAATCACTAGAGGCAAAAATATTTCCTAAGTGGAACATTGATGATTCCTGAAAGATAAAGCAATGTTCTTAGGCAAGTAAGCAACCCTACTGGTGAATAAACTGTTCCTGACATACATAACAGCCTGAACAAGATCTCCCTCTGCCCCCTCAGAGTGACAAATCTTGTTTGTATCTGGCAATGTTGTGCAGCAACGCACAGGGAGAAAGAAAACATCACACGATATCATCTTCTCAAAAACATAACTGGCTGATTCTTCATTGCTTTGCACCATGTAATTTAGTAGCAGCTAGAGGAAGCCTAAGAGTCGTCTTCTCATCCCCATCTGTAGAAAGAGGGGCAGAGCAAGCTGGGGAAGAACAGCTGCTTGCTCCGCTCAGAGGCCAAGGGTCTGACAGCATTTCATTAGGGAGGCACTGCACTACTTGCCTCCCTCAGCCACCATAGCGTGCCATACTTCTCCTACTGGAAACTCATCTATGACACATCAGTGACCAGATATGGAGGAATTGTCTCTTTGTCCCCACTACTCCCTCCTGTATCCTCTTCTTTTCAGGACATAAGAGAATACGTAGACTTAAGTATCAAAACTACTACTAACCTGGTAGCAAGACTCTGTCAAGACCCTTCTACAGCACTGCTGTTCACAACAGACATGAAGGTTTTGTTGAAGCTCCCTTAACTTAAGGTTCATGTGCTTATGAATATCCATATCTAACCTGGTAGGTTGCAGAATATAGCTTATGCACTTGACTTGCAGATGGATCAGAAGCTGAGGGATGAATAATGCTCAAATATCAAGGACAAGAGGAAACAGGTTCAAGTTATGTCAGGGCAGGTTTAGATTGGATATTAGGAAGTATTTTTTCACTGAAAGGGTTATTAAACATTGGAATAGGCTGCCCAGAGAGGTGGTGGATTCACCATCCCTGGAGGTGTTTAAGAAAAGGGTAGATGAGGTGCTTAGGGA
>VUYV01000134.1:414574-435568 GCA_008711295.1 Anarhynchus alexandrinus
TCTTTTTTTCTTCGGGGTAGGTTAACGGTTGGACTTGATGATCTTAAAGGTCCCTTCCAACCTCACTAATTCTATGATTCTATTCTATGATTCTAACTGTTGGATTTGTTTAGACCCATGTGTTTGGCCACTATAGTTTTTGGAGCTGACAAATGGACTCAAGGTGCAGTGCTGTCTAATAATTGTTGAAAAACTAAAGCAACACAACTGTCATGATGATCCCAGACCTAATGGTGTTCAGGTTATTTGATTGACACCTACATGGTCTAGACCCAATTTTGAGACCATGAGCAGGCTGCTAGTTAACTAAACCTCCTGCATAGAGGCAGCAGAAAGACTTCTTCCAGAATGGGGATAAACCACTTTATGCTTCTCAATTCCAGTTCAGGCCAAGCACAGTCATCTTCAGCAGTCTCCCTTACTCAGATACATGAGGTCACAATCAGCCAGAACAAACGGCCCTTTGGTTTCTTTTACAAAGAAACCGTACTTTCACAGACTACCTTCTCAGAGCTGCCAGTGCTATACCTGATTTATGTAAGGGGAGACAGAAAACCACAGGTTGCAACAACATTATAGTCTGCAATATCCATTAATTGACTGCTCTTTCCTGAAGGTCCCAGTTTTTGCTGATCAATATCTCAAGTGTTATCATCTGGCTAAGGATATCTCTGTGCGGTGGAGTGATTGCTCAGCTCTGCAGAAACAGCTGAGGAACATGCCTCTGACTGTCCCCTGTCTTCAGACTAAATGCAGAGACTTTTCAAAGCAATGCATAGGGAGATTTTAGTGCCTGAGGAAAGAGGACTAGCCTACCCCTCTCGAAGCCCAACACAAGTGAGCTACAGAGGACTAGGGCAGAGCAGGAAGAGGTAGCCTCTCTCAGGATCCCCAGCATAAACACTTCTCCAGCTCCTAAACAGTGTGATCCTACCTCTGTGCATGACAGCACTGCCCTGCACAAAGCAGCCACAGCCGCATGGTAGCAATTGCCTGACTGGGATGAGGGAGACAACAGCTCAGATCCTTGCACTGATGGGTTCGTATTAGGTATGGGGTAGGAACTTTACCCTTCCTTTCACAGAATCACAGAATCACAGAATGGTCAGGGTTGGAAGGGACCTCTGGAGATCATCTAGTCCAATCCCCCTGCCAGAGCAGGGTCACCTACAGCAGGTTGCACAGGACGGCGTCCAGGCGGGTTTTGAATGTCTCCAGTGTGGTAGACTCCACAACCTCTCTGGGCAGCCTCTTCCGGTGCTTTGCCACCCTCAAAGTAAAGAAGTTCTTCCTCATGTTAAGATGGAACTTCCTGTGTTTCACTTTCTCAAAGTGAAAAACAGCACTTCATGCACTAGCTTACTGACTACCCCAATGCAGGGCTCCTGCACTCTTCCCTGCTGGAGCTGCTTGTTGCAAGGTGTTGTAGGTGCCTTAGCTTTTGTAATGCTTTTGCAAATAGGCTTGCTGCAAGTACTTGCAAGTAGAAATGGCAGCCTGCCTTCTACTTGCAGCTTGGTACTTTTTCACCTGAGATGCTGTGGCTGTGTTTTCCAGTCTGTCTGCTGGAGTGTTCTCCCTCTGTTGTTTTGCTGCTGTTCTCATTTTCTTCCAACTGTGACTCTGCCAGTGTTGCTGTGTTGGGCTCCCACGGAAAGCAACTGCCACTGAGATGAGAACTCTGCCTGTGTTCCCCGTTTTTCCACGCCTTTTGTTGCTTTAGTTTATATCTGGGAGCCCATTAGGTGCATGCACAAAGCTTAACAATCAGTCAGTGTGCAGCACTTACACCTGAGCAAAGCATGCATTAGTATGTACAGCATCCCATAAGCAGGGAGAACCAGGAGGCACTATGTGTGCCTAATGAAAAATTTAATGATTACTAAGGGGAAGTATTATGAGGGGATAATCTACTGCCCTGGAGATGAAATCAGGAAGAGGACACTTCTCTGGGAACCTCCGCTGCTTCTCCCCCCACTTGCTGCCAGAGAGCCTTTTCCTTTCCCTTTGCTCTTTCTCTCTTATAATTTTTATTTTCCTCCAAAAGTAACTTCCACTATTACAGTCAATGCATGCCATCAGCTACAGACCCTGCTAATAAATAGTTGTGCATCTGTCTCAACATGCTTTGTGCATGCTGTATAAATGACAAAGCCAGAGAAATTATAGTCCTTGGGTAAGGCCTAATACAGGAGCCCCTGCACCCATATATAAGGATGGGTATAGGTTCAGTTTCAGCTCCTGGATTCTTCTGTGCTGCCTGCAGGGGAGCACGCATAGTCTGGGGGGCAGTTGGGAACCCCACTGAAGGCTCCTGGGGCTTCCACTTTGCGAACAGTCAGTGCTGGAAACCTCAGTGCCTAGACCAGCTAGATTTGGATGGCTGAATATCCTTAGGAAACTGTATATCCGTAGCAACCCTAGCTGAGTGTCCCTGGCCAGGCTGAAGGAGTACCAGGTAAGCAGGCTGATGGCCAAAAGTGCTGAGCAGCATCCTCATGCCCATGATGAAGCAGTAGCTGGTGGGGGTTGCTACTGTAGATGCAGTGGCACAAATCTGTTGTGATTGCTTTTCAACCATGGCCAGCTAAATTTGCTAGAAAATCATCGATCAACCTGACAAAGTTCATTAACTACAATGGGTTCACAAAACGCTACTATTCCCTCTGCCGTGTAGGGGCATTAGTTGCCCCCCTGTAAGGAAGGCTTGCCTTCTATTGGACGTTTTTGGGAATGTGAGTGCCCAGCTGGAACAAGTGAGAGCTGCTGGGCAACAGCTACTTCGCCTGATTGAAAGAATACAACTGTTTCGCTGAGCTCTGTTCCCAGTGTTACTATGATTATGAATTCAGTTGTTCATATTTTGTCATAGGCATTTTTCATGGATTAGGCATTTGGTTTCCACAGTGTCATTAAAACCATGGTCTGGCTCCAGGGTGCTCCGTTCCTCTGCTGACCCATTGGCTTGCTGAACCTATAGGGTAAGGCACTTGAAGGGGCATGATTTTGGAAAAAATGGGCAGCTCATTCTGCAGCGGGTAGGAACCATCTCACGCTTCATAGGTGTCAGATAAACGTAGGAAACAGATCATGTCAGCTCCATGGTAATGAGACAAAAAGGACTTGTATCTACTAAGAAATGCTCAGGGACAGCTTCTGACACCCTCTGACTCTTCTGACTGTCTTACCTCTGCATGCGTGGCCCTAGAGAAGACACTGGCAGTATTTGCATCAGGAGGTACTCCTGTGAGGATGGAGTGGAGTGATCTGGGCCCAGCTGCTACTAAAGTGCTAATGCTCCGGAAATCCCAGGAGCCAGCATTGTCTAAAGGGTTAGTACAGTGATTAACAGGCTCTCTAAACACCTCTGAGTTTCCAGAAGTTCAGCTTTAATGACCTCACCTCGGAGGTCGATGTTTCCTGGCTAGACTATGGCCAGTAAGGGTTATTTGAACTTCATGCAGTTCAGCTAGGGAGTATAATGATTTCAAAAATAGTTTTCTCCATCACAGCATTACAGCACAGGATATGTCTCTGCATGTTCCAGTCTGTATCTGCACTTTGTTACTGAGGCTAGGCTGGATTTCCAAGGATCTAGAAAAGCACCAGGCTTCAGGAATCTAGTTATGCAGGCACTGCCACTGGGACATGCAGCTGGACTTCAGGAAGTCTCAGGGTTCAATGCAACATGTGCAACTGTGGCTTTTCCTGACCGTGGAAGTCTTGTTTCTTTCCTCCACACCACACCTCTCCCTGGCATAATGGCAAGTCTGTGACTCATTGCAGGGCAGCCTTTTATACCTCTCCCTGCAAATTGCCCAAGCATCAGCGTGGCGATGAGGCCACCTCAGGGTTACTGCTGGGTGACCGCAGCTTTCCTTGATAGGGAAAGGACCAGGGCATCCTAAAACCTTCTGCTGAGCATCCTTTGCCAGCTCCCTATGGCAGGCAGCAGACAGGCAACAGGCAGGCTGTCATCACCCTGTGTTCCCCTGGCTGTCCTGAGGGAATGTTAGACCCACTGCACCACTGTCAGCCACCCCCCCTCAGGCAGAAAACCATGTAATCATAGGTCAGACACCACCTGGTTTTGGGCCTAAGGGTAGAGATGTTGCCCCTGTGCTGAGCAGGACAGGTGGCATTGCTAATGCTCCCGCAGGGCTTGGGGTTGGCCTCTGCTTGCTGCCAGAGGGAGTCCTGCAGCCCTCCCCAGGAGCAGTCTCTGCCCCCATCTTACCCCCTTACCCTTTTATTGGTGGCTGTTTGTCCCAGACCATAATGGCCAGGTGTGTCCTGCTTTCTGTTTCACCCTTCCCAGCCTTTTTCCTGCTCCCTCCCAAACTAGCTGGGCTGCAGCAAGAAACGTGCAGAGCAGCACTCCAGAGCTCGGGTGGAAGACAGAGCTGAGCCCAACCCAGCCCATCTTCCTTGTTGTTGACAGAGAGTGCATGGGCAGAAGGGCTGCCCTGCACTTCTGGGTGGCCTCCATGCTGCCCAGTCCAGTCCAGCTCCAGGTGCCATCTCTGCTCCTATCCACCCACAGGTGACGGTGCCCAGGGAAAGTGCAACTGGTCTGAGGGTAAAGCAGCCTTTTGTTCCTCCTCACCCTGACTCCACAGCCTTCTCCTTTCTGCCTTTTTCTCTCTCTGCTCTCCTGCTTTCCCCCAGCTCACCTCTCCAGGATGCCCTGCCCCTGCTTTCCCCAGCCAAGTGGCCCTGGGGCAGGCTGGAGGAGCCCACAGGGAGAGGCAAGGAGCCTGCCAGCTCCTCTAGGTGCTGCCCTTCTGTCCTGCTTTTGGGGGCTGCCAGGAGGAGAGTTGGTACCCTCAGCCGTAAAAAGCAGCCCAAGATACTTAGCACAGAATCTGTCATCTTGCGCCTGAGGGTGAATACAAGGAGAGCAAAGGGAGGGAATACCTCTCCCCACTGTGCACTGCTTAGAAAGAAACATGGTTTGTTGTGATGCCAGAGCATCAAGCATGTTATTGCTTAATTTGCCTTGTGGGCCTTTTGCATGGCTTACATCATAGCATTTCAGCTCAGACCCATATGTTATCAGCTGCTAAAAAGACTAATCTGAAAAATATCTGTCACTGCACGTAACTCTCCTAGCTGCTGAAATAGTTTTAACAGATATGCTGTGCTTCTGTTGACACTCTCTTAGACAGCCATAAAAATGCTAGTCATGCAAGTAATTAGATGCTTTTGTACCCCTGAAACCAAAGATCTTGCCTTTGGGAGACATCTCATCCTGAAAGAAGGAATTAAAGATTGGTTTGTTGAAGAATAAGAACAGCCAAAAATTTCCTTTGCAACTCTAGTTCAAATTTGTCTCCCTCGCCTACCTGATCACATACTCTGTCTGATACTCTAGGCTGCACAAAATGGCCAATGTTTGATTGATGCCTTGCATGCAAGCACAACTCCAGCCCTTCAGTGTGCAAGGTATTCACAGCTAATCCCAAAGGCAGAGTAAAACTGGCTGGAGTTTGTGACCCAGTCAGACTCCACTCCCACCGAGCCTGACGTTGTGGTGGACAAGATATCTGCATCTTCCCTGTTTCTTTGCCCTTCTGATTTGTCAACATCACAAGAGACTTTTTCGTCTTTACTTATGGGTTTGTGTTTTCTATCTGGCCAGTATACCTGCCTTTTCACTTCTTTACTTCACACTCTCCATCCCAGACCCCCATTTGGGGGGTGTTACCAGGCTTGCCAGCTGTATTTTCTCCCAGGCACAGCTCAGGACATTAGTGTGATTGGTCCGAAGGCTGAGTTTGAATTTAGCCCTCTGAGGTTAAAAGGAACCCCTCTTCTGGCAGTCCTGCACAAAATACAGCAGCCTGGGAGCCAGGTGACATAGCATTGTCATCTACAAACCAGTGGCCTGGTCCTGGAAGTGAAGAGAAGTGTAGCTGGCCATAGTCAGTCTGCCTTGAATAGACCTGGGTCTGTTCAAGGCTGGAAGGGAATATTCCCATCCACTTGAAGTGCCTTATCCTGACGTTTGTCAGAGGGATAACAACTATGGGCAGATGGAAAATAGCACAGTCCGTGCAGCTGGATAAAGCAGATCCATCCCTCCTTATACCAGGGACAGGAGGGATGTCTAACAAGTAATTGCATATTTGAAGAAGATAATTGAATTTAACCCTTCCAGCTAGCTCACAGAGGAGATGCCTTGGCCAAAGCTGAGTCAGTGTCATTAAACCAATTTTTCTTGCCTGCTCTAGAACAGCCTGAGAAAACTGACGTGACTAAACGGACTAGCAGCTACTTTCACAGTCTCTGCTTCCTTTTAGCACATCCTTTTTTTATGAGCCCTTGCAGCAAGCAGAGCTTTGATAATGCCCTAAGCATAACTGGGTTGAATACTGAATCATTTGCACAGCCATTGTCTTGCTATGTATGCTGCTTGGGTTTATGCTGGCGGGACAATGCCACTTAAAAGAGTACACACAAGAAAACAGTTATTATAGCTAGTAACTAGATAAAACACTGGAGGTGTCACAGATGATTTTCCTAGATCCCTTTAATTTCAAAATTAATCAGCTGACACCGTTCAAAGACTGGATACCTCCCTGCATAAGACAGAATCAAGGGGCTATAGGGACTTAGTTGCCCTAAAGGACAACTGAGACTATGCCCTTGTTTCACTTTTATTTTGTCCATAACAGCTGGAAACCCTTTCCTACTGCATTCACTTAGCCTTCGGTGCTCTTAATCTGAAATTTACTTTGCCTGACCCCTACCACAGCTTTTTTAATGCATGAATAGCACTGGGTAGGATAGATCTGCATTAAAACGAGACCAGAAATCTGATCAAATTTCTGGCTTACTCTTGTTGCCTACATTGTCTGTAGATTTTATGAGGGGCTGCCCTTCAATGCACAAGTTGACTCAAAAAAAATTAATTAACTTTCTTGATTTTTACCTTGCTTAGGCCATTTCCCACTTCCACAAGCATCTTTTATTTCTCTTATCTTCTTCTATTTCTTATGCATAGAAACCAGAATGTAACTCAGCATCATCAACTAAAAAAGAAAATAGACGATGCATTTCAATATGATTAAGCCCTTTAAGTTTTCCTTTGCTAAGTGCAGTTTTGGGTCACAAACTCTTAGAGGTACCTCCTCTTACAGGTATGTCTTCAAGAGATGTTTTTAATCAAAAAGTTATAACAGTTAAGGAATAAGAGATTTCCACCTCCATTTGGTGCAGAGCAAGGTAGGGAGGCAATAGAGTGCTAATGCTGTAGGTTAGCCTCCCCCAGCTTGTGAGCTTACATGGATCAGATTGTTAATGGAGATACAGTTTTTAGTAATTATAGCTATGACAACTAGTATCAGACATAAACGTTGCTGGGCACCTGCTTGTGAGAAGGGAGTGGTTCAGTACCTGGGGGGACACAGAACATGTAGGCCCTTAACTGTGAAAGCAACAGAGATGGCCAAGTGGCAAGGAGAGTCACTGAAGAACCCGCCTACCTTGGCCCATCTTCACCTTTCACGGTGCCTGTCCCTGAAACACACAGGTCCTGTTCAGCTGGACAACTCCTTTCCTTGTGGCTAGCATAAGAGGTCTTCTCTGGCACTATACACCAATTTTTTTTCCACCTGTGAACAGCTGTAGTGAGATGACAGTCTGTGAGAGCCTAGATGAGCCCCTGGGCTGAGGCATGGCAGATCCTACAGGCTGTGGCAACTGAAGAAGTGACAAAACTATCAACACCGATGTGCAACCTGGTAATTAGTGGCTATCCTTGCAAGAAGTACACAGCACACCTCAGAGAAACCCAGCTTACCAACCCCCACAGTCCTGTGGGACCAGCGAGAAAACATTACCCAATCTGCTGCTAACCGCCCCGCAGAAACAAAATTCTCAGTCCTCTGCAAGTGAAAATCTGCATCAGCTGGATGAAGCATGGCAAGACCAGAACAACATTGTTATGGGAAGGCGCCCTGGCTGCAGCCACCCAGGAGTTAGGCTGTGATCTTGGAGAAGAAGAATTAGATGGGCAAAGGCCAAAGGCAAAACTTTGTCCCCATTTGGGTGTAAGAAACAGAGTTTTGTTTTCTAGCAGTTTGTGGTTTTGTTCTCTGAGGCCAGGGTAGAATTAAGACACACAGTAACCAGGACAAACATCAGGCTGAGGATTAGGCTCAGCACTTGTATGCTGTTTCGGAAGATGGGTGTGTTTCTCCTCAGAAGTGTGGAAAAGTCAGAGGAGCAAGGACAAAAGAATGCTCTAATGAGCATAATTCAGACATCATACAGGACTGCTAATTGGAACAGTGCCTGGGATTTGTTAGATGACCACCATATGAACATGCCCCAGCCAATCAGTGAAGTCACTTTTCCTCCATCCTTAGAGTAAATGAGGAAAGGCTTCAGTTTCTGGAAGCATACCGCTGATAATTGCAGAAATCTATTGTCATTCTGTTTCTGCCAGGGAGGGTCTCAGTTTTCCAAGAGGCAAGCAGACCTCTCCCCGCTGTGCAGCAGACTCCTATGCTGACTGAACATTTATTTTCCTCCAGTCCTGTTTGCACACGGTTAACTTCTAGTGGTCTGTTTCTAGCCATTGTGCACAGTTGTTTGCAATAGAGAAGCAAGTTCTATCTGCTTCTTCAACAACATCCTGCAACCTTATGGAGCTGGATAATTCAACAGTCCCATTGGTTTTTTTCCTCCTTTTAGTACTTGCTCTTGATGACGAAGCAGGTGTTCCTGTTAGCTCAGGGGACACAAGAAAGATGACTGCTGTGCACAGCCTCTCTAGAATAAGCTTTCTGTGAACTAATCAAAGAGCTGTCCTGTGTCTGGGTATTGCTCTCTGGCTGGAGCATGTAGGTGTTAGAGGAATAAGGACCATGTGTGCGCTCAAAGCAGAGCTGCAACTCTCAGATATTCAGCCCAAAGGCCCGTGGTGCTGTCTCTAACAGGGGTAGGGCATTCCTAAGTGTTATAGCTGTGCTGAATTCTTACTCCCTCTCATAAGCAAGAAATTTATACCACTCCATTCCAGTTATGCCTTCTGAACTGTTCCTGCCTTCCTTCCCCAAAGGTCCTAAATGCTCACTGCTGGTCTACTTCTTGCCCTGTGCCACAGGCAGATGTCCAAGCAGACTTCCTAGGCAGTCCATAGGAAATGGGAGCAGCAGTGAGATGCTCTTTGCTTCCTGTCTTTGGAGCTGGTCATGTCCTTGTTCACATGCACCCTAAAAGTCATCTTCTGAGCACCAGCCACCAGGGAACAAGATCAAACCATATTGCTGAGCACTCCTAACAGCTTTCTTGTGTTTCAGCTGCCAGCAGTGGCCTTGAGACATTTTCCTCTCCTTTTCTATTAACAGCACCAGGCTCAGATGCATTTTTGTCCTGAGGTCCTTCCACGAACTGGGGCATTGCATGGGATTGGTATTTCATGCTCCAAATATATGCGATGTGCAGCTGAAACTTCCTGCAAATTAGCTGAGAGAGAACCCAAAAGTATGTTAGTGGTAACAAGCTTCAGCTATAAAAAGGTTACATACTATACAGCACTGTGACATTATCACTGTCACTTGCATTAATAGCAGCAATCCTATTTTAATCCCAGTCATTGCAGTAGTGATTGCTATTAGCAAAGCAGTTATTCATATCATTTCCAAACCTCTGCAGCTTTGTGAATGAAGGCAGGGACATTTGTTATCTTTTGAGAAGCTGCAGAGTGCTCATCTGCACAACTAAACTATGGTGATACTGGGCCTAATCAGTACATGCAAATGAGGGCTACAATCCTTGTAGAAGGTTTTCTCCTCCAGGGCAAGTCATTACTCTTCAAAGACCAAGAAAAGCAGCAAAATTTCTCCTGGGAAGGGTAGAGGTAAAGACTCTGCGCATTTAACCCAGTTATCTTAATTTCTATGTTAAAAGCGAGTAACTTTTTCTGTGGGGAGTCATGAAAGCATTAATGATTCATAAGCAGGATTCTCTTTGCCCAACTACTTTAGAGCTTTTGCACTTCCCCAAGCCCCTCCTATGGAATCTGACCTCAGGCATTTCTCCTGTTTAACGCAATAGTGGAAAAGGCTGTTCCAGAGAGGTGGGATTCAGCATATATGACATGGGTCATTTTGTACTTGGACTGCATGAGTCAGGTATCTTGGGGAGAGGGATTGTGGGTAATTTACTAGTGTGAGTACAAGAGTGGGAGTTAGGCCACCGTGTTTAGCCATAGATATAGCTCAGCAATTCCTGGCAATGTTAACTGTTGAACACCTTTCCACTGTTCACATAGGCATAGCCAATCTGGTAGATCAGTACTAACCACCACAGTGGAGAGCTTGAGCTGCACTTCAGAATCTTTACAGAAGCCTAGCTAAGTAGCCATGTAGCCAGTGCACACTAGGCTTGCTGCTGTCATTGCTACTTTCAGCAGCAAAGGGCATAGGCTCTCCCTTTAGAGGGATTCCAGCTTGCAAAATCCTGGGGACTCTTACAGAGACATCAGTCCTTTTAGAGTTACTGAGTCCTCCACGAAAGTTTACTTTTGGATGACTGCAGTTATGTGCTTTAGGCAAAATAAACATCTTGCACAGGTAGTGGATAACATCCAGCAAGTTCTTGCCACGGAGGTACAATGTTTATCTACAGGTGGATGGAACAGCTGGTTACACAACTACAGCCACTGGACACTGATGTCACTGCTTGGATGTACAAGGACGGTTGTGACCTTGTTGTCTCAATCTCAGTCATCAAGCAATAGCACTGCTTAAACCAGCTGCCCTTCTCTCCTGAAGAGACTGTGGTGCATTTGATAACAGGAGCAAGCTGAGGCTCCATGTTGGTAGTGGGTCAGAGCATCTGCTGTTAAAGTGCTGTCTGTGCCCCCAGGCTCTGGAGGACCCTAACCCAGCCTGCAGGCTGAAAGTTTGCGTTTCACTTCATCATCTCAGCTCCCACCCACCACCCCTCCAAGAAATCAGGGAAAACATTTGCTCTTTGGTGTAAGAGATTGTTCAGCTTCTAAGTCACTGGATGCCACTGTTCTGAAGTAATTCTCACTACCATAGCTGTCATAGCAGAGTATTGACACAGTGTCTGGTTTCAGGCCAACATACAGAAAGTCAAGCTGTGCATTTGTTTCCTCCTCCTCCAGGCTGGAACGAGCACTCCTGAGATTCTGCGTATCTTCAGGAAGAGAGCCCTGGATAGGTGTCTTCAAGCCAGAGGGCTTCCCTGCCAGTCTGGTAGCACTTAACACCCCTGGAAGCAAGTTACAGTCAGGAAAGGCTGACCTTTGAAACCTCCTCACATGCCTAGGGCATGACGCACTGCAATACACTCAGATGGCCACCTTGTTAGAGCAATGCTCTGAATACTTTTGGAGCTCCCAGGTCAGCCGGGTATCTGGGTGCCATTCCTTAACTGCAAGGGGTTTTCAGCCTCTGCTCTGAAGTTCAGCATCACTGTATTTCTCAGACAGTATGGCATATTTCCCATCACCACAGTTTGTGGTGAATAATACCTTGCTTGCTGAGTGTAACCAAGCTAAATATCAGCTCAATGGCAAAGCTGTTTATCATTTACTCCTGAGACAGAACCTCATAGCATCCCCTTTGTTCTGCTGCCCCTCAAAAGCTGTTCCATTTCCTTAAATCTGAAAGATGTGGTATGTGCACGGGGGAAGGTGGTGAGAAACAGACAAACTCAGCCCTTTTAGATCTTCAACCAAAAATATTTCCAAAGAACACGCTGGAACTACGTGCTGATATTGATGATGTGATCCTGGTGAAATACCAAAGAAAGAGCAGCAAACATGCTGTTCTCCTGCAGCTGAGAACCTATTGCAGCCACCTAGGGACCAAGCTGAGAGCTGTTCTGCTGCTGAGCCACAAATGCTCTTGTCAGTCAAATGAAGTTAGAATCATAGAATAGTTTGGAAGGGACCTTTAAAGGTCATCTAGCCCACCCCCCACCCCCCCGCCCCCTGCAATAAGTGGGGACATCTTCAACTAGATCTGGTTCCTCAGAATGCCATCCAACCTGGCCCTGAATGTTTCCAGGGATGGGGCATCTACGACCTTTCTCACAAAACTGTTAGAGTGTTTCAGTACCCTCATTGCAAAAAAATTCTTCCTTATATTTAGTCTAAATCTTCCCTCTTTTAGTTTAAACTCATTACCCTCTGTGCTGTCACAACAGGCCCTGCTAAAGACTTTGTCCCCATCTTTCCTGGAGGCCCCCTTTGAGTACTGAAAGGCCGCAACAACGTCTTCCTGAAGTCTTCTCTTCTCTGGGCTGAATAACCCCAACTCCCTCAGCCTGTCCTCATAGGAGAGGTGCTCCGCCCGTCTGATCATTTTTGTGGCCTTCCTTTGGACCTGCTCTAACAGGTCCATGTCTTTCCTGTACCAAAGACTCCACAGCTGGATGCAGTACTCTAGGTAGGCTCTCGCCAGAGTGGGGTGAGAAAGGTGGGGCAGAATCACCCAGAGGGGTAGAATCACCTCCCTCGACCTGCTGGCTGTGCTTCTTTCGATGCAGACCAGGATACAGTTGGCCTTCTGGGCTGCACAAGTTGTAGGACAGCAAGTGAAGGTTACTAAAAATACCATGACTGACACATCTGAAGTCCTCGAATGGCAATTTTAACTGATTATGAGAGGCACAGAAATATTCAGATGGGCTCTGGACTATATTGAGCAGCCAAATGAAGCAAAAAGCTGAGGGTAGAATTACTCTGAAGACAATCCTGTTAACTGGACTTCAGGTTACCTTTTTTACAATTTCCTTTTTGGATTTGGTAAAGCTGTTTGTAACAGGCCGTATAAGGCCTATTTGAAGGAAGTTGGCACTTGGAAATGAAAATAATAGGGACTAAAGCATAAGAGTTCCTTTCCGTTATTTCATTGATATGACCCAGAGTGCATGATTTAGCTGCTGATTAGAAAACAGACACAAGATAGCTGTGGTCTGCCAGTTCTGATTTGGAATTTTATTACTTTGAGCTTTATTTCATAATCATTAGCCATCAGATAAATATTGCATGTTTTAGTTGAATATGGTAAGATGGTGTATGCAGATGTTAAGATGTCAGAATTACAGGGCTTTTTTTAATAATTAAAATGTTTCATGTATCACTAGGATGGTATTATTTTGTTTTCTAGAGCTTTTACTAGGGGATGATTTTAAAACGGGATACTGTATTGCAGGTTCCTGAATTTATACTGCGCCCTTTTTTTCCTATAGTTTCGGATTACTGCTTTCACAGCCCTAGTAGTTCCCATTGCTTTTTCCAGGAATGATGCTGTAGGTGCAGGTACCTGAGTCTCCTCATTTACATTCAATAGATTACCATCTGACTCACCTCACCCTCAGCTTTGGGCCTTTAGGGTGCGAAGGTGGGGCACAAGATGGGAACCTCCCAAGAGCCAGAACTCAGGATAATTGGTCTTTGGAGATTCTCTCTTTGCCACATACAGAGGGCCCAGGACCCATCGCTTGGGCATCTTCAGTGACTGTTTCTGTTTGGGATGAATCATTTGTGTATAGGGTTATTTCAATGAAATGAGAGACCCACTGCCACCCTTGACCCTAGTCTGAGTCCCCTCAGTCCTCCACCTTGCCAGTCCCTTCTCAGTTGTGGCACTGTGAAGGCTCCTCTGCAAGCTGTGATCCAGCCTGTCCAATTTGGGAAGCAAGAGACATTCCCTTTCCATCTCTTCACAACCGTACAGGTCAAATACCACCCTCATTTTTTCCTCTCTGCTGTGCAGAAGGTGTTTCCTCTTAGATACAGGTGATCTTGCAGCTGCTGCATGGCCTTGTTGAGCCATTTTTCCTTTCCTGTCACTGAGTATGCACTGAACATCAGGAAATCATTACAGCAAATTGGGAGACTCTATGTGTGTGTACACATAGTGAACACATCGCCCAATTGTCTGCAGTAATGTGCAGGGTAGGTTAAAATACCTCCCACACAATATTTGGCTTCTGAAACTTGGTTCCAAATTGGCCATTACCAGAGTAATGATTTCATCAGTTGTTAACAATCATGGTACTCCCTACCAAGTGATGAGCATGTAACCTTGCAATGACTCCCTCATCACCTCCTCTGCTGCTGTCATCGGAAGAGCTGGCCTTACTTTGTGTGGTTTCTAAGTGCTGCTGCCACAGTTCCTCTATCCTGAGTTCCCAGAGCATTGCATCAAGTGCAGGGAAATCTGCTATCCCAAAGGGGAAGAAGGAAACCTCAGCAGCTGCCATTTATGTTAAATATCCAACTTCCAACTAAAGTAGGTGCTAGGTTACCTCCTGGTCTTATAGAGTGAGGTCTAGCTTTCAAGGGAAATTCATTCTGTTGAGACTCATGGCTTTGTTGCAGGTTCAGACAGTCCGTGCAATGCTTAGCAAGTGCAGAACTCTAAATAACGGCTGGTAGAGAGACCCATACAATCCTTAACCCCATTGATATGGCAGCCTTCCTAGATGCGCATGGGCTTGATCGTGTTCCACCTCTTCATTGCTGGGAGATGTGGAACTTTCTTTAAGTCCTTGTCTTGATGGGTGGATCAGGAACATACCAGTGATTTGTGGCATTTGTCCTGCCACACTTAGTCTGGAGACATGGGGAATAATTTTGCAATCAGTAGAACTTTTCTAATAAGGGCTACTTTGCAATGACTCCAACAAAAGGTCATAGCATCAGGTAGAAGGAACACTCTGGGATCAGAAGTCACCAAGGCTCTATGTATTTTTTCTGAATGCTAAAATGACATTTAGCCTTGAAGGGTTCCCAGTGCTGTTGTTAAGGGTCTGTTGTCACTAAAGAAGAGTTCTCACGCTCATAACCTGAGTACAGTCCATGCTGCTTTGCTTGGCCTATACAGGTTAATCATCAGTGACTACCTGGAACATCTTGAGGCCTTTGATACCGTTTTCTTCCATAAGCTGTAGCTGAGACAAAGAGAACTAACTTGGGGAATGTGTCATCCAAACCATGCTCTCATAACTGGGTGGAGTTGGCATGCTAAGGGCATACCCAGCTGTGGACTGCAGAATTGAGAAGGATTTTCTTGCTTTTCCTGTAGTGTTTCCTGAGGCCATCTGCTTCCTGACCTTGTAGAGAAGTGCAGAGGCAGGAGGTTGGCAGAGAGAGACAACAGGATAAAGACAGCATGGAGTGACAAACAATGTTTTTGCAAGGACAGCCATTTGGGACACACAATGATGTGTTCCCTAAAGCACTCTGTTCAGTGTCAAATGTGAGGTGAGGTCCTCAGTCCTGTTGACTCTGAGTGGTTCTTAGGGTACTTAATTGATTCAGAAATCCCCTACCTCCCTCTTCCACCCAAAAAAGGCCAGTGAGGACGCCTGAGGAGGAGACCGGCTTCTCAGAGCAACCCATTTGCATTTCAACAGCCTGCAATGGAAGATAAGATGAGCATCTTCCTTTTCTCAATACTAGTACTGTGCAATGGGATGCTGGCTTGGGCTTGCTCTGATGTGACAAGGCCGGACCCAACTTGCTTGTTCAGGTGAGGCAAATAGCCTGAGCACCCAGACTCCCAGCTACGGGCTCCCTCTACATGCAATGGCAAGACAGGGAAGTTGTCAGAGGGGAACTGAATCCATCCTGAGGTCTGACTGGCCTGCCAGGTCTTCACTCTCTGTGTTGAAAATGGGGGAGGGAGGGTGACAGAAAACCCACACCTGTTCCTCCTTGCCTTCTGCCCTCCCTCTCTCCATCCCTCCATTCCTCCATCCCTCCATTCTTCTTCCATTCCTCCATCCCTCCATTCCTCCGTCCCTCCTCAGTTTGGTAACTCATTCAGTACCTATAGGTAGGTGGAAGGAATCTGACCTGCATGTTTCTACGAGGCCTTGGGATAAATGGATGTGAAACACATCCAAGATGTCTTTGTTGCATTCCTCCTTCCTTTGCTCACTCCTAACTTTCCTCCTTCTATTTCATGCTTGTCAATAGCAAATGACTTTACGTACTAACATCATGTAAGGACAGCCAGATCAGATATCTGCACTACCCTCTTTCCAAGAGTGGCAGGTAGGTGGAGAAGGGTAAGAGCAGGGCAACTATACATGATATTTCCACCTTATATAATCTTCACATATTTTCAGTTCAGATATTTCCCACATCTGATGTGATTTCCATGGATTTGGTAATTCTCATTGGACTACTGTCTAAGATCTGGACCCTCCCTTGAACCCATGGCAACTTCTATGATCCACAACCTCTTGCAGCAAGTTCTCAAAGTTCCCTCCACCTCACATGAAGAGCCCCATCTTTCTGAATATGGTGCCCAGTACTCTTGATTCATAACTGAATTTCTTGTATTGGAAGAGGTATTGAACAGCCAGTTCTTTCCTACCCTCTACAAGATAATAGTGTTTCCATAGACCTTTGTGATACCTCTCCTCAGCTGTCCTTTCTTCCAGACTAATGAGACCCAGCCTACTCAATGCACTCTGGACCTCACCGGCTCTGGATATTTGTTCACTCACATTGCCCTCCAAACATTTCCCTGTTATTCTATTTCTATTCTGAGACAAGACAACCAGGACCGCGCATTGTGTTTAAGATCTGCACGAATCATGAATTTATACAGTGGCATGGTGATGTCATCTAATAATTCCTAATATCTGATTTGCTTTATTAACTGTTACTGAGCAGTGAGGTGATATATTTGCAAAGCAGACTCTCACAGCCCCAAGACTGCATTGTTTCTGCTCCCCCCAATCCCTTATCTGCCTTGAGTAGTAATGGCCAGGGTAAAGCTAATAATTCTAATTTAAGAAACTAAAAATGTTGTACCTAGGAGCAAGAGTTTCTGCCAGAGACCTCCATAGGGATGAGTCAGAAAACTCAGGGAACAGTGGCCCACAAAGACAGAACAAGACCTTTACAACAATGTTAGGATCCAGAAAAATGGTGGCTAGTGACCTGACACAGTCTGCTGAGCAGCTGGGCCAGTACAACACATAAACAATTTAATCCAGCACCTCTTTTACTGAAAATGAATAACAAAACCTTAATAAATCAACAATTACTTATTGCTGTATTTGGGATAATAAATTCTTTAGTTTATCAGTAGCTTGTGGCTTCCATAGCATGTTCTTTGAACAGTTTGCCTTTCAGTTACATCCCCTTTCTCTCCTGAACAATAAATTAGCATTCATTTTTCTTTTAAAGGAAAAGAGGGGAAAAAGAGGATATATTACAATTTTTTCAAAGCAAAAAGAAAAATGCAACATATTTTTGACATATATCTTAAAATAATATAAGGATAACTTTCTCCGCGTGTTAGATGCCTATGCATAAATAATAAAGGACGTTATGTTATTTACAGTGTTACACAATAAACTAAGAGAGTCTCATTTAACACATAATCCATAAAGACAGTAAATGATGAAAACATCCAAGTATGTACAAGATGTATTTACAGTAGAATAGAGAATTACAAGTGATGATAATTGGCCATGTTCTTTGTCTGCCCTTCTCTGCAGCATTTCATAGGTGCTTTTTTTGTTTCTTACTAGAAGTAAGTCCCAGCTGATGGTAAGTAGCCACACTGCAGGGCCAAGAAGTGTTCAACAGGCTGAAAAGTGTGCCCTTTGAGGGGACACAAGTTTGCTATCCTGGATGCTCAGGAAACCGCGTGCAATATGTGTGAGAGAAGCAGGGACATGCAGCGTTGTTCTTTCGGAGGACTGCAAAAAGAAGGAGCTTTCCTGTTTCCCTGGTAAAGGCAGTGATCTCTTAAACCTGGGGGTGTTGGGGTGGCTCAAGTGAGGAAGGGAATAGCTGGGCCAAGATGAGGGAGTAGGTTTTTCTCTGTTCTATGAGAACCTCTGTGGAGCTGTAATGATTTACACCAGCTGAACAGGCAGGCTGTACCAGGTTGTGCACAACATATCTCAGCTATACACCCCTGAAGGAAGCTTTTTATCCTGGAATAATTCCTGCATATAAACACATACACAGGGAAAACTCACAGCTCAAGTTAAATGACGTGGAAAGAAACCAGGACAATCTGAACAACTCTGCCACCACTGGAATATTTCCCCCCTCTTCAAAGTATGTTTCTCCTTGCCATGACTTTCAGCCAGAAGTTGGCAAGGGTTACGCAGTGATGGCTCAAGGGTGTTGGGACTGCCTAGCTCAGAGGTCTGGGTAATGAAGCGAATATCCCCAACAGGGGAGCTGGCCTTTCCCGTAGGCACTTGCTGGCTCTGCTCCATGCTGCTGCAATCTCCAGCCCCTTGGCCAGCAGGAGCTGGCTGCAGCCTGCCAGCAGAACCTGTGGCCATGCAGAATCGCTAACTTCGGGATGTGGACTTGACTGATGTGGAGCACCCTCACAGCATGCTAAAAGCAAGTCCAGAGGTGAGGGGCCATGTCCTGCTCCCACTTCTGTGAGTGCCAAGCCAGGGAAACACCCATAACTTGCTGTTGCATGAATTGTGCTGTAAGGCTGGGTTCTCCCCAAAGACCTAAGGGCTTAGGCAGCCATATCCCCAATTGTATTTTCTTGTTCTTAGGTCCATGTGAAGTCCCCAGCCTCATTTCATGCTTACCTTATAACACACTACTATATGTACCGGGGGGAGGAGAAGCAGGGACTGCACACCACTTTGGCTTTGAGGCACTGCAACAGAAGAGGTGTGATATTTTCCCCTAGACCTACGCTGAATAAATCTCACATTTACAGCTCCCAAGCATGCAATTACTCCTTTGTTTTATACTGGCCCTCTATAATAACGGTGTTAGTAGTCAAATAATTTACTCCACTTCAAGGCAAGTGCCCTTTCCATCTTGATTAATCTGTCTGGGCTATGACAGACACTTCAATGAGAGCTGGCCTTGTGGATGATCTATACTGGAGGAGAATACAGAAGACCTGTGTTATAATCTCTATTCTGCCACTAAGATGGGTGAATTTGGGGCAAATCTCTTGTTACTCTGCCACCCTTTTTCTGTCTTGTCTGTCCTGTAAGACCTTTGCAGTATCAGATACCTTATTGAAAGGACAGATTTTCAAGTGCCTCTGGAAACTCAGCAGTGCAAATCCTTTGGAAACTGGTGGTCTGCATCAGGAAAGCCCACCTGGCCCTCTGTACTACTGAGTTGCAGGGTTACTAGGGAGGTGGATGTTCTGCTGCATGGTATTGCAGATAAATAAGCATGACTAAAGGGATGAAAATGAGTGTATGGTATCTAGAATTTGTAGAGAGCTTTTGTTTTGGTCTGCAAAGGCAAAGTGTATTCAAGTACATGCCAGCTAGGGAAAAAATGGCAAAGGGGATTTAAGTCCAGACATAATGTATTTGACAAACTTTGCCATCTCCCACAGACTTATCAAATAAGCAGTGCTATTTCAGCCACCACGTAGCCCAAAGCTGTGCTAGTTTCCTGGCCTTTTACTTCTACCACCAACATCCTAGCATACAATTTTGTCATCAACTTCTTCCTATACTAAGGTTCTTTTTCTGCTGAATCTGGTGGTCAGATAGATTCACCCATTTCTTACTTATGTGATGTGGTTGATTTACACAGTGAGCAACTCACTGATTTTCATCACCCTGATAAACCGTAATTTACTAGACTTTGTAAATAGACTATGTTTCAAATCAATAGGACACCTTGTTCAGCAAAAACTCTTAAGTGTATGTTTAACTTTATGCATGCACTGGATGCGTCAATGAGTGTCTAGCACATGCTGAAGATAACTTTTGCTGGGATGAGCATAAGCATATGCTTGAACAATTTACTGAGGAACTTTAGTTCTTCGGGTTTACATCTCACGAAATTTCCTTGACTTATGTCTCTTCATTTAACTGGGACCAGAATATGGCCCAAAGGATGAGTGTAGTTTGGCTGAAATTCTTTTTCTCTTGACATGGCTCTTATTTAGAGTTCAGTAATACCTGTAGAACATATGTTCTCATTTTCAGAATCCCCGGAGTCTAGGAAAAACATTTGTTTTCCACATCAATCCTGAGTCTATGCTGTGCCAACTGAACACACAACAAAAATCAAAAGAAGAGAAGAGGCAGAGTGACCCTGACTAAAATGGTAGGAATTCAGTGCAAAAGAGGCCATTTGCTTCTGTCTGAATGGATGCAACTGCTCCAGCACTGACAGCATCCTTGTTGATTACTAGTCAAAGACTTCAAGGCCATCGCTGGCTATATAAACACTGATATCAAATAGCCACGCACACTACGGCTGTCATCCACATGGTGTGCTTGCCATTATAAATGGGCTTTGCATTAGCTTTGCCTCTCTCAGCCCAAATAGTGGAGTCAATAAAGGCGAGTAGAAATGAACTCCATGCTTTTGCCATGTCCTTACTACTTGCCTATACTTTTTAAGCAGTCAGCAAATCAGTTCTTCCCTGGAAGTAAATTCTGTGTCCAAGAGTAACCCTTACTCCAACAGCAATTCTAACAAGGTATTGCTAGAAGCTTGTCGGGGTTCTTTCTGAGGAGAAGAAAGGGGAGAAAACTGAGAGGAAACAAAAGGATAAATCATCTATTAGAAATCAACAATAAAAATAGAGGTGAAAACTGATTGCACTTTTATTAGTGGCATTTGTTTTCCAGCTAGATCTCTTCCTTGCTTGGTTACAGATATCTGCTATTATATTTGCCCCATTAACTTAAACTAATATAAATATTTTTTCTTTTTTTTTCTTTTTTTCTTTTTTTTTTCCCTTTTTTTCTTAACAGAGTATTGGGTTCAAAGCCTCAGCTAACCTAAACCCTTTTTCCAAGGGATAACTAGAACAATTAATATCTGGAAAATAATGAAATGGCAGCTCCTAGTGATTACAAGCTGACCTCTGATTAATAATATATTTGGTTTAAAATCACAGTATTACTTTCTTTCTATAAGTAACATTATTTAATGCAGGTTGGCTTTTTTTTGTTTGCTTGTTTGTTTTTTGTGGTTTTTTTTGTTTGTTTTTTGTGTTTTTTTTTTTTTTT
>VUYV01000134.1:435580-508194 GCA_008711295.1 Anarhynchus alexandrinus
TTTTTTTTTTTTTTTGTTATCCTGCTGTAATTAATAGTAGCATGCTGTTGGATCTACTATTATCCCAGTGCTCAAAGAAGCAAACCTTTTGGCTGGCAGAGAGCAGACAAAACTCATTTCATATACGGAAAGCAAATAAAACTTCCTATAGAAGAAAATATTTTTTGTTATTTTTTTCAGCTTTTTTTTTTCCTTTTTTTTACTCTGTGCATGTGTGTGTGTGTGTGTGTGTGTGTTTCTGGTGAGGTGGCTAGGGTGAGAGTGCCATTACAGGGCTTTTTGATCTGGGGATTCTACAACAAGCGACCAGAGGGACTTCTGCAATTCTTGCAAATCATACATCCAGTCATTATAATGCAGTGCACAAAAAAGCCAGGACAACTGAGGGCTAGAAGGTTTTGCAAAATACTATGGGACAGCAATCATTGTAACTGTACAAAACTTGCTCTCAACTTAACATAACATAAAGGCACCATTGATATCTTTCCCCATTTTTGAAATACTGTAAAAAATTGCTACATATGGCACATAACACATTTGTACATACGTATATTTAATTTATAAAAGTTTTTTTTCCTCTCCTGTTTTCTATCAGCGGAATTGCTAAAATAAAATAAATTGTTTAATTTAAAGGTGGAATACTTCATTATATAAAATAAAGTTTTACATGTGAATCTATGTGTTTTATACAGCAATAGGGTCTTGGTTAGCTATCACACTGGACAACCTTGCTTGCAACTCTTCTGGTGTGGAGAAGCGATTTGCCGGGTTAGTCCTGTTTTCAGCCAGCCGGTAGGCAGTGGCTGGCTCCAGACTGGTCGCCATGGGGTTCGGTATGCTCAGGAATGGTGTATCCTCGCCTATTCTTTCATCTTCGGTTTCGGTCTCAGAGCTGCTGCTCTCAGAGCTCGTGTCAGAGTCCACTTCCACCCTGCTGGAAATGTGGCCATTGGGCTTTGTTCTTTTGACCCTCCGGCTGTTGGTGAGTTTCTTTGGAGGCTCCTGTGCTGGTTCGTACTCCTGCGTGGTCTCATACTCTTCATCCTCCACTATCCGCAGAGGACTTGGTGGCAGGCTGTTGCTCTCGTGGGCAGCATTGTGGTGGAAGGAGTTGAACTGCTGAAGGTGGTGGTCATACTTCTCACGTAGCCGTGGTGGGGTCACCAGGAGCAGCGGTCGCTCTTCTTCTATGAAGGGACTTACCGCCACCGAAGGGATGGAGATGGTCAAGCTGGAAGCTGGTGGTGACATTTTGGAAGGGGGGGACTTGGGAGAAGTTGGAGTGTGGAAATCGACGGGTGACATGCGAGCTGGTGTCGTCATAGCTGAGACATACCTGAAGAAAAGAGATGGGGAGAGGTTGCAAGCACAGGAGCAGTGCTGACCTGTGAACACAGCTGGTCTCACGGGCTGGGAGGGAAAAGGCAGGGATCACTTAAGATCCACAGCATCCTCACACAGGGCTACCAGGAAAACTTTCCTGTTGCTATTAATCCTATAAAACTGCTGACTTCTGGGACTCTGGACAAAAATGTTTGAGAGCAGAAGGAGCACGGCAAAGCCCCCAGGTTCTTTTTGCCTCAGAAGAGCCATGGAGATGCTGTAAATTGTTTGCCAGAATAACTTCCTGGAGTGAATCCAGGAATGGGATTCAGAGACCAGGGGGCTGCCAGAAACAAAATGCATTTGCAAGTATTTTCTCAAAAGGAAAATGGGTGCTGCACTTCTGGCAGGAGTTTACCAGAACCTGGGGTGCACACAAACAGACAGGAATAGAGAAAGGAAAGGAAGTGAGGGACAGTCCTCTTGGGGCTTCACTCTCATCTGGCAATCAGACTGTCTTAGGCTAAGGAGGAAAGCAAAGTTTGGACAAAATCTAGAGCCAGGTTCTGCTAACTTTAATCATGGGGAGTAGTCAGAGGAGGATTTGCAGCACCATTCCAGCATCTTTGTGCTGCTCCACTCCTTGGGTGCTAGTTACCCTGGCTGGTAGGTCTATCTGCAAAGAAACATGGAGTGTTATTTGTCTTTGTGTGGGAACAAATGCTGACAGAGAGGACTGTCTGGCTTAGTGTTCATGATTGCTCTGCAAAATTTGCCTCTATTCCTTCATAAGTTTCTGTGGGAAGGGTAATGGTCAAAGGTGATTTCTGAAAATGAAGCTCAGGTACCAGTACAGAGCTTGGCCCAAAGGAAGAAGACAAAAAATGTGAGACTCTCAGCCGGTTTGACTCAGCGGAGCTCCATGAGATGCTATGAGGTCATGTGGATTCATGCCAGGTGAGGATCTTCTGCCTGAAACCTCTTGATCAAAGACACAATGCCCAGCATGACATTTTTGCACAGTTTGGCTTTGCTTTTGTTCTTATCCTAAGTTCACCTGCCTGAAGTTCATCTGTGTCCAAATTTGAAATCTTTCTAAGCTCCATCTTTTACACAGGCCCATTGAGACAAGTTATATGGCTATCACTGATGAGGTTATTTAATTTTTCATTAGTGATTTATTTATTTAGTCTGATATTACTAAAATAAATCTGAATCCAACTTTCTTATCCAATCTATGAATCAGTTACACATATTACACTTGATTAAAACAGAGTTATTGGATAAAAAAGAAACTGGGAAGATCCTGAACTGATGTGTAGTAGAGTAAATTGGTTCCAGTAGAGGCACATTGATTTACATCAACTGAGGAACAGGAGAAAGAAAAAACCCAAAACCTGGAGTTATGTATGGGAATTAATCAAGTTGGTTGTTAGTGAGAGCAGAGGGCAATTAATAGGTTTGTGTGTGGGATGAACGAAGTCGTTCTTTATTTTTTGTTTCATCCCTTTCACATTTTAAAATAGGCATTGTCTGAAAAACTGAAGCCTTTCTACTTCCCCAGCTGACACAGTGTGGGACGTACACCTTCTTGACACACTGGATATTAGCTAAACTGGTTCAGTTAATGCACTAAGTTAGTTAAATGTGTTCAGTGTACTGTTCATGCTTCCATCAGTGTCAAGTAACTCATACTGGGTTGCTGTACACAGCTGTACACACATTTCTGGTGTATTCCCCCACAGCATAACAGGGCAGTGGTCTGCTGTCCATGAGCTGAGGCACAGGAGCTGAACACATGCAGCTCTAGCCCATCCTGAAAGGAAGGTTAGAAGGTGATAGATTTATCCAGCTTCATGGCCAACACGAGGTAAACCATGCTGGCTCAGTGAAAGGGGATCAGAGTGCATCCATGTCCAACCAACAAGCGTTAACTAGTTACATGCTGCCAACTTCATTATATAGTCCAGCCTTTCATGCAGAGATGGTGTTTTTTGATATTCTCTCCTGTAAGATGGCTAAGGACTTTCTAAAATATAGGTGCTTGGGTCCTCTGTTCATGTGAACAGGTGTCAGGGCATGGGATCCAAAAAAAGGATGGGGTAATGCAAAAGAAACCCTCGTACTGTCTATTCTATTTAATTTCAAAATTGTGAAGTAGCTGGGGACTGGAGGGTGGAGGGAGCACAGCCTTGATCTACCAGTTCACAGCACAGCAACAGCACAGCACAGCCTGATGGCTTCAGGAAGTAATTTGTCAGGTCATAAATTCCTTTATGTTTCAGAGTAATTTTTATTTGCAAATAACTCTCATTTTCCCCCTTATATACACACACATACAGGCAATCCATCTCAGAAATAATCTGCCATGTATTTCCTGCTTGCTAAAAATAGATGAGGTCTCATTTAATGCCCAGCGAACTATATCTTCTGCATTTCAAATTCACAGTCATTTCAGGCATAGGCTAGGCCATCAATGCCTGGTGAATTATCACAGAAACATTGATGCTTTTCACCTGTAGCATAGTCTTCAAGAAACACAATAATTGATGAAATGACTTCTTTCTTCTCATCGAAACGGAAAGGCATATGCTTCTTTCCCTCCCCCCAAAATCTAAACAGCTCATATCAGAATGACGATCTGGGTGTCCCAGGCAATGTGGGAGGACAGTGCAAATGACCTTTGCTTCTCACACACAGATGCCCAAATGTACTAAGCTGTAATACTCGCCATCAGCGGGCATGTGGCCGTGCGTCCTGTATGGTTCCCAGGCCAGAGACAATGCAGTATTTACTGCTACAGATCCTGATGCAGCAAAGCACTTCAGCACATGCTGAGTTCTCACTGATTGCAACAGGGCTACCTGAATGACTAAAAGTTGATCTTGTTGAAGTGCTCTGCTGGATTTGGGCTATGCCTGTTTATGTCATGTGAGCCATGTCTTAAAATTAAATTTCATGGTAAATAACAGGTAACTTTGTTTTAAGGAGAGAGACAGTTCACTATCCTTAGCAGTCATACAGGCCTTATTCAGAAAGCCCTCAGCTATGATGGCTTATCCTGCTGCTAAGCAGTTGTTCTCCATGTAGCAGAAGGAGTACCACAAAAATGGCTTTTGCTGTACTTGCACATTCATTTTTCTGGAAACCACAATTTGTTACCTACACGACTTGGTCTCCTTGGGGATTGGCTGGCTCCATTTTTGACATCATGGACATGCCACGAGATCAAATCCCTTGTGATTTCACAATGCTCAGAGAATGGTCCAGTAATCCATTGTTTTCCTATTCTTCTGCCTCTGATTGTTGGGGGCAAAGCTATCTTTAAATGTCTTGTTTCTTCTCAGTCTTTCTTTTGCTACTCTGGGGTCATCCCATGCTCTTGAGATAAAATTCTAGCCTAAAGCTGAGAAGACTTTTTCAGTAAAAGTTTTCTTGCAACTGATGCATTTCAAAGCAGACCTTAGGTACTGATGAAGCAGCCTTTTGAGAGAAAAATTACTTTGTTGGAAAAGTGGCCAGCTTTATTTCTAACTACTCGTGATTTAATAATGACCTGGGTTCTTCTGGCTTCCACTTTGTGTTCCTTGCTTTTATTTAATAAAATGTCAAGGGGAATTTTTGAAGGAGATAATGGGTTTAGGAGCTGGAATCCCTCAGAAAGTAGCTGGGGGCAGAATTCCTATACTGCTTAGGAGTCCTTAGTGCCCTCCTCCTATGAATCAATACACTGCTTTCTCCCCAGCTTTTGTGTCTCACAGAATCCCTCATTTTTCTCACTTGCTTCTCCTAAGAAAATGGTAATTAAGCAAAGATCCATTTTTACTTTACAATGGAAATTTCTGTCAAATTACTTCAGTGGAGTTTATCCAAATGTGAACTGCTGGCTATTAGGAATAAATCCAGCAGAGGCAAGAAGGGAAGAGATGCTTTTGGTAGACTTTAAACTACTACAAAGCTCCCCACCTTTACGAATGAGATGTATCCCCTACATGAATAGCTGCACTGATGGGTTTCCTCCTGTGCTCCCAAGCTTTGAAACCGTCCGGAAGCACCAGGCCTTGCCAGCTGAAAGCAATGAGGTGGTGTGTCCTACCTTTCACTATGAGGAGAGTCTCGGTAGGAGTCAGGGGTCTCTCTTGCATGCCGGAGGAAGTTGTTGCTTTCCCGTGGCCCGCCGATGCCATTGAGGCGGCCCCGGGGCCCCGCTGGGCTGGTGTGCCTGCTGTTCTCCATGGAGGAGCTGACGAGCACTGAGTGGCTTTCGGAGAGGATGCTTTCGGTATGGCCATTACTCCAGCTGGAGAGCAGCAATCAGAAAAGAAGAAGAAAGGAGGGGAGCATGAGAGGGTGGTTCAGTGGCAAATGCAGGTGAGCAGAAACTTAGCCAGGGGAAAGGAAGAGCTCTGTTGCTGCTCAAGATGTGCAGCATAACCTTCAGGTTGGTAACTGGGGCTGCAGAGTTTTGTGAATTGTATTAATCCACATGCATCAAGATGATTTTGTATGTGTGGATAAAAGGAGAGGGAAGGAGGGCTTTCCAGTCACCAGGACTGTCACTGATTTAGCAGTTTGCATATACTAAAATTCACTGTAACGATATTGGAATGCCATTCACTCAGTAAAGATCTTTGTAAATTTCTGGAAAGATAATTACTTAGGTGACATGACATCAAATATTGCTAGTCTTAAAATGAAAACACTATGAAGGGAGCATAGATTTTTCTGGTTTGTTTTTTACACATCATTTCAGTTTTGCAATAGCAACAGATCAGGTATTACAGGTGCTGTTGTCCTTCCCCCTCCAATACCTGTGGCTGGGTGTCTGGGTGACTGTCACGGAGTGATGTGTTGTTGAGGTGTAGTGGCTCGTTGAAAATGAGGTCTCTGTTTCTCGCTCAATGACATGCTCGCTGGAGATTACGTTTTTTGAAACGTACTGCTGAAAAAAAACAGACACACCTCAGGTTTACAAACTATAATTCACAGCACATTTGCAGACATAATTTCCAATCCTTCCCCCCTCCCCACTAAGTCGCAGTTTTTCACATGTGCCAAAGCACAAACTTTGTCACTTAAATACAGGCAGAATACACTGACACACTCGAGCACATCCATGTATGCTTCTGCGTACATACCCCATCTAAACTCAAAATAGGAGGAAACAAATGAGGAAATTAGCAAAGGACTGCATCCCAATCAGGCTATAAAAAACATATATATTTAACAAGTGAATAAGAAGTCCATATAGATAGAGACCCGGAAAGGCAACCCCCCCCCTTTACTACCAGATACATCAAAAATACTATTCTCTGATGGACAAGATGGTAGTAGTTAGCAGTAGCAATTGTTCTTTGCAGGATAAGAATCTGGGCAGGAAACGGCTATATTCACTGCCCATGGATGCAGCACCAGGGCAGACTTATTCATCAGGGGATGATCCGCAGAATGGGCCAAAGCCTCCTGAGATGGGTCTAGAGGTGTGCAGTGCCCAACCTCCTGCACAACTTTCACCTGGAGCCCCCCCAGTGCTGTGGTTGGTAGGACTCGTGGGGAATCCTGGTTTCCTCTCTCTTAATAAACTGACTATGGATTTAAGTCTTTTGAGGGGAAATATTGGAAGCTGAGCTCTTCTGAAAAGGTATCTTAGCCTTAACCAAAGTCAGTGGGAGTGCTGCCATTGACTCGGCAGAGCCAGGGCTCACCCCTGCAACAAGCTGTTAAGAATATGTGGAGCAGGAGAGCGGGGATGGCTTGATGAGGTAGGAAGCCAATGTTCCCTCCAGGCAGCAGGCTTCCCTGGGAAAGAGAAGAGAGGAGGAAGCTACAGGCACTGTGAGCCCTAGTGATTAAGGCCAAAGGGCTTGGTCAAGGGATTAATTGAAGAGTACCTCTCTGCTCTGCTCTGACAAATGGCTGGGGATGCTGGTGGAGAATCTGCCCCAGCCCTGTCTCCACAGTCACTGCTACTGTCCAGGTGAGATCTTCATTCATACTTTTCTCCCTGAGTTCATAACGTCACGTTCCTGATCAAAGGGGCTGTCCCTACTCACCAACCATCAAGCCAACGGCAGTAGGAAGAGAAAGACATGTGTGCTTGAAGAAATTGATCCCCACAGCACTTAGCCCTGCTGTAGAGCCGTTAGTATTTTTTTCTGAGGTGTTTTTCTTGCTTTTGGTGTCCCAGATCCATGGGCACAGCTTCAGCACTGAGACACAGTAAACTGGTCATTTACAGAAACGTGTCTCATTTTACTGCATATATTTTGCCAAGTCCCCCATTGTTTCTGCGTGGAGAAAGCCAAGAGAATTCAGTCACCAGCCTGTGCCAGGCTGAAGTTTAAAAGCTGCGGCATAAGCTTTGCTGTGGCACTAGCACCTAGGCTGAAATGTGGGTAGTAAAACCTACGTTCACCAGCTGGACGTTATCCGGTGGCGGGTTGGGGTGGTGTGGCCCGTTGGCCATGTTCATCACATTGTTCCTTTCCGAGCGCAAGCTCTGCCGAAGGCGGTCGTGCAACTTTTTCCTCTGCTTCCTGTGCACGAAACACGGAAACAATTTTAATAGGCAAAGGGAAAGCAGCTGCACCTTTCAGCATGTTGATAATGATAATAATAATGTAACATCACTTTTTTTGCCAGCACTTTCCTCACTGCTGCAAGATCTCAGAGTAACTCTGAAGGCTGCAGGTCTAATTGCAGCTGGAGCTGTGGGGACCTGCAGAGGGGGAAGGATGTATGGGAACCCTTCCAGGAGTCAGCAGGCCACACAGGGATGGGAAAAAATGTGAGGAAGAGGGAAGCCATTTCTAAGCCATGGTCCATCTCAGGAGGTGCTATTTTCTGCACTCAGAAGGTAGGGGGAAGAGATTTTAACTGAGCCACCTTGACACCCTCACCGTGGCCATGGCCAAGTTTCTGACAGCGCACCAGGTTATGCTTCTCCATTCACCACAGGGACCCAAGGTGGCCTCGACTCAGGCCTTGCTTGCAGCCACTGGGAAACATCTTTGTGATGTGGCAGCCACACATTTTTTTGTGGGATTCGTCCCTGGCCTAAATAGTGCACTCCAAATACATAAATGTGTTAAAGAAGTGAAGGGTGCAGAGGAAGCCCCCAAAATCCAAAGTGAGTGAGTGTGTAAGGTATGCCTGAGCCTGCAGCCATCCTAGCAGCTCTGGCAGGTTTTCTTACAGCAACAACAGATTAACTCTGGAACCTAATGATTACCAGGTGGGTGCCAGGGCTGCTAATGCATTCAGAAGAACCATCCACCAACCACATGCACTAATGGCAGGGTCTCTGGCTGACTTGGATGCTTTTTCTGGGCCCCATCCTCAGCTGCTCCTTCCCCAAGTGCTAATTCTTCCAGCTCTCCTCGAGAGAACTTTTCAGGAGATCACTAAAAGCTGTCAGTAACAAAACTTGCAGCATAGTAAAACCTTGCCCTGTGAAGGTCACGCAGAATGCACTAAATAGAACACCAAAATAAATAACCGGGGAAAGAGCTGTTCAATTTTAGACTTAATTTATCAGTACACCTCAGTTTTGTCTGATTGTACTGGAGAAACTTCCATCATCCTGCCACAGAATCCAGGGAAATGAAGGGAGGATATAGGCTCCAATGCACTGCAGAGTGCATATGACCTTGGCTGTGGTAAGAGCTAAAATACACACAATTCCCTAAGCTGTATGCAGAAGTGTGGATAGTTTTGGCAGGGTAGGACAGTGTAAGATATAACAGTTTTCAATCCCATTTTGTACTCAAGGGGACTATTCCAAGCTTTCCAAAAAGGAGGAGGGAGGGAAAACTATAAATATGTTGAAGCTCGATAGCCAAGGAAGCTTAAAGACAAAGAAAACTTGACTTGTCACACTGCATTTTACATAGTTTCTCTGTGTGTATGTGCCTGGATAGTGGAAGACATTTAATTTATGTCACTGCACATGAATGGTATAATCAGAAACGGCTGCTTTGGAAATCCTCCTATCTCAGCAGGACACAGTCCCCGGTCCATGTGGGCTTTGTGTTTGGAGGACAACCAGGCATCATCTTAGGACACACAGATGCTTAAGGTGGATGGAGAGTGCAGTGCCAGGAGATATCTGAGCAGCTACCCAAAGACCTGCCTGGGCTGAGAAGCAACACAGACACAGGTTTAACTTGATTTCACAGCACCCCTCCATGAGACCTTGGAGACCTTGCGAGCTGAGGACAACCTGAGTCCCCTGACATGGTAGAGAAAGTGGGTTGTAGAGGGAGTTTGAGTTCATCATCTTTGGGTCTGAGATCCTGGCATGTATTGCCTGTGAGTCTGTCCTGAGGAAACTGCATTATTTCCTACCTTCAGTGATCAATGTATTTGCATTTTGCATGCTTCCATCATCCACGGAAGCATGTAAGCATCATCCATGCTTCTGTTCATCCTTTAGTAAAAGGACACTACCTGAAAAATGAAATTACTCCAGGAAACTAAGAAGAAAGAATAATGGGATAATTTATGTGTACTTCACTTATCCTGAGAAGCCTTTCCCTCAATGGAAATGACTTGGAAATAAAGCAGCTCTGAATTAAGACACAGTGTCAGAAGATACTGCCTTATCATTTGACCAGCAGTATCTCTTGCTAGGACACCAAAAAAATCTAAGCCATTACATTTTATTTAGTGTGTTCTCCTAACACCATTCCAGGATTTCCCCCAGTTTCTGGGTTTTCCCAAGAGGAAAGAGCATGGGGGAACATCTCACAGACAGCCATGTGGCATCACTGCTGCATTTGGAGGACCATGAACTGGCAGTGCACTTTCACTCTCACCAACTGTGTTTGAAAACATTTCACTTTTGGCTGGCAGTGATCACTGACATCTGGGACAAACCGTGACAAAGCATCCAGACCCCTGATGGTTTCTGGGGGCTCTTTGTATAGAAAACCATACTTCAGGACCCATACTTCATTCATGGGGATGTCTTGGCTGATTTTGATGAACTTTGGACCAGGAAAGATATTGTTTAGCTGCCCTGGCTTGCCAGTTGTCATTTCTAAAAGCAGTATTGATCTGGTTCCTTATTACTGTTTCAGTTGTTTCCCACTGACCACTGGCAAAAGACTGTGGGTGGGAGCAGTATGTGTGTGTGACTGGGTTCTCATTGAGGGGGCAAATGTTTCCCCTCCTCCCCCTCTTTTAACACATCCATTATTGGTAGGTCTTACAAGGAAAAACAACCCAAATGCCAATCAGGCCCTGCAACAGTAAATCAGGTTTATACCAATGTGGAAGATTTATGATATGGGTTTTCTGTGTTTTGGTGGGGAGATTTATAAGAGGAGCCAGAAGTTTTGGCAGCACAAATCCTGATGATGTTCAGCATAATTTATGGTCCAGAGTGCCTCATGCATGTTTGAGAGTCACCCCCAGTAATTTACAGAGACTCACAGAATGCATTTAAGTGCCTGCTTTTGCATTGGGAGCACTTTTGCATTCAGTTCTTTGGCCTTTGGTGTTTAGTAACTTTTAGCACCGTTAATCTTGCCTCAAGTACAAACAAACTAGGCTGATATGTAAAATTTACTGCTGGAGAGTAACATGAATCCTGTGTTGGGGTTTGTTCCTTTCCAGCTGGGGAAACCAGCTGGAATGGGTGATAGACAAAGAATTTCAAGTCAGTGAAATTTGCTTGAGTCACATTTGAAGGGTGAGAAACTTTTCAGATACCTGTCTCGTTTTTGCATTGCTGATGGACATGGAGACCTGCACCCATCTGGCTTAGACCAGAACACCCTGGCCACAGGTTTGTCTCTTCAGCTCAGCTCTGGAGAAACCCAGATACAACATTATGCTCAGAGGACTAGAAGCTACAGTCAATTGGGAAGGCCCTGACCAAAAACCACAGATATGAAAAATAAGAGAAAAGTTTACTTGGTTTTGCAGTAGGCCACAACACACATGATGCCAACTACTAGAAGAGCAATGCAAATGCCAGTTATGGTCAGCACCCGTTTCTGGTACAGTTCCTCAGCTTCTAGAAAGGGACAAAAACAGAAAAGGTCACAACATGGAGGATGGCTAGGCACGGAGCACACAGTCAACAGCTGGCATGCTACAAACCACTGCACAGATTCAAACAGCACACTGAAACACAGCCACCGCACTTCAGGCAGACTCATTATTGACTGCAAGGAGAACAGGACTACACCATAAGCTCTTAACACATTACTGGGGACAAGCTACCATCCGTACAATTACAGTCAAAAGTAATTTTTTTTTGTTTGTTTAAGTCAACGTGAATAATATCTAAGAAACAACTTCACAATTGACAAACACTCAGCATTTGCTGGAAATAAAGATGCAATGCACTAAGGTAATAACATGAATTTGCAAATGCTTTGGAAGTTTTACTCTGCAAAGACAGCTGGAATGAAGGCCAATTTTATGGACCTTAAAAGAAATTTATTTTCTTATTATCTTTCTTGGATTGTTTTCATATCCAAAGTCCCTCTGCCCCATGTCAATTTATATCTCAGTTGTCTTTACAGGAGAGTTTTCAAAATAGCCTATATTTGAGACGTGAGCTTGGCTTGTAATTATATCACCAATGGAAAGGAAGATACATTTTGAGCTCTGGTCATAAAATTCAGACTCTTTCACCAGTGGTCCTCCAAAAACACAGCAATATCAACAACCAGTAGTGCCTTGTATCAGAGAAATGCTGGGTTTCTACTTGTGTCTTTGTGTCCAACAAAGGAACTGCTCTATCTAGAGTCGCAGCTTGCTCAATGATGACAACTTGTTACCAATCTCATTCATCAGAAATATTTCACTATTATAAAGACATTAGTAGCACTGGTATTGTTTGGGTTGGAGGTACCCATGCATTCCAGCCTTGCTGATGCTTGGCAGAGGGCATTGCTGCGTGCTGTGCTGGGAAAACATTATGTAAGGAACACTGAAACAGAGGCACGTTCTGTGTTGACACTTTACTGATGCGGATTTGCATTCCTGCTTTTAGGGACAAAAATGGGTGTCTAGCTTTTCTCAAGTCTTACTTTTGATTAAGTAGACAGTCCAGAAAACTTGCCCTGGAGGATCCATACCGGAGGGTAGCCTTAGGTCAGACTGCAATATTGACCATAGTCAGAATACCAGCAGGTGATTAAAAATAAATGAATGAATAAAAGCTGCACAGCTCTGCACTATCTTTGGGATAAATGCCATCTTTATTCCTGCCGGAAGGGACTTACATGAACATAAAAGGTCTGTGGGGCAATTCACCAGGAAGTACAGAGATGCACAATGGTCTCTTACATGTGCCGTGTGTCTCTGTCCAAGCTTAGGCACTTAAATGATGTGCTGTCATAAATGCCATGCCAGTTCAGGAGAAAATGCTCTCTACTGAAGAGGGAGCAGTCATTCCTCTGATGTGTTTCCTGGGCTTATCTAGTTTAGTTTTAAAGCTGCTGTGGGTAAATGGCAAATATTCCATGCAACAAACCACAAAGCAAAAAGAAATCTTAATTTCTCTGATACAATGCACCTTAACATGGAATGAATTTGTCATACAAGCCAAACCCACTGTAAACCAAAACACCAGCAAACACGTCATGAGCACTGTCAGACAAAATTAATAGCACTGATTATTAACAAGGGGGAAGGGGGTGGGGGGGAAGAAGTGAGTTTGGTAAAACTAGGATGCTGCAAAAATGTATTAAAGAAAACAAAAATATAACTCCAAGAACAGAAAGTCAAAAAAGGGAAGGAAGAAAGGGCTGAAACTCCAAACCAAACCAAATCAGGACAAAGAGAAAAATAGGAAGGTGAAATATAGGGAAAGACAAGGTTAAAGGTTTAAGAAGTCAACTGCAGGCCTGGCACAGCATGCTTAATACTGGAAAAAACAGAGTGAATAAAAGCTTGGGGACAAAAAATAAGGTTGAAGCAGAGTGTGAAGGGATTTCTCATACAGCATAACTCCTTGCCTAGGCTAGTTAGTGGCACTTGATCCCCTTCCCATTTTTGTCCCTTCTGAAAGCGCTTATTAGTTAGCGATGGAAATGGTGTATTATGAGGATGTCACAGTAAACAGGAGAATTGCACTAAGCAATTTAGGGGGAAATTTGAAATGCTTTCAATTATTCTTTTGGGTTTTGTTGGGTTTTTTTTTTTTTTTTTGGGTTTTGTGGGGTTTTTTTTTTTTTTTTTGGGTTTTGTGGGGTTTTTTTTTTTTTTTTTGGGTTTTGTGGGGTTTTTTTTTTTTTTTTTGGGTTTTGTGGGGTTTTTTTTTTTTTTTTTGGGTTTTGTGGGGTTTTTTTTTTTTTTTTTGGGTTTTGTGGGGTTTTTTTTTTTTTTTTTGGGTTTTGTGGGGTTTTTTTTTTTTTTTTTGGTCATGCTGTCAGCTGTCAGCTTGTGAAAGCAAAATTAATAAGGACATATCAACCTGTTTTTCTGGAGGGGAAGGGAGTGGAGGAAGAAGATTAATTAACAGTGGAAACTGGTATTGGTTGTTTATACTCAGGGAAAAATTGCAGTGACTCCAGGAGGTTTAATCCAGGCTGAGGCTATTACAAATGAGCTAGGCGGCTGGCCGGTGACGGCCTTGCTAAGGCTGTCAGTGGGTTAAGGCTTGTCGCTTGTGTGTGCAACACTCCCAGGCTCTCACCCACCGCAGGGAGGGGGGTGCAGCAAGAGACCCGGGCTGTGGGTACAGCCCTGCGTGACACTCCTTGCACCGGTACGTCTGCTGGGACTGTAGGTCTTGAGGGGCACGTAGAGGTAAACTCCTGGGTCTGCTTTCATTGCCTTAATTCCCTCCCACACCCTTCAAAACAAGGCCCTTGGGACGATCCAGCCTGACATGATGTGCATGAACAGTAGTGCTGCCATGCTTCTCCCTCAAGCCGTGGGGGAAAATGGCTGCCTGGGAAGCCACATGCATTTGGGCATGTCGCCCGGCAAACCAGTAAGCTCCCACGTAAACCTGGCCGCACTCCTGGCTAACAGGGTCTCGTTGCCCAGGACAGCAGGGGTGAACTGGGGGACACCTGGGTGTCCTGCGGGGGCTGCTGCAGGCAGCAGGGGATGCTGGCAGTTGGGATGTGATGGGGATCCTGGCCACCAGTCTGCAGACAGCGTGGTGCCTCAAGGACAAGCCTTGGCCTCTCTGTCTAAGGCCAGAAGAGTTTTACAAAGCAGGGACCAAACTCCAACAGGGCACTTGCGGTTATACCAGGTATCGCCCCAAAACTGCTCTCTCTCTCTAAGGGTTGTTAACGTTTACAGAATCAGTTAATGATGCCCAGCCAAATAACACGTGCTGTGTTTACAGTGCACATCAAACTAGCTTGAAAAAAATTAATAGCAGCCTTGGGGAAAAATCTGTAAAGGAAGGTATGTGCAGTGAGAATTTAGAAAAGGTTTTAGCCCATTAAGAAAAATCATTTGAATACATTTTTTTCCCCTGCAGATTGCTAGGAAAATCAAATCAACATGAGACAAGCCAAGATGCTAAATCCCTCTATCTTTAGCCTTTTGAACATGCACACTATGCAGTTAATTTCACATCACCCTAATTTATACATAATTGATGATATATATGGTCTTAAATTTGCTCTGTTTTAAAGTTTTTCTTCCCACAGGTCTCTGGGGATTTTTAAAATAATTTTATTCCAAAAGGTGGTTCCGCTGATGTAATTTCATATATAAATCAAAATTTGCAAGTCAGTTTTTTAAAGGATTTTAATTTAATTCCTCATATGTTAATGTAGCCATGTATCTTCTAGTACATATGAGTGAGAATGAATATTATCTTGTGATAATAATAATAACAACAATAAGCTGGGTTGTGAGAGATTTTTTAAATTTGGACTTGTAATGGGTTTTCCACAGTTCAAAGCTTAAGTTAATGACATTTTGTGGGGGCATTTTTAATAAGAACATGAACTAAAACTGTGTGAAAAGCAACACTAACTGGTTCTTCTCATTTGCTGACAATTTTAGGAGATTCTAAACTAAAACTGACCTGAATTTCAAGTTAGCCTTTTCAAGAGAGGCATTATTTGTACCCCTGATTACAAAGTACAGTCAAAGCACAGTCTGTTCATGAAGAGGACTTATAAGATCTATTTCTATTATATTTAAGCTGAAGTGTAAAAATAGTACCCACTGCCAGTGTTCTTGGTTGAGTGCAATATGAGTTTAGTATTAGAAATATTGAATATAATTGCTGACTTGAGAATCTGGAGTACAGCTGTAGACTGTTCCTAAACAACTTTCAGTTCACTTCTAATTTACTGACCTAGAAATGAATGTGTATATGCATATCATTTACACATATGTATATGCATCTGATTTACATACGTAGCTGCAGATTTAGACATAAAATTTTACTTGGAAACCAGAGCTCAAAACTGTAAATTTGCAGAATTTTAAGTGGCTATAACAGCCTATCTTTTTTTTATAGACTAGTTAGTCATTCTGCTTAATAATTACAGTGTTTCCAAAACCTGGCAACCCTAGAAGAACTTAGCAAAAGCAAATGTCAAAACTAGTCAAAATTACACAGCAGAAAAATGAATGTACACTATGTTATGATTACTTCAGTAATTCCTAGAACTCCTTGGGGCTTGAATATCCTATCACCATTACCATTTTAGTGAGCTGATCTCTCCTAACATTTTGACAAGAGTTGTTGTTATAGCTGTATGATCCCTTCTAAAGCATGAAGAAATTGGTTAAGAATTAAAAAGGGGAGGTGGAGAAAAAAAATGAAAGGGGTTTATCTCTCAGGCTCTAAAATCTGCAGGCTAAAAGGAATGATTGGTCCATACCCATAAATTCAATCCCAAGATGCTCTGCCAATGCAGAAAGTTGACAAAAAAAAGAAAGAAAAAGGAAAAAGTTTCAGAAAAGAGCAATACACGGTACTCAAAAATAAATCACATATGAGAATTATGGCTATTCTGTGTCTGCACATGAAACAGGACAAAGGAGCATATGGTTACGTGGGCAGTGCACAAGTGCACCTCTGTAAGCTACATGACCAGACCTTCTGCAAGGGTTACACACCAAAATACGTATATGGGATCTGAACAGCCACAGTGCAAGGAACGCAGCAGGAACCATTAACCCTTAAAGATCTTACTGAGATGAAGGGGACTACGGCCTGAGAACGCCATGTGAAACAGCCGATGGTTTTCAGATAGGACCATGAGAGCACAGGGATGCTTTACAAGGGGTGGCATCCGCCTGCAAATGGGTTGTGCATTTCTCTCTCTTCTGGCTCTGCTCCTGTCCCAGGTATGCGGCTCCTTGCTCTTGTGGGGTACGACCTGGAGGTGGGTGGGACTGTTTGCTTGGCAGTGGGAGCCCTTTGCAGCTTTGCAAACTGACTGCAGCAGGGCTCTCATTTCTTGAAAATGAGGGGCCAACCCCTTTTCCCCTGCCTTTGGGCTGCGCTGCCTCAGCAGAACCACCCATCGGCCAGCTGGACGCACCTTGGGGTTGCAGGGGCTGATGCCATTTACACGGATCACACGCCTAAATTAGCACCCCCAGACCCCAGCAGCCAGGGGTGAGGAGGAACACGTGTTCCGCCCCGGCAGGTACCCTAGGAGACCCTTCCCACGGGGCCAACACCATAACTGTGGTAGCTCTCACTTTGTCCTTGTGTGCTCTGAAATTTAAACCCAATCCTTATTTTCTGACCAAATGGATTTTTTATGTCATTTGTACACATTGGGAATGCCAATTCTTTCCTGCTAATCAGTAACATTTTAAGGGTTAAGTAAGTTGGAATCCATCCAGGTCTCTTCCTGAAGAGTCAGTATTACATGCCTGCATGAACACTGCTAACGATATACATTAGTTGCATAGAAAGCTTGGTTAATTCTCCAATAAAATGAATGACATGCCCATGCATATATGTTGCTATATTTATGCTTGCTTCTAGGTAAGACACCTACCCTGGATGTAATTTAATTTTAGGGGAAGTCATTCATATCATGCAGTTTCTATTTCAATTAATTCAATGGGAAGCTGGTACTTAGAATGGGAATATATTGTGGCTGAAAGCCCTAACAAGAAGACATGCTGAAGAAACATGCATTGCTTATCCAAACCTAGATGCCGTGTTGCTCTTATTTATCTTTGGTATTCCTAGCTACATTCCCTGGACCTGATTAAAAGAAAGTAGAATATCCCAACACTTCTCATTTTATAAACAGGTCATTATTTTCTTTTCCTATTTAACCCAATATTGTTGTATACGTTTTACATGCAATGTGGTTTCTATTGAATATTTGTCCAGATGCTCTAAGAAGAAATACAATTAATTATTTTTAACAACTCAGTTTTCATTCTGGATGTGATCTTTGTGGGGGCAGTATTAGAAGAAAAAATGCTTGGGAAGCATTTTTTGGGGGGGGCAAAAAGTGACTTACAACTTATTGGATATATTGCAGCATGCTGGGGTTGAGGGCCTACAGAACAAGAATAAGATGCCTGGAAATGCTGGAACAGCTAGGTCCTCCAGGACTGAATGCTGGTTTCATGAGTGGTGTGCCACAGATGCTGGGCACCCAAGATTTTGGGGTGGCTACTCTATAGTTAGGTGGGTGAGTAGCCTGGGGACATGGTGCTTCCCAATGAGGGGTAAGCACAGTTGCAGGTTTGCGTGGAGACCTTGCACCTGACAAGAGAAGGACCTGTTTGGATCAACTGCATGCAGAAGCAGAGAGGTCCAGGGAGACCAATTTCACCTCTGAAGCATCAAGGTGCCATGTTTCTTAAGTCATTGTTTAGTTTTCTTATTAAATGTGTTCTGTGCGTAATGAGAAATTCTAAAAAAAGTTTCTTTTTCATGTAATTTGAATTGAACACCAACTAAAATCCCCCAAACTACCACAGAGCAGAACCCCTAACTGTCGGCCAACTCTGCGTGAGGGGCTGGGATGCTGTGTCTCTTCGTGAAGGCTTAGGATCCACTTTGGATCCTAAATATTGGTTCATTTCAGTGGTACTCAGGCTGCAAAATCAATTTTGAACTTGGGATGTTAAGTCCTGGGGCTCCTGTAAAAGTGTTATCCTACAACTGATTTGAGTCTCAGAAGTAAAGAAAATGTCCTCCCTTAATTAGAGTAGAGATTAAGTGAGCAGTTTATAATGAAAACCTGTCTTCTTTAACCTTGAGCAGAAGATGGACAATGACATTTTTCAAATATATTTGTATCATTTCAGAGTCTTGATCTCAGCACATAAAGAGTGCACATTTAGGTTGCTGAAAGGCTTTAGAAAATGAAAATTTCAGGCAAGATTGTCTAGTACCCTCATACAGATGTGACCACTTGAGAAATATACAGAAATTGAGAAATACTGAGCTAATAGAATTGCTGAAAGATGGACTTTTGAAGATCTGTAGTTTATGTGGAAAGACCGAAAAATTGAGGCCGTTACAGAGCAACAGCAGTTTTGGTCATCCCTCTAGAATATCATAGCTTTACTTAACTCCTCCCCCTTTAATTTCTCAGGCTCGTCTTGACAATATGAGGCAGGGGCTGTCATCTAAATAGAAATTTCCCTTTGTGCCTCTTGATACTGTCCCTCTTGCTCACCAAGGATGGCAGAGCTGAAATGGACACAGTTTAAACTGGTGTCTCATGCTGAAACACTTGTCTTCAGGAAGGCAGGGACCACACTGAATTCATGCCCAAGATGGCTCACAGCATGCCCAAGTTGTGCACAAGTTGTTCTATATTTACAATACATATATAACTGCTAACTAGTGAAATAAGCAAGTCAATTCGCACTTTGGATGGGGTCCTTGGGCCATCTGGGGCGTTTAGGAGGACAGAGAGTTTACCTGTGATTATGCTCTAGAGAGGTTTCCTCCACCTCCTATTAATCCAAGGCTCCGCCAGTGTTTCTTATCCCAAGGATCATTCTGCACAGTGTTGCTATAAGAGTTCTCACGCATAACTACACAAAAATTAGCCAAAACTTTTAATGTTAATTCATTACTTTTATTTTCCTCCATTTGCCTTGCTTCCTTGCCTTCAAAGGAGTGAAGGTGTGAACATTCAAATACAGCAAACATATCTGCATGGAACAGATTTATTTTTGCAATACTTTTGTGGACCACTTTCTGGTGTTGTATTGACCAATGACGGACCACGACCCTCAAAGTCAAAACCACTGCAACAGAAAGCCAGGGTATTGGGGAATACAACTGGTAGCAGCTGTGCTCAAGGAAAGGACATTACATGATCTGCCAGCCAGACTCCAGAGATGAGCAAAACTAGCAGAGTTTGTTCTTTAGTTTCCTTTGGTCTGCAGTAAGCACCAAGTGAAGGGGAAAAATTGCATAGCTGGAAGTAACTGTGGCAGTGGGGAATCTAACAGACATCACTTCTCAGTTACAACAGGTTGTCCTATGATTTGGTGTGTTTAACAAGCTGGAATCCAAGGGACAGTCACCCTAAACATGTGCTTTCCAGTAGTTCCCCTCACATCCATTCCCAATTATGCTCACATTTCCACTGACGGAAAGGAAAGGCACTTCTACAGATGAACTTTCTTAAAATGGAGATCTACCTAATTTCCTGTGTCCCTTTTCAACCCATTTTTAGTGCACTACGATAACCGAGTCCTCCAGGGCTAACTGAACTGCTGCCAAGATAAGCCAGTTAGCCTTGCCCTCTATTGGGACAGGAGATTTCCAGAATACTTAGCATTGGCCTTGTTTTGATCTTGCAAAAGGCCCTCAGCAAAGCTCGTAACTTCAGGACTCTTACAAATACCAATTCTAGGGCAGATTTCTGAAGCTAACTTTTTCTCAACAGCCAAATACAGAGCCTTAAGGCAGTAACAGCTCATCAGTAGGCACACTTGGCGTGGAACACCATTGACCCTTTCTTTCCAAATGAAGAAAGACCATTCTGAAAGCACATAAAATTAGATAGCACTGTTCAGCTCACATGTACACTTTTGTTTCCTACTGGCATTTATGCTGTTTAACATCCTGATTTGCTCTGTACTTTGCAAAAGCTCCATCTATAGAGCTAAGTTAATCACCTGCAACACTTGGTGCAAAATATGAGCCTGACTTGAAGGCCCAAATGCAACATTTGCCTAAAGATAACTCTCATTCTAAATCCCGTTTTAAATTGTATGCTCTGGTCTGTGTTGAGTGTCATATAAATGCTTCTTCATTGATTTTTTTTTTTTTTTAAATACAAATATACACTCACTGGACCCTCTCCAAAATTGTCATTTTAAGTTTTGTAGCAGTTTAAGAAGCCTGACGTTATACTGCAGATGCAGGGTAGGCAGAAGTCCCAGAGTCTCATAGCTGTTGCCTGGGGCTCTCAGAGTAGCCTGAGGCAGGTAGTGGTGTGCCAGTGCATTTCAAGAATTTCAAGAGGGCTGGACCAGCTTAAGTACTTACAGCTGAGCATAACGCTTGCAGCAAGGCAAGGGCATCTATGCCTTTTCCATGGAGGCAAATTCAGAAAATCTCAGCTTGGTGTCTACTGCCCAAAGATTAGTTTAAAAATCCCAATCAGAGTTAGGTAACTGAAAAAACTGAAAAACTAATGAAGGTAAACCCACCTAAACATCTTTTTTTTTTATGGGTAGGAAAATGAATTTACCATCAACATAAAATCCTTCCATAGTTTTCAGGGTGAATTCAGCAGTAAACTATGGATCTTATACTTTTACACCACTTCCTTTTAAATGATTTGGCTAAGATCAGAAAACCTTAATTGCACTTTTCACCACAATACGCAGAAAAGGCAATTTAAATCTAACAGCTGGTAAACTTAAAGACTGTAACAGCATAACAGTTTTCAAATACATAGTTACCAGAGGCATTTTAAAAATAACTCACACTAATAAAGCTTATAAAACAGGGCATAAAATACACACTTGAATGCTGGAAGGTCTAGTCTCCAGTCAGCACCCTTGGGATTTACATGGGTAGCTTCCATGATGGGCAGTATGAATTATGTATGGACATTTTTCATCCATCAGTATAAGAGAAAAACTATGCATCTCTTCAGGCTCCAAAATGTCCAGCACATGCTAACAGCTTTTTGTCCTATATACTAATGGAAATTAAATTAAGCTAGCCTATAGTCTCTGAAATCTTTCTGTGCTGGCAAGTAATCCATCAAAAAAAACACTTCCTATAATACTGCTCTTAGATCATAGTACATTCTGATGCCAGTGACAATTAATTATGAATAGCACCAATGCATTAAAATGTAAGATCTGACCAATTTTCTTATATGTTACCTTTGACTTTGCTATAGCCAATGAGAGAAAATAAATATTCAATGTACTTTCTGTTTCCTCCCTGACAAGTAATAATAATTAATCCGTCCCTCCATGGGAAAGCTTATGAGATATGTGACTGCAGTGCTGATTCTACCAGCAGTGTGACATAGACACAGTCGTGTATGTGTGCGTGCGTGTGTGTGGTACATTTCTTTGGCCAATTAATCTGGCTCTGAAATGCTTGATCTCTTGCACCTGTTACCCACAAATAAATGTGTCAGACCCCATTGTTTATGCTGTCTCTCCCCCCTTTTCTTTTTCTTTCTGTGCTCTTTCTCCTGTAGATTGGACAATGAGGAGGAAGAACACTTTAACCCTGTTTGGCATGTAATCAGGTCAATTACCTTTAACATGGAGGTCCAAACACAAATCTCATGTGCAAGTAGAGGATTAGCTACCTGTCCCTTTGTTGGAGGAGTGCTTCCCTATATAGAGACTCATAAGCTTTTTGTGGCAAATAAAATATGAGACTTTCAAATTGTCATTTTTTCACTTTTACTGCTTGATGTCAGTGGGGAGTCCATATCACACCATTCAGTGTTAATTTCACAGCATTCCTAAGTCTTGCATTTCTGCATAACCTCAATGCCAAACAATCCAGGAGAGTATTGCAATTGCTTTTTGTTATCATTTTCATGCAAAAGGCAGAGACAATCAATATTAGGCCTTAGGCAACAAATCTAGTCACAGATAAAAAAAAAAATTGGAGGAAAGATGCAGCGACAAGAAAGCAGCACCGACTGAGCATGCTTCTACTGCGGCACAGACAGAAAGGTAGTGGACGTACTGTAGAAGCTGGCCATTACGTAGTTTTGGCAGCGATCACCAGTAAATTCATTTGGGCACCTGAGAGGAAAAACAAACAAAAAAAATGGTAGAGAAAAAACAGAGAAAAGAGAAGAGGTGAACATATGCTAAGAAAGAAGCTCCTTCAGTGTGAACTGATAAGACTTGGTGAGTTCACTTTCAGAAACTGAATCTCGGTTTAGCATGTCAAAATGGTTCAAGATGTTGAGAGCAACTCATTTGCTCTGTGGAAATGAAAAGAAATCCCCCCCTGAAAAACCAGCCAAACCCAAACCAATCCAGATCAAAGTGTGTTTCGAGATGTGAGACAGAAATTTACCATTCCAAATTCCCAAATTGCTTTTAGGATGCACTTTCCACAAGGCAGTGAGGACACAAGATCTGTACATCACTCATCTCCATGAGTTTGCTCTTTTAGGGTTGCACCTTACAGCAGTCTCCTAAACAAGAAAGCTGCCAGTGTGTGCAATACAAATACATCTGTGAACGGATGGAAAGATCAAAAATCACACAAACGAGAAACATTTTGGAGGTCAATAATGCCATGGTGTACAGATTTTACTTTAGACAATCAGGTCATAAATTAGTGTATAAAGAGGCCGGTTCCAGCTGAACTGTGAAAACACCAAGTACTATTGATTTTGTTGCTGTAGTTGGGGAAGAAAGCAAAGTTCAGATTATTTTAACATACTTTCTTGGTTTTGGATTTTCATGGGCAGAGTTTCAGTACATCTTGCTCCAGTGAATCCAGGTTGGCACCTAAAGGGCAAAAACGTGATAAGCAATAGTACACCAAAACTACTGCACTTACAGACTGACATCTGCTGGCCTATGGAGATGGGAGTGCATTAAGTGACCTCCTGGTTAGGTGTTAGTGAAAAATGATCAGAAAAGGGGCAAGAAAGTGTAACCTTTCCAGAAGATAACACTTTGCAAAATTTACAGCAAAAAATCACAAGAGAAAAAAATCTAGGAAGTCTTTTTGCTTGTCTGTTTTGAAAAAGATAGAAGAATCAGGGCTAGCAAAAATGGGTATCAGCTCATTGCTTATTCCACCTCATGAAGGGACCAGATTGAGGTTTTTTCAAATTTCCAATGCAGAGTGTAACAGCAATTTACACTGTTTTCACCAGTCACACAAAATCTATCAAAATACCACGATTTCCCTATTTCTGTAATTGCACGTTGTATCTTCCAGTAATTTCCTTTGAAGAGGAATAGTTAAAACAACAATCACAGAAAAGCCAAAAAAATTCCAAAAAGGGAGAAGATAAACTTAAACCCAAAGGCAGGAAGTATGTTCAACATGGCTGACAAATGGAAAAATAGTCAGTCCAGTCAATAAGTAAGATAAGAGGGCAGAAGTGCTCTCAAAATTTGAAGCCTGACAACTGTCCACCATTTCAGTCCATAAGCTCTTCTGCAGAAAACTTCAGTGCAGATTTCCCCTTGGTCATAACGAAGGAATTTGTCTTCTGTGCTTTGCCTGTTTTTTCTTCTGCTGCTGGCGGTCAATTCTTCCTTCACCTTTATTGTCTATTTTGGAGCAGAGCTCAGGCTCCCAAAATACCACCATAGCCATGCAGGCTCCTGTGCTTCAGACATAAGTGTGAATGACTGTCCACCACACTAAACCTCTGTAGATTCCCATCTTCTTTCCTCCTCCTTCTTCTATCCACTTGTACTCAGCGTGTAACCTGAAATTACCTGAAATCTGCTTCCTTGAGTACATCTCTCTTCCGTTGCCTGTCTTTCTGATGCTCTCCATGAGTTTGCCATGGTGCAAGAATCTCTCTTTTTCTCCTGCTGCCGATCTGGTGCTAGCTTCCTTTTCCAACTGCTTCACCATTTACACATCAGGGGCTGAAGAGCCTTCTTACTTGCAAATGCATGTTGTTCAGAAAAATCCTCCACCTCTTCTATCCATCCGAGTTTCATGTGCATTAAAAGCTGTCCTGATTTTTTAAATTCCACTCTTCCACAATTGCCTCTAGCCCTAAGGATCAGGGATCCTGCCCTTATACAAGTGGGACTTCCAGAAAATCACTTTCGCAAAGGACCAGGGTCAGGCATAAACACTAGTATCTTGTTTAAATGAACCACGTAGGAATGATTTTTGTACAATAAAGGTATGTTTTGAGGATCAGCAGATGAGTCTTTGGAGCTGATTTGCTGTAATGATATATTTGTTTATTAAGGAAGGGAGTATATGTTCTTCAGAGCCAAGGTCACATCTTCTGGTAAGTAACCAGTGTAGAGAGATCTCAGTCTCCACAGATATATTCAGTTGAGAAAAATGCAACAAGGATAACTCTGTCATGAAAAGGTGATATTGCTGGGCATGATAGAAGACTTTTTGCATCTTTGATAGAAAGAAAAATGTCTTTGATAGAAGGCATTTTGATCTGTGTTACTGAATGAGAGTAAAAATGGTTTACCCCTGTGATTTCAGTTTTATTTTGCATTATAGTGTTCTTGATAAATTCCTGTCCCTGGAAAGCTGGCATTCACACCTTCATTGGCTTTCACTGTACAGGGACCTTTACATCTTGTTCATCAGGCTCAGCCCTACACAAGCCCAATGAACATGCTGCTGATTAAAAGCCTCAGGCTTTGCTCCTGCCACTGGCTGGTGGTGGTTGCTTGCTCCCTCTGTGCTTGTTTTCAGGAGCTGGTGCAGCTGTGGAGGTGATGAAAACAACTGTAGCACTGGTGTAGACAATGCTGAAATCGATTCCAGACCAATCAATTCTCAGCCCTGTTGAGACAGTGCTGGAAACACTTCAGGTGGGTTTATACTTGCTCTGAAACCATTGTCAGCAAACGGACTGCAGCACCTGCTGCTGAGAACAGGTCCAGGGTGAGCCAGCTGAGGCGACAGCCAAGATAAGCCTGTCCGCTTATGATTATGTGTGAATGCTAAAGGCATTTTACTGCTCAGATACGCAGTGCAGCGCTGTTTCCAGTGCTGTTTGGTGGGTTGTAAACTGTAAACTGTGTTTTTACAAACAGATTGCGATGGTGTCATTTTCAAAACACCTGTCCCACTCAAAGATTCCAGACCATATTTCTTGCTATGTCTTTCTTTTCTAGTTCATTATCTATGTACCATTTTCTTTTATGAGACTAGCAAAAGTTGGAGTAAAGCAACTCAGGGCAAAAAGGAGACATTTATGCTGCAAGAGCCTCATAATTTCCTTTCTGACTAAAAAAAGGCTACTTGGGCTATTTATTTACTGTATTAACTCGGTGAAACCACAATACTAAACAACACATACTAAAATAATTGCTTTTTCCTCTATACACAGTAGTTGTAAAGAGCAGTATTTGCATGCATTCAGATGACACTTCTCAGAATACCAAATGCATATCATCAAACTGTTTTATGTCAGGAGAGGAATGGCTGAATGGATCAGGACCTCACATTTCCATTTCACCCACTGCCTATAAGCAAATGCATTGTGGGAGAATCTTTTTTTTTCAGGGGAAGTATAGTACACTTCTGTTTTTAGTAGTCCATAGTAGTCAGAACTAGTATTTCTATCCTGCCTGTTGAACAAGTATCTCTGGAACTTTCGCTAGCATCACGGAAACAAATTTTCTCTTTTTGCTCTTTTCGAGAACCTTCTGTCAACTTCTATTCCACCAAGGCCTTTACATGAAGATGGATATAGAAAATGGCTATATCATTAAAAAGTACGTAATTCACTCTTTTGCTGTTAAGAAAAGAAGCAGCATCCTTCTGTTAGAAAGAAGCATTATTTTCATCCAGTTAAACTCAGACAAAAATTCATTTCTTCAGTAACAACAAAAGCACTAAAAAAGATGATCTCTGTGAGTAAGGAATCAATTAGTCAGACCAGCAAGGCCTTCACAGTAGGCTACTTCAAAAGAACACTCTAAAAGCATAACAGATATTATATTCATATAGATTCTTCTTCAAGTAAGATGCAAATGTTAGGAATTCTGTTCTTAATTTTGTATTTATTGAAGAAGCTATCTGATTTTTTGTCTTAAGTAAACTTGGGGTCATAGTTCCAACTGAACAGAAGTTACTTAGGAACCTCAGTCTCATAGGAAGCCAGTAAGGTCCAGGCTTCCAAAGTCTATGGTGTTTTCAAAATGTGACTCATATTCCTATGAAACTTCTGAAAATTCTATACACGAGTTTGTTTAAGTAGTCTCAAAGCTTCCTTTTTCATCTTTCATATTTTGAGATTGTTTTGTTCAGTCTGGCCCCATAATTATAAGACATATAGGGAACATACACGCTAACAGAGACGTAGCTGTACGATGCATTACTAAGTCTTCACACATTTCTTAAGGATTTCACATGGTTACCTCAGCAGGGAATTTTCTCGAAGTTTACACCAGTATCTGTGAGAGCAAGACCTGATCCAGTCTGGATCATTACACTATGTATTTTACAAAACACTTTTTTTTTTTTTTAATACATAGCTAGATTTTAACAGAAGGTGGATTTAGAAGCTCCTTTTTTTAATAGAATAGGGGGGTTACAAAACCAGAGATATCACTTGGAAAATTTCATGGTTGTTGTTAATCTGAGTCATGTTTTTTTGGTTAGGGATAAAACCAATTTAGAAAGATATGGCTCATGCTTTAGAAATTTTGTTTTTGCTGTCAACAGATGCACCATATGGAAAAATGTGAACTTGCTACTGAGGCAGAAATATGAAGAGCAAGTACCATATTTCAAGCATTCTGTTTCCACAGGCATGTTCTGGGGGAAGATTTATTTTCTCAGAACAATGAAGGCAATGTGTACTGGTTAGATATTTTTTTTAATTAACACTGGAATACTAGAATTAAAAGTATACATCTGTATTTTTAATGAAACAAGAAGACAATCGTATTTTGTCTTTTCAGTTTCCCAGTACACCCACTTTCAAGTACTCACACTTCAATTTCTTACATAGCTGTATTGCGTCTTGTTTTGCTATGCAACATGTTTCAGTTCTGGCAAGTATTAGAGGACACAGCAAAAGGCCCTGCAAAATAGTGGTGGCCCCGACTGTCCTCAGGATAAGAATCCTTTTCCACTGCCTTACTGTAAATGAGATTCACCCTCTCTGATTTTACAGCTCTGATGCTTTTTCCAAATAGGTCTTGGGCCACCCAGAGAGAGGCACATCTGCCAAATTTGGGAATTACCTTTTCTTTCAATTCCAGCCCCAGAATTAAAGGTTATTTCTTGTCTACAAGAGGGAAAAAAATCCCCAGTTCACTCAAGTGCCTACCAGACATTTAGTTAAAAAATTAGCCAGTCTATAGCATCAAATAACAAACATAGTCAAATCTCTGAAGTTTTTTTTTTTTGGAAAGTCCCCATATGAGTGAAAATGGGATACCTCTGAAACTGTCAAGACAATGCTAATTGCAAGTCTGCTAGATGCTCAGCTCTGCTGCCCTGGAGTTTTCTGAGCAGCGTTTGGACAGGAAGTTGAAACAGGCAGGTAGGCTCTTGTACATGCCCTGGAGAGTCATAGCAAACTGCTCATCTTGTACTGCTGGCTTATAGCGATCATGTAAATTTAATACAAATCTTTCCTTCTCTCTCTCAAAAAAGAATCCAACCCACCAGAGCCAGTAACTTTCCATATTTACTTTAGCTAAAAATGATTCTAAAATCAATGAAATATTCATCACTTTCAGCAAAAGAGCAATCTGTGAAAAAACAAAGCAAAACAAAGCTCATGAAGGTAACATCCTTCTACAAAAAAGAAAACTCATAAGTAAAGCAGAACATTTTTTTTTTAATTAACAAGAGAGACAAGCAGTCAATCCCTTCCTGACCTAATGAAAGCATCATAGACCTTCACTTAACTCACCCATCAGAGTCTTCTCTACAATTAGTGTAGATTGATTTTTAGTCCTAAAAAACTGAAAATCTATGCAGTTAAACAGTTGACAGTCTTTACTGACCACTGTGTCTTGTCTGTCTGAAAAACAGCAATATCCTCACAAAAGTGCCCCCTTTCTGCTCAATCCTGCTAGGTCCCAAGGACGTTTCCCAAGGTTTAAACGCTGAATTCCCTCTCAAGCCAGGGAGAAGCCATAAATCACTATGACTAGTTCAGCTCCAGAGGTAAATGCTACACGATGCGCTACCACGCAGGAGGTGAACTCCAGTGCTGTAGCTCTTCATGGATGTTCTCCAACATAATGGACTATTGCAACAGCCCAATACAGCATAGGCCAGGACTTGAGAAAGGTGCACAAGCACACTCTTAAAACTTAACTCATACGACTTCCTGAATCAAGATCGACACATGAAATAGTAACCTCCACCAATTACCATGACATTCATTGTTTTTTATGCAATTAAACACCACAGCAAAAACTCCAGTTGTGAATCTGATTTCATCAGAAAGTGTTCAGTTACTATAGCAGACAATAAAAATAACCAGTTTGTCCTGTATAAAGAATACTTATCCAAGGCAGTTATACACACACCTTTTTTTTGCTATTTGCAGTGTATTTAGTTTACAGTATCTGTTTCATTATTTCAAACATAAGTCTCTAGTTGTGATACTTCATGCCATGTAAACATCAATAGGGCTTGCTCTGACAGCGTCACGTGGGAAGATTTCCCGGTTAGCCTCTGTTATGCCTCATATACAGAACACAGAGGTCACTCTTGGTAGGTTATTTTCACATCCACGTACTTAAAAATGAAGAAATATCTAATGCCGCAAGTACAGGAGAAGAAATTGTTCAGGTGCTCCTTTAAAGAAAAAGCATTTCTGGAACCAGGAAGCTCCACCAAAGTAAGCCAATGGGATTTCTTACCTGCACAGGTATCTTGGGGGGTTTGGAAGGTCTTTAACCATGTAACACTCTCCCCCATTTACACAGAAGGCTTTCTGCTTTATGTCACATTTCGTGAGATGACTTGTCCCAGTTGTAGATGTGGAAGTGGCTGGAAAAGACAAGAGTGAAAATACGGATCAGAATGGCTTAGTTTTTCTTCCTGGCTGGTAAGTATACTTGTATGTGAGGGAAGAGGTAAAGCCAGGGAGGATGTGACAAGTCCTCTGAGCTCTCTATCTGCTGCTACCACAAGCAGTAATTACCTGACCCTGTATTTTTGCTGATCGACACAGTGTGGGAGGAAGGGGGGATTTCACTAGCCCTGTCTATCAAGTGACCTTAAATTTCTGCAATAGTCATGTATTTAATTAAGTATGTGTAATTTATGTGCAGTTACTTATATTGCATTAATTACATGCAAGTGATTCTGGGTGTGAGAGTCATTACAGACTGCTGATATAGTGTCCAATAAAATGAGGCCCTAGATAAGGTTTCATCCCTGCATTGCCTTGATGTAGGTGTTTTTCAGTGCAGCTTGACCTGACGTCCCATGCTGATTCAATCCGTTGGGACTGAACCCCTTGGTCCAGCCCCTGCTTTCTTCCCAGGGGAGAGGGTGACCGACTGAACACTGAATGCCTCTTCCCCTGCTCCTAAATGAGGGCTGTGGCTGCTTTGGTTCGACTCGGTAGGGAGGGAGAGGACAGGGGATCTGGAGGCATCATCCCTTCCTGTGCATACATGATTGCCACCCTTGTGTTCACAGGACTCTGATCCAAAGGCCAACCTAACATCTCCTGCCGATGGGCTCATCTGCATGAAGTATTAACAGTTTTGGGCCACTGATGCTGCCAGACACCATTAGGCATCTAAATTGCTATTAAATGGAAGTACCACTGTGCCTGCAGTGTTTCTTAGCTTACTCCCTGCTGCATTTAGGGAATACCTGGAGAAGGCATGAGCAGGGTTTAGTTAGCAACCTTTAAGGAGGCTGCCAGGGTAGGATGAGAAATCCCAGCCTTAGGATTTGCCCATGCAGTGTCTGTCAAGGAAATGATAGTAACCTGACCAATGGGAGCAGTACTGGAGGAGAGACAATGCTCAAAAAGGCCCCACTGCAGTCATTGCTGGTAACTACTAATGTAAGGTGAACCTACCTGAGGTTGCCCTAAACTAGATAACAGCAACAGAGATGATAGGGAGCCCATATTATGTCCTTAGCTCCTCATGCTGCTCTGTGCCTGCAAAACCACCTCTGTGAGCTGAGTTAAACCTAAGTCAGGCATGTACCTGCTAGGCTGCAGCTGCAGACCCAAACTACAATCTCTGGTTGCTCCCTAGTTTGGATAATTTTTGCTCTAAATTCTGTCAAAACAGGGTAGGCATGCTTGAAGCCTGGACACCAGTCAGTACTCAGCTCAGGAACCATGCCACTGATGGGCTATGTGACCTCTGGCAAGTCATTCAGGTTATTCATTTCACTTGATGTTATCTGCTTAAAACTAAGTCATTTAGTTGTAAGGTGTTCTCCACTGCTCACAAAAAGCAACTCAATTTATCCCCACAACTGGTGAGATAAACAGCTCATTTGTCTCTCTACATTGACTACAGAGCAAGCTTAAGCTCTTGAGAACATTACCCTAATTTTTAATTTTTTTTTTTGGCTAAAACTAACTGAAGTGACTGTGATCTGTAAAAAGTGGGGAAGATTCCTGCATGGTTTTTGTTTAGCCATCTCCAGGCATAGACTAGTAAGAAATTTTGTTACAGTGCTGAACAAATCCCAGCATTTTAGTTTCTGAAAGATAGCTTCTACCCTGAGGTGGAACAATGCTTTTATGTATTGACTGATTCCACCAGAGCTGATTAGAAAGCTGCAAGCACCTACACAAAAGTTGTCTGATATTCAAAGCCTTTTATAACAGGATGGCACCCAAGGGGGCATGTTTATAATAAGCAATGCGTGACATTCTACCATTTGCTGCAAACATTGAATCCAAAGAAAACATGCTTTTGGCTATAAACAAATACCACTTACACATTTCAAGTTCTTCTCTCTGAGAATAATGATGGAGTAGTCCCTGTCACATTTGATTTTCATGTGTTTCCCATTATCTTCCAAGTAAAACTGCATTTTTAGCGCTCAGCACTTGGGATTATGGGCCACCTTGGCTGGCACCATTTTCAGAGTGGCTTTAGCTATCTTGTTTCAATGACACATGAGATAGTGACTGAGATATTTAAGTCCCTGCTTTTACTCCATCAAAACCCCATCTGCCTGTACAGCTATTGTCTCTCAAACCCCTTCCTTCCTTTGCTGTTAATCACCAGCATGCCAGCTTCTTTCTCTTTCTTCCATGATGCTTTGCTTGCATGGGATGCCTTCCTCTGACGAGCCAGGAAAAGCCCTCCTGTGACCTCTACCAAAAAGCAAGCTCCCTCCTGCTTCTCACTGTCACACCCACCCATTGTGTCACATCTCCCCAGATCCCGATCTTGACTGGGGCCTCTAAGTGCTAATGAAATGCAAACATGGAGTAATAATTCCTCGTAATAACACATTCCTTTCTCCTGGCCCCTCAAAGCGTGATTTATAACCGCTCAGACCCGGATAAATTTATGCCTTGTCTAGAGGCAGGAAAAGGGGTCATGTTTTAAGAGTAGTCTGACACTTTTTCAGCCAGCACTGGTTCAAACAGGACTTTGCACCCAATGTTGACAAAAGGCTGGCCAACAGATTGCCATCAGCTCAGCGGTGAAGGGTCGTCTACGCTTGATGTCAGTGGGTTGACCACCATCCTTGACATGAATCTCAGGATGAGGGGATTTGCCTTGTGGAAGGGCCTTTCCTTCTTCACTAGCTTGAAAGGAACTTGGATTATTAGCCCAAAGGAGATATCTGACATGACAGGGTACAGCATACCAAGACCTAAGACAAATGTGGTTGAGTGAATCCCATCTATATAGTAATGCTCATTTTGAAGCCTTTGTGAGGCCTAACAGGGAAACTCACTGTTAAGCTTATCCCTGCTGAGAGCCTATCCACGTTTATGTCCTTTTACCTTACCAAAAGACTTCAACCTGCAAGTAAGACAAGCAATCTGAATATGTCCTCAAGATCAGAAAGCTAATGCATTAATATGGAAGGGAAAAAAAGCCATATTGTCTGCAGCATTTATGACAAAAAAAAACATTTTGCTACCCTGCTAGCTAATGGAATGTTTTAAATTGAATTATGAAGGTAGATATAGTAGCAAGTGGGCTTATAGATATCTATAATTGTTTTCATCGTCTTGCTTACTGCTTTTTCTTTAAGCAGCAGCTCAATCAAAAGCAGATCACTGTGGAGTTTCAAAGTAACAGTTTTTTCCCATCTGATGTAAGTGAGCATTGGATAGCGTCAATCGCTCTGAATTGAATACTAGAGATGGGAATAATCTGCAGTTCTCAGAAAAATTTCACGATACAAGGGCTTTACACATATTTGTGAGGAGTGCATCTATGCATATTTTTCGCATCAAAACTCTTGTATAAATCTTGCATGAGAATTTTCTCTGGATTACTGATCTATTACCCCTGTAGTCCCAATGTGCCAAAGCTTTGTAACTCCATGGGGTGAGGGGAAGAAAAAAGTCTCCAGTGAGTTAATTCTGATATTAATATTTATTTTTTTTTGCAAAGGATGCATAGTTTTTATAGCATATGGCCAGTATTCAGTGTATGCACTGTAAGTCTATTTTGCAAATTAAATACAAGAAACACTAACTATGGTTTTGGGTTTCACTTAAAGCCACATAACGGAAGAAATGTGGTGTTTGGGAGCAGGTGTTCATCAGACTCCATTTCATACAGTCCATAACTAGCCCCAAAGCACTGCCTTTGCATACGTCTTGAGCAGACATGGACTTAGAGGATGCATAGTGGGAATGACGGGCAGTGGGGAGGTAAAGCACAGCTGTAGACCACATATCTGTGCCTTTTTCGTTATTTACATACTCAAAATTTGTACCTCCTTTCTCTTCTGTAATGTTTTCTTCAGCTACACAAGCACAAGCTGGTTTGCCTTTAGAGTCCTATATCAAAGCCCTAGCTTAGTGAATGGACTAAATTACATGCTGTAATGAAATTTGAAAATATCATGCATGAGATAACATCTGAAAACACTGCATACTCTACCTTTTTTTTTATTTCCTTCCCTGAATGCAGAAACACCACACTTAAAAAAGCAACTGCAGGCAGTATGAACAAAGCCCCAACTAATGCAAATATTCACATGGCAGTGAAAAACAATGAGATCAGCTCCCATCTATGGGAACTGCCTAAAGTCATTAACAAAAGGAAAAATAGGACCTGTTGCATCTTTTAAAAACTACTTTCTAAAACATGAACACTACCTTAGGATCATTTCATGTCAAGCAGACACAACTTCATGTAATTCTGAGCTTACCTGGGGAATCTCTGAGCCTTTTTTGTCTAAAGTTCAGTGGCTACAGCAGCAGGACTCCCAGGCCCTGCATAGGTGAGGCAGTCTGTTGAGAGGAGCCCTAATCGTTCCCTGAGTACAGGGAAGGGCTTTGCAACCTAAACAGAACAGTATCTATGCCTCTTTGAATTGAGTTCTGCAAAGCTGGTGTAAAATCAGAGGACACACTCAAAGTCATGCAAGGTGACTAGTGAGATGCTTATGACTCAGTGGAGACAAAATCAAGTGGCAGCTGCAGCACAAAGGAGGGTTTGCATTCTCACTGGAAGGCCATTAATGGGATGTAAATATGCCCCCTTATTGGACTGCAGGTGGAGACCTTTCCAGTCTCCTTTTGTGAACGAAAAGAGTAAATTAGCAGAGAGGAACAGAACAGACACTACTGCTTATCACTGTTTTCTAAGACTAAGGCTTGAACAAAGCCTACTTGCAGCTTATGCCAATGGAGGAGGAAGGGACCTGCACGGAGTGAGGGAGGTACAGAGGGAGAGAAGGAGGGGGAGAGAGAGTGCACACAAGTGAGCTTTGGGGTGACGAAGTGTATGCCACCAGAAGAAACTCAGCTTTACTAACTCATGTTCCCTCACTTGAAGCTCATTTATTTCTTTAAAAGCACAATTCTCTCTTGACTTTTCACTGGGTTCTGAGCCTCTTCAACTTACTCTGACTTCCCCAATGAGCCCGACTTGCAACTGCAGAAAACCTTGATATTTCTGTACTGCACTGATTGAGGTTCCAGCACAACTGTGGGCAGAAAAACCATACAGGTACCTTAAAGGAGAACAGAACCCAAAACCTGAGAGCAATCAAAAACTAGCCCCTTTCTGAACAGACAAGAATTTCCATTTTACCAGGTGTCTAGAAGGATATGTTTCATGTCCTTCATACTTAATGGTTCCAGAGCCGAAACTGCATCCATGTAGCTCTGAACATACCACAGGTTGAAAAACACTACCAACACCAACAAATAAACCTCAGGGAAAAAAAATCCCGCATCTCTATAGGAGGCATTTACCTGTCTATTTCAAGGGGCTGCTCAGAATTTTTCACATTGCTTTGGTGATGTAATACACTAAACTGGCTGTTTAATCTAGTTACAATTTTTTGTTCAGCCTCTGTCTTCACAAATAACATGCACTGTAACAGATTCCTGGAACCTTCACAGGAGATCATTTAAGGAGCCTGCTGTTTTGCCAGAAGCTGGAATTAAGTGCTTACAAGTTAGCGGAATTACTTTCTGGCCCTAAGACAGTGCTTTCTCACTTTGGCACTATCCGTATGAAGATCAGGGCCAGCAAGAAGGAAACAGGAAATCACTGGGTCTGCAAGATAGAAACTTCAGGAAAGATTGAGAGCATGTAAACTCTTGCTGAACCAAGGCAGTGTGTCCCTCTTCCCCCTACGACATGGACTCAGCAGCAGTTTCCCCTCACGAACGCAACCTTAGCAAAGCAAAGCAAAGCAAAAAAAAAAAAAAAAAAGAAAAACAAAGGACAGACGCTTCAGCTCACTGCACCACCCGATCACTTCCTCCCCGACAGGCCAACAGACTGACCCAGTTGGCAGGCGTGCAACTGCGAGACCTGCACAGCATCTGGCTCACCACGGGGGGTCAAGAGGTGACACATGCTAAAGACGGCCCGACCAGGAACAATTTTTGTTTGCTTCATTTAGCTTTGAGATGGGAGGAAAGATGGGCAGAGACACACAGCTTATGGGTTGTTAGTGAGGAAATGCAATTACAGCTTGCAAACACTAGAGTTTTCAGAGAAAGGCAGGCAACGCGCTGTGGAAGAGTGTAAGGGTGCATGAAGAGACCTGGTTGAAACTGGGCTTTGAGACAAGGCATACTGCCCCATTGCCATGAAATGTGTCAGCTTTCACTTTAGGATGATGTGATAAGCATCTGCAAAAGGTCTGCAAGGGCCTTTAGAAAACATTCCCCACCTGGTGAGGGGAGACTTGAATGGCAAAACACAGGGCAGTGACAGGCCAGAAGGTCCCAAGAGGAAAAATGTGTGTGTGGTGGTGGGGAACAGCAAAAAAAAGAAAAGAAAGGAGATGCAGACAAAATATGTGTGAATGAAACCAGTGCGGGAAAAATGGGTCTAAGCCCAGAAACACTAAACTGACAGCCAGATAGGGAAGTGCTTCTACTATTGAGGGACTCCCAAACAACCTTGAAAATGCCAGGAATAGGTGGGAGGCTCTGAAAACTTAGGCCTTAGATTAAAGCAGACAGCAGATAAGGAGCTGAATGCAGCTGCCGCAATATAGTGAACTTTATCCAATGTGGAGTCCTTTGCTGCACTGGAGAACGTGCCCCCATCCGGAAGAGCCTGGGTGGCCAAACAAACCATAGGAAAGGATACCTGGCTTACCTTGCCTCAGAGGTTGCACCCTGCTCTTTTTCATGCAGCAAGGTAAGTAAATAACTCATTGGGCTGGAAATTTGCAACAGGGGCAGAGCTCATACAAAATAACACATAAACATTTCATAAGATGTGGTCCATCACAAGGGACCTTACTCCTGTGTATCTCACAGCTCCTCCACAGAGCTCTGAAAGGTCCTTCAGGCTGCTGGGAAAGGACCATCAGTGCTTGAAGAGCAGGCCCTTGAAACTGTAAAAAGGGCCTTGACAGAACTGAAAGGACAAACACACAACAACTACGAAGATTATGAAGACAGATCTTCAAGGCACTGTCTGAAGAGAAATCCTGAGGCTATCCTAGGGCCCTGCCAGCTGCCCAAATGCAACTGCAGGTTTGTCATGGGACTAAGCTCCCTGAGGCAGCAGGTACAGCTGTGCTTACAGTGCTTTCTCTGCCTCAGGATGCAAAAACTGGATTTTTTCCTTTCTCCAGTCCACATCTGATGCTTTCTGTGAGGGTTGATCATGTGGTTAACCAGTGCTGTAACTCACATTCAGTTACTAAAATCAATGTTAAGAAGAAATCTCTGATTAGCTGCAGTTAGTCTCAGCTCTGGTGATACTGACATAACTATTTCCTTATTAAGTATTGAAATACTTCCATCCCATTATAACATAGTCAGTCAAAATCTGTTCTTCTTCCTCTTTCCTCTAAAGGATTTTTCTTATTAATTCCAATTATCCAATTATACTTCTGCAGATAAATGCAAAATCTCTTCACTTCTTTAGTGCTATCTGCTTACAGAGATGCGGGATAATAAAGACTATTCAGCAGATTATGAAAGAAAGCATGCATGCTTTCTATTACAAAAGATGTTTCATATAAAGTCAACATGATAATCCTTGTCAGGAACCCTTGCTGACATGCTTCAGGAAAGCATTTCAGCAAGAACGTAGTTAAAACTGAGCATATAAGCCCACACAGCTTCAAGAGAGGACTCAAGCACCTGCTTAATTTATAGTCGCATTCACTTCCATGTTTTTTCTTGGTGTCTTTAAAAAAGTTTTTCTGAAGCAGAATGGATTTCAGCACGGTGCCATGAGTGTTTAGCCTCGTTGAAAGCAAAGCTTGCCAACTGAAATACCCCACGTTAAGTAAGTTTGCAAAAGGAAGTCATGTCTGCAGCCTTTCCTTGAATGTCATCTACCTGGACTTGTGGAAAGCATTTGACACCGTTCCGCACAACATCCTGGTCTCTAAATTGAAGAGACATGGATTTGACCAATGGACCACTCGGTGGATAAGGAACTGGCTGGACGGTTGCACTCAAAGAGTTGCAGTCAACAGCTCCATGTCCAAGTGGCGAGCAGGGAGAAGTGGTGTTCCTCAGGGGTCAGTACTGGGACCGGTGCTGTCTAACATCTTTGTCGGTGACATGGATGTTGGGGTGGAATGCACCCTCAGCAAGTTGGCCGATGACACTGAGCTGTGTGGAGTGGTCGACACGCTGGAGGGGAGGGATGCCATCCAGAGGGACCTGGACAGGTTCAAGAGGTGGGCTTGTGCAAACCTCATGAAGCCCAACAAGGCCAAGTGCAAGGTCCTGCATGTGGGCCGGGGCACTCCCATGCACAAATACAGGCTGTGTGGAGAATGGATTGAGAGCAGCTCTGAGGAGAAGGACTTGGGGGTGTTGGTTGATGAGAAACTCAACATGAGCTGGCAATGTGCGCTTGCAGCCCAGAACACCAACCACATCCTGGGCTGCATCAAAAGAAGCATGTCCAGCAGGTCGAGGGAGGTGATTCTCCCCCCTCTACTCTGCTCTCGTGAGACCACACCTGGAATATTGCATCCAGCTCTGGAGCCCCCAACATAAGAAGGACATGGACCTGTTGGAGCGCAGCCAGAGGAGGGCCATGAAGATGATCAGAGGGCTGGAGCACCTCTCCTATGAAGACAGGCTGAGAGAGTTGGGGTTGTTCAGCCTGGAGAAGAGAAGGCTCCGTGGAGACCTTATAGCAGCCTTCCGGTACCTGAAGGGGGCCTACAAGAAGGCTGGAGAGAGACTTTTTACAAGGGCATACAATGATAGGATGAGGGGTAATGGCTTCAAACTGGAAGAGGGTAGATTTAGATTAGATATTAGGAAGAAATTTTTCACTACGAGGGTGGTGAGGCACTGGAACAAATTGCTGAGGGAAGCTGTGGAGGCCCCATTCCTGGGAGCGTTCAAGGCCAGGTTGGATGGGGCTTTGAGCAACTTGGTCTAGTGGAAGGTGTCCCTGCCCATAGCAGAGGGGTTGGAACTAGATGATCTTCAAGGTCCTTTCCAACCTAAACCATTCTATGATTCTATGAATAATTCCAAATGTCCAGTCCAGGATTCCCAGGCATGCATTAATCTGTCTCCTATTGAATAGTCTACAGTGAAAAACATTTACTAGTTTACTAATTTCACAATGAAATAAGCTTTCATTGATTTCGAAGCACATCTTCAAAGTCATTAAGGGCATGTCCCCTCCCTCTGTCCCCATCCCCAAAGCACAGAAGACTATCTGTTGCTTTCCCTGTGGCCGTCTGCTTCATGGGGGTTGCCATGAGAAGAAGCCATTGGAAAATCAAGGCCTGAAAATTATATGCTGGCCTTGAGGCAATTACAGCTCAATCTCTTTAACCACCTTGAGGTCCCTGGGCCATGAAGAAAAGCGAAGTAGCAAAGATTGGCTCTTCCCCTGTAATCGTAGCTCGTGTGACACCCTTTGAAACACAGACTAGTACAGAAATATACCTCCATTTCTGAGTCAAAGATACGGCAAAGGTTTCTCTCAGAAAACACAAAGGATAGCTCACAGATTGCCAAATATCTCCTTGATATCTATGATAAGAAAGCATTACAAGAAAGGACCCCCAATAAGACTGGCAGCTATGGGAGAGAAGTACAGAACGAGAATGCTTATCAAAGACAGCTTCCTTCCTAACGCACTGAAGCTTGAATTTATTTGTCAGTTTACTTTGATATTTGTATTCCAGCAGAGATTTCCAAGGCATTGGATTTTTTTTTTAAAGGTGCTTTATAATTCAAAACAAGTTTTGAGATTCAGCCAGTAGAGAAGAAGAAAGACATTCTCTCACTGTTAAAACTTATTCCTTACATTTGAAATGGACTGTTCCCTTTGGAAAAAGGTGTAAGAAACTGTTAGACAGAGCTGCTGGGTCTCTTATGGAGGCTCTGCTAGAGGATCCAACTTCCTGGCCTGTGTTGGAGTTGCTCACTGAGACCAAGGAGAAAAATCTTCTCCAGGTGGGTGCACAGGGAAATTTCCAGTATGCTATCCACCAGCACAGACATGTTACCCATCTTTTCTGAAAAACAATTACCACGTCCCTGCTTGGAATTTCTCTCTCCAGGGGAGAGTGGTGGAGAGAGACATAATTAGGCGCTTTCCTTGTAGCAAGATAGTTTGGACTCTGTAAGCAGGGTCCTTTTATAGCAAACTGTCAAAGCACTTGAAATTCCTATTGAAGAAAGTGCTTTCCGCAGTAAGGGAGCTTATTCTCATTTCTGTCCCTTATTTCCAGCCTGGAGATATGAAACTGTCATTGTTTCTAGTTCTGTTTGAAAACAAGTGTGTATGAAATGGTACTCATGGAAAACATACTCATGTCAGTACAAGGCAAACAAGAATGGCCTAGAAAACATGACTAGTGGGAGAAAATGGAAAGATTTCAGGTTGCCTAGCCTGAAAGAAGTTTTTTTCAAACTGTAGGCTGAAGTCCTGCTGGGACTGACTCCTACAAGCTTCAAAGGATGGCATGACGTGTCGAGAGCAGCCACATTAACAGCCACCAGTTCAGTGTGTCCCCAGTGAAACCTGCCTGTGATTACTGTTGCCCCTGCCCAGGACCTCTGTGAACTGCTGTGGATGGTAGTTGCGAGTGCAGAGGAGCAAGCGTTTACACCCAGAGCCAGTCCTGTGAGCCTGCTCTCCCACCTCTGCCCTCACTCTTGCGACTTCTGCCACCATCTACATTAAAAGGTGTGAAGTACTTCACGTTGGGCTCACTGGTAAAGTTCTGTGGCAAAACTTCAGGTTACTGCAAAGGAAATAGGATGCTGTCCTTAATTCATATCTGCTGTCAACTTGGTTTTGTAAAAATGAACGGTAGTGTATTTGTTGCAGTAGCAAGGACTACCTTCCATCTATCAATGGCACTGTTTGTTCTGGCACTTTATTTTATTTACCTGGTAACCACATTTTATTCAGCTGTTGTTTCTTCAGTGAAGTTATATTTTAATGTGCTGATACAGTAACTGTCACTTAATCAGTACCTGTTCTCAAGAACCATGAGAGAGGACTATGCAGTAAACATGTCACTGTTCCAGACAGTTTTTAAATGTTTATGAAAAGGTTGGAGTTTTTTTTCACTTTAAAAGAAGTACATTAAAACAAGCATAATGTTATTTTTCTAGCCTCTAAAAAAAGTCTGGTAAGAAAAAATACAACCGTGTAGAAAAATAAAATGTGTTCATGTTGAGACTAAATGGCACATTTCCTCTAGCAGTTAATTTCTACGGTCTGGTTATAAATCTGTCAAAAATCAGATTTATAATGAAATGCTAACAGATTCCAAGCAATTGCTGTGTTAATGGAGTCACTGTTGTACCCATGTATTTGTGTAGACATAGACCTGTAAAAGGGATGGATCTGTAGGAATGAGAAAAGTGTTCAACAGCCTGAATAGAGTGTGCCTTTTTGCAAGAGGCAGTCTCAGAATGAAGGACATGCCAGATGTCCAGATGAACATCTTACATTCAACAGAAACTCAAGATTTTTGTCCAGCTAAGGGGAGGAGATGTGGCAACAGTGCACTCACAGTCTCACAAGGGGAAACTTGTGACCAGAAAAAAAGCCCTCTTTACACATGGCAGCTGCCTTTCTAAGGTAAACTGTTTTTGCTAAGGCAATGCTATCCTTGGTCCTTGCTCTTCAGCTTAGAAGGGGCTCTTTGCTGATATTTATTATTTCTGTCACTGTCAGTAGAGCTGGGATGCTGTTGTGTATCAAGGTCAGGTAGAACACTGGACAGAAATGCAAAGAGTTCATAGGGCATGTAAAGGGCAAGAAACAGAGGCACGCAGAGATGGGGGCACAAGAAAACATCAAGAGACTCTTCATGGTGACAGCCAAGATTTTTTGAAAGTTCTTCCACAACAGACAATATTCCAAGCAAACTGAATATTCATGGCTTACAGAGAGCCTCTCCAAGCAGGGGGCAACATTTGAAGTGGGTCTTTGAACAGCGTTTTTATGGAAAGCAGCATCCAATTGCTGCCTGGAGGTGGGATGGAGGGAGGGAGGAGGTAATCTTATGGGGGCTGGCATGCAATAAGATGAGAAACCACTCATGCAGAACAGGTGCAGAAGGAAAACACTGGTGACACTGGAAAAGCCTGATGGGGTGGAGGTCCTAGCTGTGTGGGTAAGAGCAGAAAGCTGTGCTTTAGTGGTGTCATGTGCAAGGAGCCCTCCAGACACAGAGAGCCAAGCTGGGCGTCCAACAAGCCTACACCTTTTTAACCTCTTCATTTCAAAGCACTACATGGGGTGAAAGGATCACCTTTCTCCTGTAGATTTGGCCTAATCTTTCAGGTTCATTGCAGAAAACTGTTAGTGCATGTGATACCCTACCAATGACCTTCCAAGCACTCCATTTGCTCCAAATACTTTTGAGTCCCTTTGTATCAAAATGAAAGCACATTTTCATTCGCAAACCTTTTTGAGGGTTTGTTTTTCCATCTTCTTTCAGTCTACAAACAGAACTGTTTGCTGCATTCCTTTTATGGTGCCATGGGGTGTACCTTCAAGCAAAACTCTGTGCTAATGAGAACCATGAGTGTCAAATGTGTCATCGCCCCCTGCAAGTGATTGAGGAAACTGCCATCCACCACCCTACAGAAGAGACCCCAGGAATTGCCCTCATCATGTTGCTCATCTGATAGCATTATTTCCTGGGTTTCTGCCAGTAATTTAACAAAGTCTAAAAGACAACCCAAAGGCTGGAAGAGAATTGTACACCTGAGCCCAGCAAAGCTAAGTGTGGTTTCCACCAAAAACCAAAATGTGCTTCACATGCCACAATTACTGGGCAGATTTATCAATCTTTTCCATGTTTCTTCTAGACTTAGGTACAAAGGGAAATTCCTGAAGGTCTCCAGGACAGGACAGCAATTTGGCACAAACTGGGGAAGCTACCAAGTGCTCAGGGCCTACATTTTAAGCGAATGCTTGACAGTGGCAGTGGTGGAGCTCTCCTGAAGTTATGGAAGACGGAGGCCTAGCATTTACTTATTTAAAAATATTGGCTTGTAGTATGAGCTAAAATAAGAAGATCGATAGTCTGGGACATTTAAAAACCCCGAGTCAAGCCTTCAAAATCCCGAGATTAGTTTCGATGAAGAACAGTAGGATCTAAAAAAAAATAATTCACTCAGTGTTTGTATTGCTGTGTCACTTTTCAGACTTTGAGCCTATCATGTATTGCAACCCAAAAAATTAGGCTTTCCCTTTTTCCTTTCAAGTGAAAGCTAAAATGTAGCATGAAGAAAGAAACCAAATGCTGCAGGGATTCTGTCTACTTCGTGTGCTTTTAGCACTGCAACAGCATTTTACCATAGCCTCAGAAACAATGCAATCCACTGCAAAACTGCCTGTAAATACTGCTTTCAAAGGATCTTTGGCTGCTGTACCTGGAGTGAAATGCAAGGAGCAAATTGCCAGTCTGGGAGGTGATGAGGCTTTTAGTTATGACCAATTTTTTGACTCTTAGGAATATTGAGAAAAGGTTGAGCCTTTTCACAGGACAAAAGTTGTCACTGGCTGATTTCCTCCAGGGTTGAGAAGTGTGTGGGGCAAAGGACTTCGATGCCAGCCTGGTGCATGTGGCAGCCTCACGGCTGTGCCCAGGCAGCGACGCATCTCTGTGCTGCCAGAGACGGTGTTGTTGGCATGAGGCTGCACCTGAAAGCTGTGGGGGCTGCTTGGGGGGAGTGGTGCCTCTGCGCTCTCCACTGTTAGCTCTCCCTTGAAGCCTCCCTTACCAGTTTGCACCTCCAGAAACTGACTAAGGTTCCTGGCACGAAGACCCTGGGTATATAAAGTAAGAACAGTAATTCTAGTCTAAACCCATCCTGCCTTTCACAGGATGCATTTCCTCATTGGAAAATACTTCAAGGTCAATGAAGACAAGACAAAATTTGAGTATCTCAAGGCAAAACAGAATGATTTTTTCTTTCTTCAGGGTATTCTCTTACAGTCAAGCAAAGCTGAGTTCATGTCTTTTTCTACTTTCCTGTTGAATAGGAGACCTATGTCAGCTGTCTGCCTTATTTAACCTTGGTCAGCAGGACACAAAACCTAAATGACAGATAGTGCTGTGGCAGGCACTGTTGTCTTCCTCCATTTACGCAATGGCTTGCTTCATTCCACCAAAGCCACGTATTTTGTTACCAGTAGCAGCAATATCATGGCAGCAATGAAAGTCTTGTGTTGGTAGTACGCCAGTGGTGAGCTAAGTTACAGTGCCTGTGCAATCTTTTACTCTCCCAGTACTGTAGAGATGACCTCTGGGTGCCATTAATTTCCATGGCCTTTATGAAACTCACCGAGTGGTATGAAATTGCATTTTACTGTGCAAGGAGTCTGCTTTGACACAAAAGGGCAAACAGGCCAGGAGGATTTATCTGCCAGACTCACTTATGTCTTGACTGAAAGGAGAAAGTGATCCCAGTGAGAGAGAGAGAGAGAGAGAGAGTGGGTCCTTGTCCTCTCTGACATTTTTGCACGATTTATCTGCTTTTTATACATGCACTTCTGGGCATAGTTTTCTTTACTACTTCTCAGGCTAAGAACAGCTGTTTGAATTAAACAGTTTGAGACACTGAAAATGAATGAATTTGAGCATCTAGATAAACATTTTTCTTTTTAGCTAGGGATGAAAACAAAGACTAGCTTAAAACATTCACCTGTGGGGGAAAAAGTCTAAATGAGTGGATGATAGCTCTGATGAAAGAGTTGACAAATGGAAAAATGACTTAATGGATAATAAAATCAAACTAAGTATTATATGAAATACATTTGCTTAACTTCAAGCAGTAAGTCTTTTTTACTTGTTTTGATCTGTTAGTTTTGTGTGGTCTTTCAGAAATTTGCTGTGGAATAGGATCTTCCCTTCATTACTCATGCTGATCAGAAGAAATCTGGGTATCAAAGAGGTATCCATTAACAGATGATGCCAGAAAAAATAAAGTGAAAAATCTTTCATGCAATTTACAAAGCTAGAAACGAGTTTAAGCAGCACAATGAATGTATTACACAATTTTGTGCTTCCAAATGCATGAGGAACATTTTTCACTTCTTAGTTTTATTTCCTAGCTGGTAATCAAAACTAGAGAAAAAATCGAAGAAGTCAGTAGATAGCGTTAAGAAGAATGTTTAAGATTTTTAGAAGGATTTGAAAGTAAACAAATTGGAAAAAGAGGTGGATCAATATTTAGAATATATTTCTCTACTTCCTTGGAAAAGAATGGGAAGCCTGTCAGTCATAGTTTTCCCTGCAAGGAAACAATCACTGTCTTGATTTCATTTATCATTTTGCTCTAAATTGTGATGAAATACACTAAATGAAAAATGGTAAAAAAGAAAAAATAAAGCTTGGAACTCACTAATTATCAAAATCATCTAGGTATATTGTCAACACATATAGCTCTTGTCTGGTGCATATCCCGTGCATGTCTGTCAGACTGGTGCAGTATATGCTGCTTGTGTCAAGGACACTTACTGGGGGAGCAGAAAAGTACCTGTGTCTGAAAAGTAATGATACTGATTTTTCAAGAAATTCTACCAAAAATCCTTCCTTTTTACTTATTCAGTGTTCAGTAGTTGGGATAGTCACAAAGTGATTCCTATAAAATGAAAGATACATGGATTTTGCTATAGTATACTGCTGGTTTTGGTTGGACCAGCTTGAGAGCTATTGAGCTGGCCTGCTTTTCAGACAGGCTGGGCCTTGAAGCTGCCTTGAATTAGGGAGTCAAAAAATGGAAGTACCCAAAACATCAGCAGTCTCTTTCTAAAATCTGTGTTTAAATGCAACAGCATGAACTCCTAGTAGGATTACCCTGGGTCTGTCTTCTTGTAACTGAGATCAGTGTTTGGCCCAAAGTCAAAAGCAGACACATTTTACAAATGAGTGAGAACAGGATGCCATTCATTACCTCCCATCTTTCACACATACTCTGTGTGATCTGGTGGAGTGTGTCCCATTGGAAAAATAAATGGAAGACATTATCACTTTGAGATAAAATGGGAAAAAGCAAGTTTCAGGGATTTCACCTTTGACCTTATTATAGCCTGAAATTTGCCAACTAGACACTGTTTCCAGAGGCTGAAAAAGAATTACAGCTACCTAAAACGATACTTCTGACTCCAAGCAGAGCTGAAGTCCAAGCCTGGCTCTCAGACCAGCAGTCTGTCTGTCTGTCTGATTCTTTGTTCCTCGTCACATTTCTTCCCTCTAGTCCTCTCCACATCCCTCCTGCTTCACCAATTTCTTCTCCCTGCCCCACTTACAGCACTGCTGTCCCTGCAAGATGTAAGAACAGCCCAGATATTTTGAGGTTCTAGAAGCACCAGACCTTGACAAATGCTGCCCTGCTGTCCTGCGGGCTAGTGAGGGCATGAAGCAGCAGGTGATGTGCTGGGCTGGCAAAAAAGTAACTTCCCTGCGACCAACTTAAACAGGGCTGTCCTCTTTCCTTGCTGCCAGGTATGAATTTGTCTGGAGGGCAGGAGAAGTGTATAATCCAGAGTAAGAGAGGCTGGGGGGGTTCTTGTGTTGGAGCAGGCTTGACACAGTAACCAGACCCATCAGTAATTGCATCCCCTGCGTGTTCTGGTGTGCCTGGCTCCTCTCCGAGACTGACTGCTCTCTGGAGACAGGTCTGGTTATATCTTGATACAGAACATGCCCTTGGTGTTAAATAAAGGGTCACAAAGAAAAGCCCCAACTGAGCTACTTAGTCTGACAAAAAAGGCCTTTTGAAGTGTTTTTGAAGTGGTCCATTTTGCTAGTACTTTAGCAGCCTATTTATTATATACAGCTTATTGTTTTGGATTTGAAGTTGGAGATTCAGCTTTTCTGTGGGTTTCTTTTCCCTAGCCCTTATCTAGGCCTTTCTGGATTTTTAGTAAAGAGTGAATTAGGAGCTCATTATAAGAGGAAATGTCCTGGTTTGAGCGACACAGGACTAATTTCTCTTCTAATACTTGGGAAAACTGCACTTTTAGAAGACTCCAGTGTCTAAATTTGTGAAAATATTTACTTTACAGCCAGCTAAGGTGTGTGGGTTTCAAGGTCTCAGTGTTTTTGAGCTCACCAGGTGCAGGGATGAGGAGGAGCGAGACCTGAGCACTTGACCCAAGCTGGCCAACAGGATTATTTCATACCATCAACGTCACATTCACTATAAATTAGAAAGTTTGCTGCAAAGTTCTCTCTCTCCCTTGATGGCTGCCATCCTAAGAACTTCGTGCCCCGGTGCCGGACCCCCAAGCCCTTCCCTTCCTCCTGAAGCTGTAGTGCTCACAGTGTCCGACATTTGCTGTCCACTGCTGGGAGTGCACAGCTTCCTACTGATAGAATTGGCTGAGTATAATCTTTGCATATTCTGTATTGGTGTTGGGATCAATATCAGTTCTTTAGTGCTGTTAATGTTAATTATCTAATCTTACTCTATTAAATCTGTTTATACTTCAGCTCCCGGGTTTCCTTGTTTTTCCCAATTCCCTTTCCTGGGTGGGGAGGGGTCATCGAGTGATAGAACGATTGTCTAAATGACAACAAATTGGTTGACAACAAATATGGTCTCTCAAACCATAACAGGAAATTACCAAGCAATACAGGGCAACAAAAGTGAGGCAATTATCTGAGGTAATTCCAGCCAATGAGGCAAGGAAGCTGAAGAAAGAACCCCCCTTTCATAGTCTGTTAAATAGTAAAGGTAATTAAGGCTTCAACTTCCCGCAAAACCTAGTCCAGACAGCCTGCTTAAACCACTACCTTGATGCAACATGCACGTATATTATTGCCAAAGTGTAAAAGGCATATCCACTGGGAGATAGTGAGCCTGAGTCTCAATTTCACACACTCATGCCTTGAAAAGCCCTGCCTGGAGTCATCCTTTGGTGAGCAGCTCTGGAGCTCAGGTCACCTGGTCTTGCTGTATTCAGTGCCAGGCTATGGTCAGCAGAGCTGCAGGAGCATCCTATGACTGTACAGTAATGCCACCCCTGCTCACCAAGGACAGAAACTTTCCAGACATGCCAATCCTTCCTGTCCCTCCTGCAAAAACCCACGCAGCTCAGTGCTGCATTTTGTGCTCTGCTCCAGCAATGCTCCAGCTGCCTGTGGAGCTGATTTAACTGCCTGATCAAATGATGTGTTGGTTCAGCCTGTGCTTTCACACATTGCAGCCTACACATTGCAGCCTAGTGATACTGCTTTAGTTCCCCCCTTTACGATACATAAAATTTTTGAGGAGATCATATGTTTTCTTTTACAAAATTCTTTCCAACATACAGTAAAAGTAATACTTGTTTTGGTGGCATGCTTTCTGGCAATGGTCTGCTGCAGGAGGAAGAGAGTCCAAGGTAAATTACATACTTCAAGAGATTATTTGCTCATAGAATTATAGAAAAGACATTTATTCATGTAACAAAGAAGGAATAAGTAGAAGATATATCTCTGGCCATTTACAGCATGCCCATAATTCTGTATTTTTACTTCCTAAGGAGCATGTTCCACCACCAATCTTACAACCAATATGTAAAACAGACTGCAGTACTCTAAGAACTTCTGTTCTGAAGGTCCTGAAAAAGAAAAGGCATATATGGGAAAGACAAAAGTGCATATGGTTCCCAGGACTTACAGATCTTTAGATCCTTTGAGGATAACTGTTATTTTTGTCCCTTGGAGCACTTAAACTAAAATGGTTGGTCTCCTGTCTACTAAATATAATGCCTGCAAAACGTTTATTAAAATGAAAGATTGCACTTCCAGGTGGACACTTAACCATGTGGAATCACACATCACAGGCAATTCCCAATTCATGAGTCTGGACCAATCCCATCATTCCTTAGAATCAGTACACTACCACAAAAAAAATAGTTGGCAAGATTTTATAGCTGATGTGAATCTTCCAGAATTCAGCATTGTCCTTGACTCTGGCTGTACTTAAATATTTCTTTGATTAAACCATGATCTCACACAGTACATTTTTCATAGGTGCTGAGTATGAGCAGCTTTCACTGAAACCAAAGGGAGTGGCAGGTGCTTATTCTGTTTAATTAATCTGCTACATTTTTTTCAGACACTCATGCACAACAGGGATCTCTCACAGTAGTAGGAATGGGTGACAGTTTTCAGTGAAAGACCAGTGATTTATGAGATGGATGGCACATTGCCAAAGGCTTGCAGGCCCTTGATTTCAAGAAATGGTATTGGATATCGGAGCTGATGAATGAATTTGGACAACTAAGCATTTGAGTACTCAACTGGACTAGCTGAGACTGCCGTGATCAGTCCTTTATGAAAATCAGGCTGCATTAAAAGTTGCAATGAGAAGCATCTTAACAGCTCTTCTATTTTCTTTCTCTTATCCTTCTGATTTCCATGCAGCTTCAGTTCACTGTCGTGACACTAAAAGTGCATGGAGGTAAAGAGACAAGGGACACCTTATAACTCTGAAACATTGGGAAAAGGAGCCTTTTCTAAGCCTCCTGTGGGGACCCCGAGGCTTATGCTGTGATTGCTATCAGGGTTTCTTCTTCCAACATGTTAACAGGCACACAAAAATCTCTCCTTGTAACTGCATGCACCTATTTCAGATTAGATCAAATCTGGGCTTGATCTCCTCTGCTGCAGAAAATGTTGGGCTGCGTGCTGTCTGTGAAGGTACTGGAGTCTGAAGGGAAGGAGGAAATTTTCCTGCAACATGCAACAGGTGTGATACTGCTAAAGCCAGATGAAAACATGGCTGAGAAGAGACAACCTCATTCCTCTCAGGAAGCAGCAGACAGAGATGAAACTGCATCTTTCTTCCACCTGCCTTCTTATTTCTATATGCTTCTGCGGAGATGCCCTGAAAGTGCTGAACAAATGTGGATGAGGCTGTGGTGGATGGGAAACTCAAATCGAGCAAAACCCTATTCCTTCACGCACAGAGAACATCCACTGCTGGTCCCAGGCCCTTTTGGGAGGGAATCACACTTATGACATAGCTCTGGAGCCTTCCTTCTCCTTCTCCTTCTCCTTCTCTTTCTCCTCCTCCTTCTCCTCCTCTTCCTACCAACCTGTTTCTCCAGCCTTGCCAGACCTCTCAACCTGACTGACAAAGACTTCAGAAGACTCACGTGGGAGATATCCTCCCCGTCCATGGGCACCTTTGCATCAATTGCTAAGGCCCCTCATCAGGAGCAAGAGGGAAAGGACAGCCAGTTCCTACATGCACCATGGTAGACCGTTGTGCAAGGGTGCTGCCACAGAAACACCTATGTACCTGCACCTGATACTGCTTTTCAGAAGATGGGTCAATGGGCAGAGCAGCAACAGATGGCTCAGGCAGACAGGGCCATATACAGGGAAGGACTAGTGGGACTATAGTGTGCTCTCCACACCACCCCTAAATCGCATTCCAGGTATGATTCCACCAGCTACAAGGAGTGCTGAAACCAACCGGCATCTTTATTAGTGTGTTGGGAGTTAAGGTTGAATAAACACACACTCTTCTGCCCTTTCACCTCCAAACCAGGAAAATAATTTTTCAGGCTGCCTATAAAGGGCTTCTAAGAGAACAAAACATCTTATTTCAGGGGCTTCAGTCTGTCCCACATGGGATGTGCAAAACATCTGAAATAGAGCGAGGTGGTTAACATCAGCTGGGCAGGAGACCAGTGCCAGCACTCCAGACTTCTCTGAGCACCTCAGCCCTACCATGCAGAAATACAGGCAAAAATGACCACAATCCAAAACCTTCTTGGCTTAAATGTCTTTTGTTCCCGAGATCACAACAGACCTGCTTCAGCTGCAGGTAACCAACAGCTCACAGACAGCCGGACATCACTCTCAGGTTGCCAAGCAAGAGGAAGACCTCAGCATGGGCAGCATCACGTAAACTAACAGGGAACCCTATCACACTCAGCGCATGCATGGGGCAAACAGCTGGTCTCTGGTATCAAACCCAAAACACTGAAGCAAAATAGTGTCTTGTGGGAAGTCTTATTCACTGATTGTTTTATTTTTCCAAGCCTCTGAACAGCAAAAACCTGGGGAAGTTGAAAGCCTGGGGTGAGGGTCAGGGTGAATCAAGAAAGAAAAGGCTTTGCTTGCCTTGGGCTGTGAACTCTGCTGCTGATATGGTGTGTCACGCACAGGCACCAGGGTGGTTTGAATGTCCTAGTTCCTCTGCTGCCGGAGGCAGAAACTATCTCCTTCAGCATATGGAAGTGTCTGTGCAATCACTGGCTTTTTTTACAAGAGTACAGCTATATTACTAAAGGAAAAAATCCCTTAAAGGGCCAATGAATTTCAAGGCTATGCGGAAGGCAGACCATAAATCACAAACGTACATTGGGATTGCTCTAGGGGTGTGTTCTTTATCCCAACAAGAACTAGAATGTTACTGATTTCATTGTGAGATTTACTCTATTTTGTATTAGTATTGGGAAAAGTAAAAAATGCAATCGATTTTGCTTTGCAGCTATGGTTTGTAAATGAAAAGATGCATCAGCTCCTGTATCACAGGTTGCCTATGCCTCTGTCTCACTGTATTTCACTGTCCTTAGCCTGTTTATTTCAGAAAACTGGACCTGATAAATTAGAAGACTTTCTGTATCATGTTTAATTTGTCTTTCATAGTCTCTCTGCTTTACTTTTTGAAATCGTACATTCTATGTGTTAACAAAGTGTATAGGAAGTTTTCTCCTCTGATCTGACAGACCATTTAAAAAACACAAGCAAGAAGAGCACAATATTAAAAGAAAAAAATATCTGTTGTTACAGCATCAAAAATGGGCTGTTTGATATGGGCTACAGTCTCAGTCCAGTAGCATAAAAAGGGAACGATGTAAAAAACTAATACTATTCTATTCAAACCTAGATGCCTGAAGTTAGACTGAAACAACATACTTCCTTTTTTTGTCATCAACACTTATTAATAGGCAGAGAAACAGTGTGCATTTTAAATTCAAATCCACCTGTAAACAGTCAGGTTTCAAGCTTAAGTGTGCTGCCTGCTCCTTTTTTTTTTTCTTTTGAGAGCTAAAGTCTAGTCTGTTCCTAGCCTAGATCCACACAGAACCTGTTCAGAGACCCATTCATTTTTATCAGCATGGGGCAAGGATGTAATCTTCTAAAGAGAATTGTGTTTCCTGTGGAGAAGATCTGCAAGGTGAGAGGAGACTGGAACAATCAAAAGCAAACTCCAGTCTGCTTTCTGGAAGCCAAGGGATGTTCATCGGCAGTGATACAACTCCCACAACCTGGAGCAAGTTACCACCTCAGCCCGTGCACTAGCTGGAGTCCTGCTGCTCACCCCTAGCTGCGTTGTTCCTGCCCCCTTACTTTGATTATGCAGTTACAAGGCGGAGGGCTGGAAACAGAGGAAGGCAAGTCTGTGAGGCTTGAGCATCACTTGGCAGCAAAAGATGGACCCAGGAGAAAGGCCTGTACAGAGGACTGGTACTACATATGTTGTTGTTACTCACCTCTGCAGCATCACTCTCTTCAGTGGGTTGCCCTACAAGTTTCAGAAGACCTTCTGCTCTGTGGTCGGCTGACAAACCCAGTATCAACTGGAGGCAGAAGGTCCTCCTGCCCATGTGTTATGGGACTGAAGGTGAAAGAGGTCCGCGCAATTGTTGGGCATTCCTGTCTGTCTGGAAGCGGCTGGCTGGCTGCCATTGGAAAGCTGCCATTTTTGCCTTGTGATGCTGTCGAGTGGCCTGAAGGACCACAGCAAGCTCGGTTTCTGATAACCAGATAGATTAGGCAGAGACTTCATCCGCTCCTTAGCTAAAGCGTTTCCTTCTGCTGACCACTCTCATCTACATTGTTTCCTGGACTTAGGCAGGGCAATCTCCCTCTTCACCTACCCATCACCTTGGCCGAAATTCCTGTTTTGGTGCAGGACTTGAAACTGGCCAGATACTGCCACTTGTACCATTACCACACAAATAGTTCCAAGAAGAAAAATCAGGGTCTCTGACGGTTTCCACTGATCAGTTCCAGTGCTTTCCTGGCAATCCCATGCACAGAAATCTAATCCAACAAAACATTGTTCTGGTTTTCTGATTTCCTGTGGCAACAAGCTCCACAGTTTAACTACATGTAATATAAAGCAAGATTGCCTTTGATGAGCTTTTTATTCTATCAAGCAGTGGGACTGAGCACATCCTTGCTTTTGTACCAGTGGACACAGACAGCAGAACCTCCTGTCTACCCTCTCAAGGACATTTTTAAAATCACCCAGCCTCCCCATTATGTCCCCCAAACCTTTCAGTTCCAATCTCCTCACATAGGAAAAACCCCGAGAGTTTTTCCAAGGTCTGTGCTATTCCTTTAACTCTTTACTGGATCCCTTTCTACCCTGCTATTCCATCTGTGAAATAAAGCAGCAGGCAGCACTCCAGACAAAAGTACACCACCATTTCATATGACGGCACTGCAACATTTTCCCTATAGTTTTCCCATTCCAATTCATATGTTTTCTAACATCTACGTGGGTCTTTGAACATAGTGGTGTATGCAGAAGAGCTCTTCATTTGGATTTAAAAACAAAAAAATTACTGAACTACAGCTGTGCTGAGGTAGCGGTGGAATAAGCTGTTTCTATTTCAAAATATCTGTAACACAAGTGAAGACCCACCCCTAAGGTGCTTACAAGCCAAAGTGACTGGACAAATAAAAGATAAGAGGTGATGTGCCCAATGATAGACAGAGGGTCAGTAGCAGAGGCAGGGAAAACACTTGGCTGTCCTGGGCAAAGACCAGGACTGTGGGTGAGCAGCTTGGTTCTGGCTTTCCCTCTGGGAAACGGGCAGTTGGGCTACTTACACCTATGTCCTGTGTAAGCTCAAACAATCTAACAAAGTGGGAAGGGAACCATCACAAAGGGCTGTTAAGAACAAGTCTGTTTCCTATTGTCTGTTTTCCAGCTTCCAGGGGCCTACCTTTCCCTCTGTCCCCCAGAGGCTCTCTTCTTCCTTTTTCCCTCTATATCATGTATTATTTGCCAGTTCTGTTTAACATGAATCATCAGAAATAACTCCATTCCATGAGCTCTGCTCTAACAGATCTGCACAGATATGCTCACCCAAGAGACAACGAAACTTTGACTGACCTACTTGTTGCCAAAGTTTAACTTTCAACAATGAAATAAGCAATGCCTTTGATCCAAAGGTTTCAAGGAGGAAAACAGGAGAAAACCAAAGATAAAAGTCAGCCAGTTATCCCTGAAAGACATAATACACTCCACAGCATATTTTTTAGGGTAGAGGGGAAGGAGGAAATGCGGAGCTCTTAATTCATGTTCCTCATTCCACCGGTCTCAGGGGTCCTTTGAGGCTTACAGCTGGTCTGAGTTATAAATAGGTATTTCTCTCACTTTTTATTTCTTGTCTCTTTGTCATTTTCTTATTGGCTCATCTGGTCCAAGAACAGCCACTAGACAGGAAACTATTGCAGATGCTTTAGTGAACTTTCTTATTGAAGTGACAATTTTCCAGTAACCAGACTCATGTTGTTGCGCCCATATGATGCTAAGTGAAGAAGAGACTCTCTATTTCCTCCCTCCCACATTTCCAACATTGATTTTCTAATCTATTTCCAGCCGTATGCCTCATTTCAGAAGAGAAAAATTTCCAGTACTGGTATCATCCTCTCTCTGGGTTTAACAAGAGATTGCTGTGCATTTTGGAAGCAGAGAAGTTGAACAAACCAGAAGAAAATTAGCTCAGCTTTGACATTCAGAGGAAACCGAATCTTGCAGCAATCAAGAATAACCTAATAAAATGGGGGCAGACTTTTCCAAAGGCTTAAAAGCAGACTGCTTCCACTACTGGGACCTGATTTTCAGATGCAGTCCATCTACCACCTTGGTTTTCTATGGGGATGGTTGTCTGTCAGAGGCATTGCTGAATGCTGCCCACAGTGAAGTTTTCAAAACTGATGAGTGCCTCTCTTGCTGGCTCCTTTGAGCAAGCTCTCTGCTAACAGGTTTAACCGGCAGCCAAGGTTGCATCATGGGTGCTGAGCGCTTCCCAGAAACTCACCCTTGATGCATTGAGGGAAGGTTTGAGGTTGACTCGGTCTGCTGTCCTATTGCTGCTTATGAAGCTGGGGAAAAGGCTGCCCCACAGGAAAGAAACATGCTGGTTTGGGTTGGACAAGAACAATATCAGTAGGAAAGAGGGGAAGGTGGGCAGGCAGGATGGATGGGCAGACAGAAGGCAGTTACGCTGCTCTCTGAGGGCTTTTTTCTGCCCCAGAAATACAGAATTCAACCCAAGTCTTGGGTGACTGGGAGTTGTTCTGTTAAGCAGACATGCTTTTTTTGTAACATGCCCATTCATTAGAAAAAGATGCATCTGAACTCTTGGTTGAACTCTCCCTTCTTTTTTTGGGCCAGTCTCCTCTTTGCCTATCTCCATATTTTCTCCCAACTCTTCTTTTCCCCTCTCCCTGTCCTCTCATCCCATTGTTGCAGTCTTACCCTCTCTGTACATCCAAAACATGGGAACCCTTCCCTTCCTCTCCTCTGGGAGCAAATGCTGACAAGTGCCTTGGTATAGACATGCTGTTCTTTCATGGGGGCTGCAGCTCTGTGAGATTTTTCTGGAAGGTCCTGGGAGAAACCTAGTCTTGGCAAAACCTCTGCTGTGTTAGCAGAACTGACACACCTCCTGTCCTGCATAGATGGTCCCACTGAGATTACTTTAAAAATTAAAAAGTAGCATTAAAAATAGAAAAGGTTTCTGATTGGCCCCAGTGTTACAGTGGAAGAGGACGATCTGGCCTCTTAGATTCATGCTGATGTTCAGACTTAAAGATGGTTGGTTAGGTCTTGCTGAACTCAATGGACTGCATCAGCATATAAGGCTAGGTATTTGGTTTCCTGCTTCTGACTGGGGATAGGCTAACTTCTGGTTTTTTGCTCACAGAATCTGAAATGAGAAAATATGTTCTGCTTTCCCAAAACTTTAGCTTTGTTTCTATTTAAATTCTGAATCTGCATTTAACTAAATAAAATTGGCTTTGCCAGACTGTGTCTGGCTCAGGGCCCAGCCACCCAGTGTCCCCTCTCTGACAGGGGTCAGCACCAGATGCTTCAAAGGAAGGTGCAAGATACTCTGCTAATGCTCAGTTATGGAATAAGCAGGCCCCAGGGAAAATTTCTTCCTAAGCCCTGTTAGCTAGAGCTTGGCTTCTGTCCTGATGCCCAAGGATTTATATTCCTTCCAAAATCTCTTGTTTATTTTTAAGTATTAACCATTATGACTCTGGCTAATGTTGCTCTTCATATTATGACTAATCCTGTTTTGAACAGGCCTGCAGTCTTTGGCTTCAGTTATATCCTTTGGCAGTGAGTTCCATAAGCTAATTATGTATTGTGTGAAAAAGTATTTCCTTCTATTAGTTTTCACTTTTTTGTCTTAATAAAAATGATTTTGGTATTTTATTCCTCCCGCACCTTTTCCTGTTTTCCTCACAGATAGACATCCAGCCCAGAGCTGGAGCAGAAGGGAGAGACGTACTATTGATGTAAGTTGTGCCAATGATTCAAAGACAGGCAATGGGTTGGAAGGCATCATCTAGCCAACCCCAAGCAGTCTGCACTGTGATGTGACAGCACTGCAAAAGCGGAGCTTCTGTAAATAACATTTAGAGTCACAGATGTGTCTAGAACAAAAATTTGAGTGTGGTTTTTTTATACTTTATTGTAATGAGTTCTAATTTTAGGTATTTTAATTCAGCTGTTTTATTTATTTATTTATATCCTATATTCACTGCTTTGTTACAGACCAGTGGCCTTTAGGGCCAGAATTGGCAAGTGCAAGGGTAAAATTTGCTATTAGTTGCCAGCCAGCATTTCTCCTTATTCCTAGAGATACTTCCCTGGAAAGGAGACAGATGGCAGTGCCAGCGACATACTACCTTGGAGATTTTCCAATGAGGAAAACTTCCTTAAATTCAAAGCTGAGCTTTCTGAGAAACCAAGTAGAAAAGTATGCATAAGTAACTTAGGAATTGTTCTTGCAAGGTTCTTCTTAGTATATGGTAAGTGAAAAATACTTTCCAACATTGCCTGTTACCATGAAGGCTCTTTGCTGGAGGAGCAAAACTGCCAGGTTACCAGTGGCCAGTACTCACATGGTCTCAGGCTGAATGGGCTCAGCTGGCCTCCATCCAGCTATAAAGATCCATGACCCAGAGACATGAGTTTGTATTTACTCCAAAAATGCATCTTTCATGGCTGACTCTGCAGGAATACAAGATTGCTCCTCATGCTCTTTGTAGCATTAACTCCATCTTTTGACTTAAAAAACACCAGTAAAATACCACTTAAAATTTGCTCTGGTCACTGTTCTGATGTGTGCCATAGCCTGTACTTCATAGGCGTTATGTTCTCTATCTTCTAGAAAAAACAGATTTCAGTCCTGTAGCCACATTAATCACTAACCAAGCAAGCTGTTTAACTAATCAAAATCTGGATCTTACAACTGATTCAATATAATAAATCAATTTCAGTGCCATTGTGGGCATACTAGGCCACTCCATCATTGTCACCTACTGAACTGGAGGAAGTGAAACGGCTTCATTTTCAGTAACTACATACTTAAAGGCAGAGTAGAAGTGGCATGGCAGTTTCATTCACGGATAGCCACTGGTCAAGGGAGTCGAGGAAGTCAGCTGAACAGAAAGTGGGGGTGATTGCTGGGCGAGGCATTCTAGCTCATGAATGTGATCTTGGAAGGTCTGGGAGATCACCCAAGCCAATATAGAGGCAAGGTATAGTGCTGACCTCAAGATTACCACAGTACCTCAAAGAACAAGGTCCTCAGCAAATGACTACAAAAACAACTCAATGAAAGACTGCATGTAAACAGCAAACACAGATAACTGCCAGCTTGCTACACTGAACTTCTCCTTTGCAGTTGCTCTGCATACTTAAACATCACCTTGTGTCAAAGAACCATTGCCTCACAGCCCTTTGTCTTGATTGGTCTCACAATAAAGTCATTGCTTATAATGTCTGGATTCATGGTGCCATGACAACGGACTGTGAGAGCATAAGCAGGTGTATGACCTCACTGTGAGACTGGGCAAAAGAGTGGCAGCTATTTATCCAGTAGTGGGTGTTACTAAGCAGCAAAGATGAAAAACAACACAAACACAAATAAAAGGAAAGGCAGTGAAGAAAATGGGTCCTTACTCATGGTTAAGGGGAGCCACAAGTTGTAGTAAAGAAGAGCACCTTCTGCAGAACTCTCCTTTCTCAAATTGTGTGAGAAATAAACAGAGATCTCCTTATAAAGGTATAAGTGTCTGCATTTGGGATCCTGTACAGCCATAATGCTTTCTTGCAACCTTATTTTTACTTTAGTACTGGTACACGAGAGAATATTGGTCCTCAGTAATGGCCCCTTGCTTGACATAAACTAATCTAGCTTTACTTGTTCAAGAAACACCACCTCACTTTGACCCTGGTGTTGCAAAGGTTTCTGTGCAAGAACAGAGCCTACACATATGATATTGATATACATATGATATACACCTCTATATTCAGAGCTGCTTACAGAAGCAGAGGCTCATCTTTTACCACCTGTGCCATGGGAGGCATTTCCCCACCCTTTGAGCTGTGTGCTGTCTCAGTAATGTGTGTACATGCACCAGGCCAGAGGACAGGTTCACATGAGAATCCAAGCCCCACACATTTCATTGAGAGTCACAGTGCTTAAACATGGATTAAGAATCTAAATATATTTGTAATAGTCCCCCCAAAAGACAAAAGGATAGCCAAGGATCTCCTAATTTCCACTGAGATTCCGTCAGTGCACAGACAGATAATCACTCCAAATGCTTATGTACCAAGAGACATAGATCCTAATAAGTGCATCTTGTGCTGCTTACTGCAGATCCCAAGCTAAGATAGGCACAACACGCATATCTATTCCCTGCAATGCTATTTTTCTAGGTTGAGTGCTTCAGAGAAGATAGGAACACAAGGACCCACTGCCTCAGTTTTCCTAACCTCTCCCATATTCCACCAACTCCTTGAATGCTACATAAAATGCCATCGTAGTGCAGAGAGAAGAAAGTCCTTTCCTGATGGACTGTCTGTTCCCTGACGGCAGTGGCATTGCTACTTGCATTCTGAAGAGACCATCTTGCATACAAGGCAACATTTTCAGTCTTAGACATACTGTGTCTTGCGAGTCATGGAGCAAGGGCAGAGTGCAGACGGAACTGCATTTAGCAAACTGGAAAATCCTGCAAGCCCTTTAGTCCTCTGAGTTATCCCCTGGCTTTTTCCAGTGTGCATGATGCTCGTCTGCCTCACTTTCCTCTCTTCTGGGGTGTTTGAAGGGGAGAAGAAAATGACACAGAGCTAATTTGTGATGAAAGGTGGAGCCTTCTTTCCACACAAGCATTGGACATACCTATCCCAGAATGGCTGACATGCCATTAGTTATATATGGGTGATTTTGTAGGTGGGACAGAGTAGGGCACTTCCTCTGGTTTCCACCCCTGTTCAAGAACTATGCAGGGACTTATTTTTAGACTCAGAGACAGATCATGGTGGTTCTCATGAGCTGGTCAAGGACTGCAAAGAACATTCTGTAGAACCCATCTGACCTAGACATTTGCAATACCTGGGAGGAAGCTATGCATACCCATGTGGCCCCAAAGTATGGCACCTATCCTCAGCTAGGGACCTGCCTACTTGTGTGATGCTGCCTCCCTCTCTGCGTTACCAGCTGTTAAACAGCACAGAAGGGCAGCTCCAAACTCTTTAAACATTTTCTATCTCTCCAACTTTTCCAACACAAGTGTGTCTGGGATGGAGTATGGGCATGGAACGGATGGGAGGTGGCAGTGAGAGAGGGCACCATGCAACAGTCAGTCTCTGAGTGACAACAACATGAATGATGGCAGCAAAATCTGCAGAGGACATTAAAGGTTACATGATTGCATCCAGATACAGATGGACAAACTCCTGTCTGCCAACTGCAGCTCCCTGATGAGTCATGCTGCCAGGCACGCCAGCTTAGCAGGAACTTCACCCCACTGCCTGTTCCTCTGGAATGCCTCTTCTGAACGTTGCTTTAGTCTTGTGTGTGTAACCCTCAGCTACTGATTCCCAAAGGACAATGAAGGGCTGGAGCTGTGTATGGCAAAATACAGGGCAACCAGTTTCTGAAACACCTCATATTCACAGCCAAACTTCAGTTCTGGACACTCAAGGTTTTAGCTGTCACACATGTATAGTAAACAGGATTGGTTTCCATCTACTGCTGCATTGAAAGATCCAAAACATCCCAAAACTTCCATGGGAAAAATGCACCAAGGAAGACTGCTCTTGGGATTAATTTTATTGCTGTCAGAAAGACCTACATTTGGAAAAGCTCGAAAGAACTTGTAATTTCCTGAGTGCATGCACAGTGTCCTGGACACCCTGGGGACACGACTGGGTACAGAGTAACCTTGCCTATGTCATATGTAGTATGTGATGATGAACCACAGGAACAATCTGGAGAGAAAAAGTGCCAGCTGATTTGGGGAGAACGAAGTAACATGATGCAGCAGTGCTACAGGTGCAGCCAAGCCACTTGGACTGAAAATGAACCGAGGCCTCACTCCAAACTGGGAAGACTTAGCAATTGTCTTAGCAAACGTCCCCAGCATTTATTAGGGCAGGCCCATGCAAAGTCCCCTAGGTGCCTTGCCAGGTCCTCATGCTGCCCAACATTTTTTGCATATTGAGCACAGAAAGAAAGAGGATGCCTGGCCTTTAGGATTAGCAGATTAAATACTGCTGTGCAATTAAAAGAGGTGGTGCTTTCATATGGATTGGTGCCTGCTTGTACTTACATGCTTACAAAGGTAAAAAAGGGTGAATCACCCTCATTCCAACACTTGCCTGGACTACTAACAAATTAAGAAGTCTGAAGCTGGAAGCAGCCACATTTTGCTAGTGACACAATACAGGATGCCAAAAAAAGAAGGAATGTTAAGATGATTATAAAACTGTAAATCAACCTCTATTTATATGTAGCAAGATTGCTGTAATTTTTCATTCTCCTGACTTAGAGAAGATCATTTTCATGTAACTACAAAACCCAAGCCAGAAATTCGGAAGAGTTTATTTGGTTTATCCATTCCTCTAGGGCTACTATGCTTCACTCTTTACACAGACCAGTGCATTGGCTTTCAATTAAGACAAGAGAAATACATAAATCTAGGTTTTTTGCTGGAGTTGTTTCTGTGTATCATCCTCCCCCTCTATCCCATCGAGTAGCCACCAGAGACATGCAAAAATGGTAATACTGCGTTTTTATGCTTGACAACCTTCCTCTTCTCTCCCATCCTTGACTTTCAAAGCTATTAGTCCCTAGAAAGAACTACATGTACATCACAGATGGACTAACTTCATTTGACCGCAGCAGAAGAAAAGACTAATTCCAGGCTTAACAAGGAAAGCTAATCACAGCCTTAGCTACAGAGAGACCACCAGCTCTTCTTTGTTTTGAAATAGCAGAGCCTACTTTTTACAGTGACAGTGTCTGCAGCTCACAGATTTTGAAACCATGGTGGTGGGGAAAAGAATTGGTTGCATGAGTGTGGTGTTAAAATGGGTTTTTGACACTGCTGGCATTTCTGAAACGCTACTTCTTTGACTGTTTGGATACTTGTTCTGTACCAAGGCAGGGTAATAGTACATTGAAGGGCTTTGCTGTGACAATGCATAACATTGAAAAGGAACCTGCAGGGTGTGTGGAGGTGGAAAGGAAAAACACAGAAAATGAGGGCTTTTTGGGAGAAGAGCCCTGCAGTTTTTTTATAAGAAGGCAAAATGTAAAAGCATTACAATAAAGGTGTCTCTGGCGGGACAGGGTATAAAGAAAATCACCATCTTTGTGAGTTCTACCCTGTACTTAAAGATAAGAGTCTTTCACTGTAGAAGAAAATGTACTTAAAGTAAAAATGTGATGTGGGCATCTGAGACCATCACATACAATATTCTTACTGAAACTCTGCAGGGTTACCAAAACCCAACCACCATCTTAGAGCATCTTTCTGAGCTCTCTCTTTCAGAAGACCAAAGTGTACAGAAAGTGCAAAAAACCAGAAATATCAAGAACAACCACAAATTTAGCTAATCTGCCTAGGATTTCCAAAGGGCAATCCAGGGTCATGGGAGACGTGGGGACACCTCAGTGCCTTGGTGGATGGGGATGCTGCTCTCACCTGTTGATTGCCAACGGGACACTTCATTCCTCATTCCTGCCTGGGGGAAATCCATTCTCAGCTGATAAGCCTACACAAAGTCGCCGGCTAGAATACTTTCTGAAATCTGTGATTCCCAGATCTCAACAGCTTTCCCCTCCCAGACCAGCTGTTTGTTCCCAAAACCGTTCCTTCTGCCACAGCCTTTCACCCCTGGCACAAGCTCCTTCTTGCACCGTGCCTCCAGAGGCTGGCAGCTCAGGCAGCCTCTCCAACTTCCCCGTGCACAATGCCAAGACACTGCCCTGCTGCTTTTGGGCTAACGGTGATGCACCACGGCACCACAGTCAGTTCCTGAGCACACAGGGCTGCTGCTCTGTGGCCAGTGTGGGGTTTGCAGAGCTGCTCTGATAAGGTGCCAGTACATTTGCAGGTTTAAAGCACTGTTTGGCCAAAGCAGTTGAGTTTTCCAGGGCAGCAGTGGAAGGTTTACTGTTTCTCAATTCCACAGAGGTTGTGAGAAACAGTAAAAGGCCTTTCTCAGAGATGGATCTAAACAGGGAGCTTCCAGATCCAGCACTGAGGCTCCAGGCTGCTGGGGATCGACATGGCAGGAGGATTCAGGGTACACAGGCAGCCTGTGATGGACACCATGAGCTGGGCAAGCCCTGAACAAAGCCCTAGGAGCTCCCTAACAGGAGTTGCAGAGAGACTAGCAAATGGTGCATTCTCCTTTTCATGCACTCTTACATGCCACGCTGTTTTTGTCATTTTGAATGCAACTTATGCAACAGTGACGATAGACTGAATGAATCAAACACATCCCAGTTCAGGTGAAATGCAAATTCAAGCTGTTAATCACAAACCAACAGGAGTCATCTTCGTATAGCAGGTAAAAAGAGTAACAAAGAAAATTAGCTATCTAATGACCAAAACCACACATGCACGCCCATGCACACACACAAAGATGCATGCACGCACACTCGCCCTTGGATGCAAAAGGCTAAACAACAGAAACTCATCCAATGCCGGAAATATTGTATGCTCATTAAAATACTGGCCAGACTGCTTTATGATTACTATCCCAGGATTTTAAATGATGGCTGAGTTTGAGATGAGGCTTTCAGAACAAAAACTGCTGATGAATAGAGGAGGGAAGTGGAGTGAAAGGGATTTAGACATATAGGAGAGACTTTTCTTCTAGAGCAGCCAGAATTAGCTTGACAAGTAGCCACTGTTTCTAAGCCAACATTCGTTCTTTCTGTCTGTTGGGCCATTATCTTAGATGACCAAGAAATTATGGAAATGAATGGGAGAAGCATAGCAGCATAAGCTATTTAACATTACTCACGGCCTCTCATAGCAAATCAAAGGGGAAAATAGAAATGTGGCCTGCGCTACATCCTCTCAATACAATTGGAAGGATCACTGATCATGCCAGCTCTTATCCTTGACTGTTTTTTTTTTTCTATTGTTAATTTTTAATTGGCTCTCCATTTGCAGTTTAAGACTGCAGCAAGTAAATCAGCTAGTCTGTCTCTTTCAGTTAAACGTAAAACAGATCATTCATAAAATGAAAGAAAAAAAAAAGTAAGGTGATGAACAACAATAAAAAAAATCATGCTTCAGGGCAATGTCGTCTTCAGTCACAATCCCAGATAGCTATTCTTCCAGAATCATAGAATTGTCTCGGTTGGACGGGACCTTTAAGATCAAGTCCAGCCATCAACCTGCCAAAACCACCACTAAACCATGTCCCTAAGCACCACGTAAGATAAGTAACACCCTGCAACCTCCTAGCATGCAATGCTGACTCACTCCAGGAGGCAGGTCACCTTTATTTTCCCTTAATGGTGAATTGGGCAGCTGTGCCAAAAGTGAACTAAGAGCTTCTCCTCTCTCCGCAGGAATCCTGCAACTAGCAGGTATACACTTTCTCTTTGAAATGTCCCTTTCTTCTCTCTCCCCACACCTCTTTTGGGAGAACAAAGTTACCATGGTGAGCATAACAGCTATCTTTTCCTAGTAGGAACTCACTATATCAAATCAATCTGCTGCTGACATCTCTGTCCTCCCACTAATTCCCCCTTGTCTCCCCATTATGGCATTTGTGATCCACAGAGGCAGAGATATTTTAGACACCTTGGTCACAACAGCAACAGGTTAGCATCCCACATGGATGCAAACCGGGTGCCGTGGGGAAAAAAATGGCTGTGTGAAGAGGCTGAATGAAGCTGATGAGCCATTAGGGAGCTGGCGGCAGTCCAGTGGGCCAGGGCAGACCTTCAGGGTCACTGCCAGAGACCAAGCCTGAAATGTAGACTGGCCTGGCAGTTTTGTACCATGTATAGATCCTATCCAATTCAGACAAGTTGCAAAACTGATAGGCAGAAAAGTAGAAAACAGAGGCAGACGTGAGTTAATACTCACACTGAGGTCTGGGAAGGAGCAGCTTGTACATGGCTATATGAAATGCAGGACACTGAGTACTACTGTTAGCTGCCAACATACTCTGTCTCCCCCAAACATTAGCAAGGCTGTTGTACCTTTCTGATAGGCACACTGACAACTAAATGAAACATTATGCTGGATAAGTGTGGTTTATAGTGGTGTCCCTGTAGCCACATAACTCCATATCTAGAGTCACCTGTATGTGTGACTGTGTAAGCGCATCCATTAGGTACCCACAAGCTATTCTTTAGCATGGACAGATCTGCTCTGCAAAAACTTTCCTAATCTTGCTCTCAGAAAAACATAAAATTCTTTTTCACTAAAACTTTCCTAACACTTCTACCAACAGCATGAGGCAGGGAAAATTTCCATTTGAATAGACTGTCAAAGTTGTAAACGACTGACAACATGGTCTTATTGTGGAAAATGACATACAACCTTATCTACAAGGCATTGGCTACTACAATTTAAATATTAAGTGTTTAAAAGAAAGTCATTTATTTGTTATGCAAGATTTCTAGGCAGTTGTTTTCTGTTTTTGCTTAGCACTGGATGGCCTCCTTTACGCTTCATACAGTGTAAGAGAGTGGCAATGACGTAATTCACTGCTGCAGAGGAAATAAAAAGGTCTGAGCTTAGATCTTGGCAGAAAAAAACAGTTTTGCACTTAATCTCTGAACAAGTGTTTAAATAAAGTTTGTTTTGCTTGAATGCTAGTCAGGGTCCTACAGGAGGTAGGTAAACTTTCCTCAGGCACCCAGTCTCCAGACAGATGGAAAGTCAAGGCAGAGCAGAGGGACTGTAAGCACCAGGGTGCTGCCAGCCCCATAATCGGGTTAGCAACCAAACCTCTCTCTGACACCCTCACCTACTCCCCAGCACCTGTGCCTTTCCCAGGGCATGTTAAAAGAGGCGAACATCTCTGTGGCAGTGGCTCCTCAATTTTTGCATGATGTTCATTTAGAGGTTTCTTAAACGACCCCAAACTGCTGCACACTCGGCTCCTCCTGATCAGCCCCCTCCTCTCACCCTCAACTCCACTGGTGGTGCCCCAAAACACTCACTCCATTGGAAAATTTGAGCCAAACCCCCGAGTTTGTAACAGGCAAAGCTGGTGACAGAACTGAAGGTCATGGCTATAGTAAGAGGCTTACCAAAGCAAAAGGACTAGCCAGGGTAGTCTGTATGACCAGCCACAAGATGCCTAAGACCCAAAACTAAAACATCACCTCATGGGCATGTGGCTGTGGCTGTGTTACTTCACACCTGAGACAGTAACAGCACTAAGCTTACATAAAAAACGCTTATGTGAAAGACATCCCTGGAGGCAATCTGGGAACCACAACATGCAGAAGTAATTTGAGTGCCTGTAGCACAGCTAAAGGCAAATACAAAGCAGCAGGAAACCCTGAATTCTTGTTTAGGGTTGTTTGTTTTTTTTCCTGGCAAGTGACATAACTAACAAAGACCCATAATGTAATTAATCTTAAATTTGAAGAATGACAGTATTTAAAGAAGAGCGTATCTCACTGTGATCACAATTCAGCTTTATTTTATGTTCTAACACCATTAGGTTATGTGATGAAAGCTCATCTGCCCACACATGAGGGAGAGCACAGAGACAACAGCAGATGGGGGGGACCTGAATCATACCCTGCCTGGCCCCTCCCAGGCCCATCACAGGAGCCATCAGGAGGGATGAAACCCACCACTGTGAGTCAACTGAAAAAGCTTTCTGGAGCAGCTTTCAAACAGAGGGGTGTTGCTGCCTATGAGCATCTGGGACTCCTTATGGGATGCAAGGGAAGTGCATTTTGGTATTGTAGAAGACTCATGATGAGATGGTTAGGGGAGGAACCAAAGGCAGGGAAAGGGAGGGTTTTAGGTGATTTTGGGTGGAACAACCATGGGAAAACAGAGGAACAAGGGGACAAAAGGGAGCCAGTCATGTGCAGACAGGCTGCTGATAGGTCTTGTGTGGCCGTGCCCTGCACCTGATCAGTGCAGTCTGCCTAGTATTCTCATTAAACTCCATTTCTAACATTTTTCCTGGGAACGGAGTGTGCATGTCTGTACAGATCATTTGTGTATGTACATGTGTCTGTGTGCACGCCTGCTGGGAACGTGTGCCCAGCCTCACTGCTGCCTGGACCTAGGACATGGAGCTGCTGCAGCCTCACCTCAGTGGGGTTACCAGATTTGTCCACTTCCTAACAAATACAATATATTATCTTCAGGAGTATGAAACATGGTCAGCATAGGACAGAACAGTACTAATTCATTACAAAAAAACATGCTTCTTTGTATCACAGACAATAAAAAAACATTCATTCTACTTTCAGTCCCACAAGGCCATAGGTACTGTAACTGCTCCTCACTTCAGGTACAGGTAAATGCAATGTACATCTCCTTGAGCTGAGGTTATTAAGGAAAAAGATGAACATGCTTATCCTTTTTGCTTTCTATGAAAAGTTTTCCATTAAAAAACTGACACAGTACCTGCTGGAGAAAGGGAGACTTTTAAACAAATTGAGGAATTAAGAAGATCTTGTCACATAGAGAAATATTTTTTAAAACAAGGTTGTTTGGTGCAAAATACAACATCACTTTTGAAATAGTATGTTCAATTTTTCTGGTCTATTGTAAGGCTGCCTGTGCAGATGTTTTTAGTAGTATCAGATCTCTCAGTGTATACAAGATGCAATCTTTTTTTTTTTTTTTTGGCTGCAAAACACTTTCTTGGAAGACATTAGGACACAAAACACATGTTGCGTTTCAGACTGGGGTGTTATAACTTGAGGATGCTGACTGCAACTTGAAGGCAATAGACTTGAAGTGAAAGAAAAAGTAACTGAATTTTCCTTTGGAGATGCTCAGCTGATAAACAGACAGCCTGTAATGATTATATGTACCTCAGGTTAGGTTGCAATGAAGAAAGAACCATGTGAGCATGTGGGGTTAACAGTCATTTTTAGGGAACCAAAATTCAAGGAAACTTAGCATCAAACAGGTCACTCGGGACAGCATCTTGTTACAGAATATACCAGATAATAAACCAGGTGCCTATAACTCAAGTCACCTTTGGCAATTTACTCACAGTCTGCCCTCTAAATTGTCTTCACTTCCTAGTGTTTCTCTAGAGCCCTGAGATGTGGCTGTTTGGGTTGCGGGAAGATGAGGATGCCTTGATGACAGGTTGCCCAGCACGCAGCTGGACCCTGGCTCATAGCCTCCACAGCTAGAGCATGCAGAGGCTACTCACTACCACTGAGGGCTAACATCAGGAGAAACAGGTCAAGGAGGGACTGATTGGGGTGGCAAATCCATGGAAAGAAAAACCCATTGCAGCATTGGAGCTGCAGCATCCTTTGCTTTCCCGCTCCTCTCTGACACACTCCCCAGAGACCCGCTCCAGAGCACAGCTGCTCTGACCCATAGGGATTGTCTTCTACTTTCCAGTTGAAGTTCATGCTCTCTTCCTCCCTCTCACTGGTGCTTTTCCCTTTCTCTGTCTTAGGAGAGGGGCCAAAAATCCAGCAGTCTTCATATCAGCTGCAGCGGGCCCTTCCAGTTGGCCCTTTTTCTCCTTTCCAGTTTGTGGGTGTCTTCCCAATTGACTTTGCCCTCTCATCCCACCTCCTAAATGGGAGTGGAGGCTGTCTGGTACTTCATGGGTATATTTAGCCATGTATTCCCAGTCCCCAGGTAGTGCCAATCTAGCTTGTGATTGCAGCTTTGGCAAAACACTCACTATGCACATGGTGACAACCAAGCAAAATAGCTTTTAATCATCCATGTAGCACTGCACACAGGTGCCTCAGCATGATCCCCGCGGGGTTGCTGAGACTGTTCTTCATCCCTGGGTGAAAGAGGGCCCTGGGACTATCCCACACCTGAAGAAGGGGAGGTGCTGCTCAGCTGGCTGCTCTTCCCTGGCAGACAAACCCAGACACCTAGCAGATCTTCACTAGCCACTTTCCTGACTAGGGAAGGGTTACTGTTCTCCTTTCCTCCCATTTTTAATGACTTGTAGTCATTTGGCCTTTGCTAAATATGGGCCAGGTGTAGACAGGGTCCCTTCTTCAATAAGCTTTGTGGTATTTTGGACTGTCTTCCCTCCCTGGCTGCCTGTAAACAATCAGTGACTGCTGGAAAGGATCTTCTCCACCTCTGGTTTTTGTCTCACAAGATTTTCTGCTCTGACATTGTCACCATGAACACACATTACCATCACACTCAGCAGTGTGGATTATCCTCTCTGTGCCTTCTCATGGAGATGGACACCTAAGCTGTTTCACCAGGGTGCTCAGCTAAGGACAAAATGTTGAATATGCTTTTTTTTCTACACCAGTCTAATGTCAATGAAATTTGTCTTTCCCTGAACATTAGGTATCCAGCTTCTTACAAAAAACATTAGTAACTAAATTGTGTCTCTGGTCCCTCACCTTTCCTGGCTCTGTATGTTCTTTCTCTGTTCTTTATGGTTTGCCTGTTATTATCTGTCTCATGAAAACACTGTATTATAGACATTGTTCCACAGGGACTTCCCGATTGGGTCACTAATGACAAAACAGTAGATACAGTCTCTGTTTTCTTTTTTTCCACTGTATTGTGGCCATTGCTTATATCTGCATGAAGAAGATCTTGGGCACAGTATCTTCCTCATCTGAAAATATGCGCTTGTCTTTCAGGGCTATTTGCTACTCTGTGTTTTGGACAACTCTGGAATTGTACTCAGTTGACCGTTGGCAGCCATGTCTTTCAGAGAAAAGCTTTGATGCTTTCCTTGGCATCTTATAACAGAGGAAGATTTTTTTTTAACCTATTGATGGACATTAAACCTTTTTTGATGATCCATTTTAAGCATGCCCTGCTAAATATAATGGCTGCTTGCAATGTTTTTTCTGATGGCAGATTTCCATGTCAGACTACTGAAGATTTAGTTGTATTTTTTGCAGTAACATGGTGAGCAGGCAACAGAACCCTCTTCATAACTCATACATAGTAGTACATCTTAACTTTTAAATGAGCTAAGGTCTGTATTGGAAGGCAGTATCTTTTGGTAGACTAATGGATTGAGTTGGAAAAAGACAGGTGAGCTTTTGAGCCCACTGATGTCTCTTCAGGCCTTTCCAGTTTCAACAAATTAATCCTACAATGTTCTTATATTCCATAAGCACCACTTTCTGCTTGTTTAACTTCACAGAGGTCAACATGGCTCCCTAAGTCTGTGGTGCATTTGGCTTGATGTATGTACTGAATATATTAGTGAACATCTCCTGGTGAAGTCAACTGAGCTGACTAACACGGCGTTGACAGCTGTGGTCCCAACCCCACCCCCATGGCTGCTGGGACAGTAGTTACAGGTATTCTGCTTGAACATAATATCATGTGAGTCTCTAAGCTTGCTAAACTTGTGGAATTTGCTCTCGCCTCCAACATTGTCTGGACCACTTGCCACCTGTTGCACCACCCGTGCTGCAATTGAATCAAGAATATTTTTGAAGACCTTACTATTGCGTCCCATATATTATTGCTTATAAGCCAAGCAATTCTGCTGCCAGTGCTTAACGAGCTGGGTCACTCAGAGGTTTATGGATTACTGTCTTGTCTCACATGCACCTTGTTTCTCTCCAGCCCCCAGACAACTTGATTGTCCTTTTTATTCAGAGGCATTTATTCAGAGTCAGGATCAGCCGACGGCCTGCAACATGGATGCTAATTAATAGCTTCCAAGACTCATGTAGGTATGAAAGATCTCAGTTCACTAATGCTAACAGCTCTGCTTCATTCTTAGAGCTCTTTGCATGCAGTCTCTCCTCTTTCCCTCCACTACTGCCAAGGGTCACAGCAGTTGGTAGAAACAAGACACCCTGGGAAACCATGCCCTATTTTCACTTTCTGGCCTCTTTCTGTGTGATGGAATGGGAGGAACTACAACTGCGGTGTCTTTAGGCACTGCCCTGGGTGACTTTTGTGCACCTCTCACAGCCTAGAAATCTACCCTGGGGGAGTCAGGAGGGTAAGGAGCCTCATCCATGCAAATGTTTTTTCCAGTGAGTCTAACATAACAAACCTTAAAATCTAGCTGAGGCCCCTGGGGCTGGATCCCATCCAGGTTCAGCAATGCGATTGTACATCTCTGGCATTTCTCCCTGGCTGACCTGGGCAGTGGGGATCTGCTGGGTCACCCCAGCTTCTCTGGTATGGTTCCTCACTTTCCTGTGCGGTGCCTGCTACACCATCCCTCCATGTTTTACGCAGCTTGCGTTGGGTTGGAAATACAGACAGGCACACCACTTAGGAAAATGCCTAATTGCCCTTAGTCAGCATGTTTCAGCTGTGAAGTAACTCAAGCCATATTCTCCAGTTCTCGCAGCCTGACCTCTTCTCATTTCCTGATGCTTTCCCTAAACACTTCCATGCAGAAACAGCTCTCAGCCCCTCTGGGATCCCTGCAGAAGGCTCCATGTATCTGCCTGCTGGGGCCCAAGCAGCGAGGCAGTGCTCGTAAAGGAGGTGTCAGAGGAAGTCCTTGAATAACAAACAAAGCAAGCGAATAGGAACAAAAACAACTACAGCATGCGGACCTTCCCTCCAGCCTGGGCTGCCTCTTACCCATCCAGCAGTGACTGCACTCCCCTCCTAATGCGATTTTTTCCAGGCAGCTGTTCTGAAAGCCTCAAGCAAAAGCTGCCTCGGAGACGCAGCTTTGCCTGACCACTCTATCAAAAGCAGCTGCCCATACCAAGCACACTCTATTTGTAATGTTTCACCTCTGAGGAAGATGCTCATGACTGATGTCCACTGACAACAAGAGAATTGAGACAAGGGTTTTCCTTTTCCTTAACTAGCACTTATGTTGGTAGGAAGAGGAAAGCACGCATACACCTCAAAGCCAAACTGCTTACCCTTGCCTGTGTGGAGCTAAGCCACAGGACTGGAGACAGAAGAGGGCAGAGCTCTCAGGGAGGCATTGCCACTGGGCACAGGAAAGAAGTACAGCCAGGGACACTACCGGGAATAGGCAGTGCTGGCCATTCTGAGAGTCACACGAGGCCTGGGAAGAGCCTGGCTCTTGGCTTCAATTACTGAGCAGCAGGACTGCACTTCAGAGACCACTTATCACTGCAATAAATCTTGCTTCTCACTGAGTACATGTGGAAGCTGAGACATCTGACAGTGAGGACGGCTCATGTAGGCAGGAGTTAGGCAGCACAGGCAGTTTGTACAGGGCTACATGGTACTGCCAGTAATGTGACAGAACCAATACTCTGTCACTAAAGCTGCTTTTTACATGTATTTTCTTGGGGGCCAGGGTAGGCAGTGAGAAGAAGGGCATTTGGATGAAGAAATCTCTTTTTAAGCAAAGAATGGAAAACAAAATTTAAAACAAATCCACAGCCTTGCAGCTTCTGTACAACCCCCACATGGTTTCTGCACCAAGCTGCTGACAGAGCGAGCCTTTCCTTTAGGGTGAGGAGCAGATCCTGACATGCTCCCATTTTTACCGCTGCATTTGCTGCAGAAAGCATGAGATGTCAGTGCCTTCTCACACCGTATCTGTACCCGGCTGCTGCATCCAGCAGTGAGTCAGCACCAGATGCTTACAGGCTCGGGAGTCTCAGCTTCATCAACTGTAAATCCCTGCAGCTCCACTGGCTACAAGAGCTCCTCAGAGCGACACCAGCTGGAAACCTGCCCCTGTAAATCTCTGGGGATGAGCTGCCCGAGCAGCTCTGCCTCAAGCTGGCCCCGCACAAGGGTCTCATTCTTCCTGGTTCCAGAGCCCATTTCCACTCCTCCCGAAGCATAAAGGGGTTTGGTGGAAGTGGGACCCAGGGCCCTCAGACTGAGAATGCAGGGTTTACTTCATCCCTAAGTCTAAACAAAAGTCTAAGTGAGTGTAAATGAGGGTAAATGAGAGTCAGGAGTTTATGTGCCTGTGTGCAGGGCTGTAGCCTGCTTTTGTCCTCTTGGGAAGAAAACAGGCATTTGTAAAACCTGCACACACCTAGTTTGGAGACAGACTGAATATCCATTATGTATACACTAGCAGCAGCCTATTTTTAGCCGCTAGGCAATGATAGGGTATCTGTCAGAGCCGTCTTCAAACCTCATGCCGTGCCTGTCATTTTCCTTCCTCCTCTCTTCATGTCTTCATCATCCCTCCCCTAAACTTCTCCCTTCTTATGAAAACTGGGAGACATTTAATGAAGTTGGTAATGAGATTCCATCTCCACACAGACAATGAATCATCCAAGGAGCTTTTACCTCCTTCCTCTGTGACTTCCATAATCACATAACAGCAACACCAATGTCTTATCATCCTGGGGTTGCTGCTAAAACTGACACCCGATTTTCTTTCTTTTCTTTTTTTTTTTTTTTCTGGGTATTTTTTTTTTTGGTTTTTTTTTTTTGTGTTTTTAGCCAGAGAAAATTATTGTTTTCA